>PVIH01001461.1:0-127707 GCA_004025045.1 Sigmodon hispidus | reverse complement strand
TGATCATGTTTTCATTTCACTTATTGGGTTTTTTCATTTCCAGTTTTTTACATTTTTTTCTTAATCTATTTTCCTTGTTGAAAATATTCTTTTATGCTGATGACTTTTTCATTTCTGTTGCTGATTTTCTCATCTATTTTCCTGACTGTTTCAACTGTTGCTAGTTTCTCTTTCTTGGTCCTAGATTGAACTCCTCCATTTGTTTATATCCTTTTTGAGGTTTTCACTAGTGAACTTTTGAAATTTTCATCTCGCATTATATCTGCTTTGGTATCTTTGGGTTCATTAGTTACGAGTTGCTCTTTTATAGTAGTCCTGTTGCTTTGCCATTTTATATTCCCATTTTGTAATTTGTGCCATCTGTTTGGATATCTCTTCTACTTGCATTCTTGGTTTTTCTAATTGAACAGCCTACTCTTGTGGACTCAGTCCCCATACATCTCAGAGGGGAGAGAACAAACTGCTAACCTGCAACATCAAATCAGTTAAGGTGTAGACATGCTCTCAGAGTTGATCAAAGTCACCTAGTGTATCATCAGTGACCAGGAAACAAAAAATGGCAAAGCTGATCAGAATGCATTATGAAAGAGAGATGTTTAGGGTAAAAGAGGAGGCCAGCAAAGAGGGAAAACAGGAGCAGCAAGATTAAATAAATGAAAGAAAGAACAGAAAAAAACAAAGAGAGTAACGGAGTTTGAGAGAAAGGAATCAATGATTTATCAATAAGGAGAACATTTGAAAACAAAAAGTAGGTAACTGGAAGAAGTAGAATTAAAAAATGAAACACAACTTATAAAAATGCCACAAAAAGTAAGGAAGGAAAAGAAAGCAAGGGGGAAAAATCCAAAAGCTTGCTCTATAATGGAAAAAATGAATACATTTTAATGAATATATAAAGAGAAATAAAAATGAAAAAATATTTTGTTTTTTTAAACAAAATAAGGTGAAAACACTCCTAGACATATATAGAAAAAAGGAAACAAAAGGAAGGATGGGAAGATTGGAGCAGTTCTGTTTTCTGGATGATTGAGACTGCTGGTTATGTTTGAGACTAGGATGGGGTCACTTAAACTTGTGAGCTCTTGTCTTAACTGTGGTTTATGCTGATGCTGAGCCTGAGCTCAACAAGTGTCCTTTGTCCAACAAAGTTGTCGTCTTCACTGTAGTATGTATTGCACACTTTTCTGAACTCAGTGTTAAAACACCTAACAGAGCAACTTAAAGATGCAAGGGTTTGTTTTGGCTCACAGTTGAAGGGTATAGTCAATCATGGCAGAGAAGTCCTGCCAGCAGAGCTCAAGGCAGCTCACACTTCATGGGACATCAGGATGTTGGCTTTGTTCGTGAGGAGAGATGCACTCACACTATCAAGGCCACACGAGGGTTTATTTAAAAGAGTTCCCAGGTGGGTACAGAAGCAGAGAAGCAGGGCAGGAAGAGAGAGCGACCAAAACATGCCGTCTCTTTTTAAGAGAAGGGGTGTGCACACCTAGGGGTGTGCCTCCATACGAGGTGCATCCCACCGGAGCCATGTTGGTTCAACCATGTGGAGTGCCAGGAATACTTACACAGGAAGCAGAGAGAGAGAGAGAGAGAGAGAGAGATTAATTGATGGTACTTAACTAGGTGTCTTTTTTGTAGTCCAGAACCAAGTCCCAAGGAATGGTACCACCTACTTTTAGAGTGGATCTTCACACCTCAACCTAATCAAGCCACTTGATAGATTATCTAACCCCAAAAGGTCAGTCCTAAACACAATTTTATATAAGCAATACTAAACAGACTTCAGCAAGATGTTTTTATATTTTAAAAGAAGGTAATTCCTCACAGATATGGCCAGCTTGCTAATCTAATCTAATTAATCCCGCACAGGAGTGCACAAGAGGCTCCTAGGTGATCGTCAAGCCTGTCAAGTTGATAATATTAAATACAAGTAACTTACTTTCCTTGTATATCAGGAGCCTGTGCTGATAACACTTAGACGGCCAGAGTATATATTATAGACCTAATCTTTTGCTCATTCAAGACTAATATTCTTGCTAGTGGTGACTCCCAAGTGTTTTGATAGTGTGGGTAGCAGCCACGGCACTAAGATCTGTACAGGCATATTTATAAGATTTCCAGTGTCTAACCACTCTGCTGGAGGTATGTTCTTCAGAGTTCTAGGGCTGAACTGCAGTAAGAGGTAGACAGGTGCGTTTAGAAGTTGATCCATGGCTGATCACAGCCTCAAGACCTTCAGACTCCACTGTCACCCTGGCCTCTGAGAGTTTGGTCCCTTATTCTTTCCCTTACACTTCCCTGATGTGAGCCTCCTGACCCTTGTACTTTTTAGTCTGTCAGCTGGTCCCTGCCCCACATCCTCCTCTCCAGGTGTTAGGAATGTTAAATTCAAGATTTCTGACTTGAAATTGCCCAGTTTTCTCAGTCTCCCAAGATAGCTCAATTTAAACAGTAGATTCATTCTCTCTCAAGGTAATGCACAGCCACTGGCCCCAAGTCCTATAGAGCGATCAAATGGGGTTCTTCCGCAAGACTGACCCATCTGTTTCCTCTATTTTCTCCTCTAAACCAACAGCAGGAGTGAAGACTTGTAAAGGCTGTGAGAAGCCATGTGACTGGAGCTGGGTTTGGTGTGGCTTCTCAGCAGCTTTCAGCTTTCTATTGCTGCCTTCATTTCCCTCATTTTTGGCGTTGAGTTCATTTCTTCTTTTTAACCATTCACACAGCTTCAGTAGGCTTTCTTACATGAAGGATGATGTTTCTTGAGATTCTTATTGCCTAGAATTTGTTTTGTTTTTATTTGTAGTACTGGGGGTTGAATTGAGGCCCCTGTGAATACTCAGCTCTACCACTGAGCTACATCCTTATCCATGGGTCTAACTTGTTTCATGTTTTATATACATTTCTAAAGAATATGTGTTCTCCAGTGTGGGAGTAATCTATGAATTGACATTAAGTTTTAAAAATCTTTTATTATTTTAATTAATTTAATTTCATGTTTTTATGTGTGTGGGTATGTTCCAGGGGATGGTAGTTTTCCTGGGTCTGGAGTTACAGATGGTTGTGTGTCATATGTAGATGCTGGGACTCAAACATGGGTCCTCTGGAAGAACAGACCAATGTGCTTAACCACTGAGCCACCCACCTTCTCAGCCTCTGCAATTACATTTTAATTTGATTAATGATATTATCCAAATGTTATATATCCTAACTAATATTTTTATCTGTTCTGTCAGTTCCAATGAGAAGTGTTAACATCTTAAGTTGTGATTTGACTGGTTCTTTCATTATTTGGATGCCTTCTTTGCTTCACTCCTTTTAAACCTCTACTGTTACAGCCATAAAGAAAGAAGACTTTTTTCTGAGTTGATGTTTTATCTTACTAGATACCCCTCTTCATCCTAGTGCTATTGCTTGTTTGAAATCTATTTTGGGACTAATATAACTACTCTCAGTTTTGCATGGTACATATTGAATTTCACCCCTTTGATTTTAATTTATTGTGATTTTACATTTATAGTTTTATTTGAGTCTTGCTTTTTCACCCAGTTTGATAATCTGTTCTGTTTAATTTAGCTTTTAAGATACTTAAAGTAAGCATTCTTAGCAAAATGCCCCATCTAATTTCTACTTTTCTCTTCTTCACTGACCCTCAACAATTGCTTTAGGGATTATAGAATACACCCGTAGTTTTTCATAGTTCCAAATAGTTGGTGTTCCTTGCCAGTGTCACTGGATTTTGAACCACTAAGGAAGCACATTTTAGAGCATGTACATGGTGTTGTAAGCAGAGCTTAAGAGGGGAACAAGGATGTAGGAACTGGGCTAGAAGCCATTCATGTTATAATCAGGCAAAGAATCTACTTTCAGTTATTGGAGAGATGGCTCAGTAGTTAACTTCTTGCTAGTCCAAGAGGACCCTAGTTCAGTTCTGAGCACCCAAGTTGGGATGCTAACAACCACCTGTAACTCCAGTTCCTCAAGATCCAATGTTTTCTTTTGTGTGCACTCGTGTGCACGCACACAGATGAAACAAGTGGAGCAGAAAGATGTTGAAAATGGTTTGGTGAGGAAGATAGTAGAGTTTGAAGTTGCAGACAAAGGGGCTGGAGATTGGCTCAGAGGGTAGGAGCACTTGCTCTTTCGGAGGGACTGGGTTCAGTTCTTAGCCCCCTTTTGGTAGCTCATAATCTTCCTTAAAAGAGACAAACATCATTAAAGAGAAATCTCAGTTTATAGTGGAACAACAGAGAAAGTGCTCTGAGGGTACCATAGCACCCATCCCCCCCTCAAAGGGTATAAACTTGTGAAAATGCAAATTCTTGTAAGGAGAATGTTCCTAAAAGAATAGCTCTCTTTTGGGGGAGGGGGAGTTTTTCAAGGGAGAGTTTCACTGTGTAGCCCTGGCTTTCCTAGAACTAGTTCTGTAAACCAGGCTAGCCTCAAATACAGAGATCCTCCTGCTTCTACCTCCTGAGTGTTGAGATTAAAGGCCCTGTCACCACCACTGCTAAGGGTCAAGTGTGTTTTCTCAGGGCAAGTTGTGCAGACATCATTATACCTGAAAGAGGAGGATGTCAAACTACATCTTGAGCTGGCAGCAAACTTGTCAGCATTGTCTACCTGATACTGCTTCTCTAGGCATGCAAAACACAAGAGTTATAGGGTCATGGATGCATGCCTGTACCAAGATTCCAAAAAACTGCTGAGGCCAGGCTATGTTGGCCTATTAGATCCTCACAAGAAAGCTATGAAAAGCTGTTGCCAGAAACTGTGAAGGTTAAGGCTAAATAGAAATGGAGATCCCAGCATGTTGGAGATATCAGGACAATTCAGTGTTGCAGTTATAGCAGACCAAGATAATTTAAGGCCAAGATAATTAAACTAGGGGAGGGGTCATGAGTGGTGGTGGGGGGTGTTTTGTTTTGTTTTTCCTTTTCTTTCTTTTCTTTTCTATAATAGTTCCTGCCAGAAAGTAGGTAAGGTCCAGACAATTGTAAAAGAAAATCATAAAATTGTAGCCAAATTTTAGATAGATTATTTTGCAGATATCTTATTGTTATTATTTTACATTACCCACCCCAAAACACCCCAAAAAACAAAATCCCAAATTGCAGAGGATGTGTTTTGTTGGTAGTTTGTGGAAGAAACAATACTTGGAGATCAAATTACCATCGTAAAAGGAAAGGTATTGTCCTTTATCAGCAGATTATGAGAAGAATACTTTCTATGTCAAAATACACTGTTTAGGGTGAGTGTATGTGCCTGTGGACACCAACTACATCATACTTCATGGTTCCTTGTTTCCACTAATTGGCTCATCTAGCTAATTAAATACAAGGTCTATAGAGTAGAGACAGCCTAGAATTTTAAAAGAGACTTCCTGATATGTATTTTTACTTGTATACCATATCTCATATGTGCTTGTGTGTGTACTGGTGTATACATATTTCATTTGCATATGTGTTCATATGTGTGTGGTGCATATGTATTAATGTATGTGTGGAAGTCAGAAAACTATCTCAGCTGTCATTCCTTGGGCCTCTTCTTCCATCCCCACTGTTTATTGCTCATTCAACTTTACCTTATAAGATGGCTAAGCTGGCCCACCTGTGAATCTGTCTTTGCCTCCCCAACTCTAAGATTAGAGTGTATACCGTCACATCCTGTTCATATAGGTTCTGGGAGTTATATTCAGGTTCCCATGTCTATATTACAAGCATTTAACCAACTGAGGTATCTCCCCATCTCCAGCCTCTGTGTGTGTGTGTGTGTGTGTGTGTGTGTGTGTGTGTGTGTGTGTGAGAGAGAGAGAGAGAGAGAGAGAGAGAGAGAGAGAGAGAGAAAATAAGATATTATCAGGTTGACCTGGGCTAACCTATGAACTCATGAGCTTATGGGATCTTCTTACTTCTGCCTCTCCAAGTAGTTGGGACTCTTGGTAAATGTCACCCTACACAGTTTGCCTAATAAATAATTTTATTAAATAAAAATTCAACTTTTGATGAACTATGCTTTTTTTTTATTTTCAGCTTTCTTGTCTGATTTTATTAGTTTAGTTTATTGCTCAAATCATCACTTGATTTCTCTTTTTTTTTTTTAAAAAAAAAAAGAAAAGTTTATGCATTCTCCTTTGGCTTGATATTTACTCAGTATTTATTCCATAAGTAGTTTTCTGCTGCCATTGTTTCTGATTTCATATCTCTTGGTCGATATTGTGTATATTTTGCCTCTTATTACCAGGGAATAAAAAAGTGCTTTTAGATTAAGGAATAACAGATTTCTTTCAAAATGTAATGTTGTCAGGTAATTTAAAGGTTCTTGTAGCCAGTTTTTAAAATTATTACTACTAGGGGCTGGAGAGATGGCTCAGCGGTTAAGAGCACCGTCTGCTCTTCCAGAGGACCCGGGTTCGATTCCCAGCACCCACATGGCAGCTAACAACTGTCTGTAGTTCCAGTTCCAGGCAAACACCAAGGCAAATAAATAAATAAAGTTTAAAAAAAAATTTTTACTACTATTATTACAGTTCTGAAAATATTACAAGATATTACCTTAAGTACCTTAAGATAGCTGACTAACTTTCAAGAACACTGAAATTAAAAAAGCAAAAACCAAACAATTTTAGCTATTAAAAATTGTATCACTAGTAGATAGTAAAATCACATTTATGGGGCTAGGGAGTTGGCTCAGAGTAGGGATCACCTGTTGCTTTTGTAAAGGACCCAGGTTTGGTTGTCAGCACCTATATGGTCCTTCACTACTGTCTGTAAGTCAAAGAGCTGACAAGCTGTTCTGGCCCCACAGGCTCCAGGCATGCACACATACACACCCATAGATAAAAATAAGGCTTTTTTGAAAAGAAAAGCTAAGCATTAAGGCACATATCTTTAATTCCAGTACACACTTGGTTGGCTGAGATCTACCCCTACTCTCCTGCCCCCAAATAAATAAATAAATAAATAAATAAATAAATAAATAAATAAATAAATAAATAAGCAAAAAAAATATTTTTAGAGGAAAAAATCATATTGGTTAATTTTTAAAGTATCTCATTAAATATACTGATTTTCAGTGATTTTTTTTTTTTTTTTTTAAAAGCATGATTTTGTTTGGTTGGTGGTTGCTTTGGGTTTTTTTTTTTTTCCTTGTGATTTTTTTGTTTTGTTGTTCATGCTGCACCCACCCCGCCATCTCATTGTTTAGACCAGGCTGGCCTCAAACTCAACAGAGATCTTGCCTCCAGAGTGCTGGGATTAAAGGTATGTAAGTGGGCCATCATACCCTGCAAGTGTGGTATTGTTAACAACTTTATTTTTGGTTGTCCCTAAATTAATAGAAAACAAATATTATTTCATGTGTATTCGAGACTTCTAGTAGCTTTTCCTGATTTACAGGGAAAAATCTTTTTATTTTGCAGCATTTTTGTTATAAAATAACTTGGTGGTAGACTTAATTTGTGGTGCCATGTCTAATTATCTACCACTACAGTGGAGAAAAGCAACAACTTGATTCATCAAAGGGTTCATGGCTCACATCCAATAACAAGACACATGGACCAGGGAAAACATACCAAATTATTTAGCCAAAATTTTATGTAACACAGGGGGCTTCAGAAATGACGAAAGACTTGGGGAAAGCTGAGAAATTTCTTCTTAGGTTCCTAAATAGACAGTAGTGTAGATGTGTGATTGAACAACAAATTTAGTATGTAACTAATGCTCTTAAACTGGAAGTTAACAGCATTTGTTTGTGTAGGTTCATTGTAACCTCAGGGTTGGTTTAGGACAGGATGGCTGCAGTGAGATTCTTGGGTCTTAGATGTGGTAGGTCAGAAATTTCCCCAGGAGATAGGAGGAGGTTAGGAAGTGACTTCTAACTGTACTATTATTTCCAGGTTCTATGTTCTGAGTCATGACAAGTATTTTCTTAGCATTCGTGTTTCTTCTTATAATAGTTCTTACAAAGCAACTTTCTGTTGGGAATTGTTTGTTTGAGAGAGGGTCTCATTATGTGGCCCTGAATGGCCTAGAACTAACTAAGTAGACCAGCTGGCTGGCCTTGAACACAGAGAGCTCTGCCTGCCCCTTTTGTTAATTTTTTGGTTCTTAGATATATTGAGATTAAACTCATACTGGTCATGTTGGACACATTTGTCATCTCAGGAAGCAAAGCAAGAGGATTACCATTGATTGGTTTAGAGAAAACAAGACAGAATCTGAGCAAAGTCAAGCTCCTTTCTTCTTTGGAACTGAAGAACACACACTAAAGGCAAGATAACTGATGTGTATCTTCCTGTGTCTGCCTTAAGACTGTAAGGGACCATCAGGCATGGTTGGCGTATGTTCTTAATCCCTGCACTACAAGGCAGAGGAAGAAGATCTCTGATTTGAGGCCAGCCAGGTCTATGAAAGAGTTTCAGGCTCCCAGGGCTACATAGTGAGATTTTGTCTTAGGAACAAAATGTATAAATGGAAATCAGTCTGATTTTTCAAATTGTTGACTAACAAACAGTATGGGATTTTACCTCCTATTTGTAAACTAATTAGATAATATGTCAGACTATAGAAATTCTGATAACTTTAGTTACATTTAATTGTATTTTTCCTGGTTAACCTTAGTTACTGCTGGGCAGTGGTGGTACATCATTAGTTTGGAGGCAGAGGTCAGCCTGATCAACAGAGTGAGTTAGTTCCAAGGTTACTAATAGGTCTGGAGAGATGGCTCAGCAGTCATCTGATATACTGCTTTTACAGTACCCATGTTTGTGTCTCACAACCACCTGTAACTACTCTTATTCCTCTGGCCTCTGAGGGCACCCATACTCATTTGCACAGACACACACAGAAACACTAATTTAAAATAAATGTTGGGGAAAAATAATATTGTTCCTGAGATTTTTATTACAGTATAATATACTTAAAAAGCATAATAAGCAACTTTTAGTACCTGAGAAATTGTGCCATATCAACTGAATAAATTGTTATGAGGACATTAAAACAAAAAGTATGAAGACTGAGTGTATGTATGTGGAGAAATGATGCTGTTTCTTGGAAGTACTCAATACAAAACTTTATTAGTAAAATAAACATGAGTTTTTACTGGTAGGTAATGAAAGTAAGAATGTAATTGTAGGATATCAGGCATAGTGACATATTGCTTAAATTTCCTGTTTAATATTATTGATGTTTTAGTAGTTTTATTATGGTTTTGTTTGTTCGTAGACTGTCTCACTAAGTAGTTCTTGCTGTTCTGCAATGCACTATGTAGACCAGGCTGGCCTCTAACTCACAGAGATTCCCCTGTCTTTGCCTCCTGAATGCTGGGATTAAAGGGTTGCACAACTATGCTCAGCTAGTAGTGTCTTTTAAAATGGATATCCTGAAAGAATCATGTCCTGTTTCCCTCCTTGGTCTGGCATTTTCTGACACCTTTTTATCTTTAAAATCAAGTAGGGTCTTCCTTTTAGGTAACTTGAGATATGACTCAGCAGTTAAGAATGCTTGTAGCTCTTATAGAGAACATGGATTTGATCTCCAACACCCACATGGTGGTTGACAGTCATCAGTAACTCCAGTTCTAAAAGATCCCATGCCCACAGGCACTATACCCACATATGGTAAACATATATCTGTTCAGTCAAAACATTCATACACATAAATCTAATAAAATTTTTTTATTTTAAAGATCTCTCTTTGGCCACTATGGCAGGTTCTTGTGCTTGTTTTGACTTAATCCTAACAGTGATAGGAGCTGAGGTTTTCTGTGTACTTCTTGAAGGAGGAAACTAACACAGAGCTGAAGCAACTGATTTCTCAGTGCCCTTTAGATCACACATGCTATATGTGATTTGGGTTTCTCCAGATTTTTCAAGAGTTACAATTCTTGTTCTTAACCAGTAGTGGTTAATATTGAAGTATATTTATTTGGTTGTTCCCACTCCTTGTATGTGACTTTGCACACAAGCATCTTTGAGCTGAGGTATGGGTAAATTATGTATCATTCCTTCATTTTCATGGATGTCATAGCTTTTCCACTTGTGACTGCATACTTAAGTTTACTTAACATACATTGTATTTTGTATTTTTTCAATTTTGTATATATAAGAGAGAAGAGGGAAGAGTGTAAGAGAAACAGATAGAGAATAGAAATGGCGATTAAATGTCCTCTTTTGTCATTCTTCACCTATTCCTTGAGGCAGAGTCTCTCCTTCACAATGGACCCCAAATTTTTCAGCTAGAGTGGCAAGCCTCAGTGATCCTCCTGTGTTGGAGCTGGAGTTCTGTTTGTGCACAGAATGCCTTCATTGTCATGTGTTTGCTGGGAACTAAACTCTGTTCCTCCTGATTGTTCAACAAGTGTTCTTAACTGCTGAGTTGAGTCTCCAGCAGAGAGGGACAGGGAGGGAGGGAGAAAAAGAGAGAGAAAGAGAGAGAGAGAATGAGAATATGAATTAAGGAATATGAATTACTATATCTCTATTTTAGGGCCAGTCATCCAACCCTTACAAAGAGGTCTTCTTCAAAGGGCTAGGTGTTTTTCTTTTCCAGACCTCAACTAGAACTACTGATTAGATAAAGAATTACTAGCTCATAATTTTCAAGGAAGATTGGATATTTCTGTATCTTGACACCAGCTTCTCATTATTTGTTCACCCTTTTCAAAAATGTCCAGTAGTTTTCTTGAAAGTAGAGTTGATGTCCTCTCTAAAGCACTGTGTCCAATGCATAACACATAGGTGCTGAGTAGCAACTTTTGTTCTTGTTCAAGATAAGCACATTATCTAATCTCTAGCTTACAAGTAAGTTGATTTATGGATATGCAACAAGAAAGATTTGCCCATGGTTGAAAGTCGGGATTCAAACCAGTGTTGACATACCTTGTGGCAATAACAATTGTTCTTGCCTCCTCAGTAGAATCTAAGAGTAACAGAAATGTTTTTAGTTTGAAAAGGTTCTTTCGTTTTTGTTTTGTTCTCTGTGTGATCTTTAATATTATTTGATTGATACCTTCGTGTATTAGTCATAACACTTGATAGACAGCTATAATTTAGTGCTGTGATAGTTTTACCCAACATGGAAATATAACAGTGTCATATCCAGTGTTTGATGGCCCGCTTGAATTTCTTCACCAGTCTGTTGTGGAGCAAACAAACAAAAATTGCATCTACTTTCACAACTCAAATTTGCTTGAACATTTGTGATAACATCTAAATTCCTTTGACCATTGATTTTCAAAATTCCTTCATAGTAAGTAGTTAGGTGGGAATTATATATTCTATATTTTTTTTTATTTTATAATTGCTTATTAAATCTGTAATGAGTTTCTTAGTCTGAGTCTCTGTTGGTTACTTAAAAGGAAAGGTTTTGATCTATCTGTCTATTTTGTCTTTTTGAGGTTTCCCTGCTCTGTGGCTCAGTCTGGCCCAGAATTCACAACCCTCTGCTTCTGCCTTTCTAGAGTTGAAGTTAGAGATGGGGATTACAAAAGGAAGTTACCATTACAAATCTAAATGCTTTTAATCTTTCATGATTGACATAAAATATTAGCAGTCATCAAAATTTAAATTAGTTTTAGCTCTATTATAAATTTTAACATAATTGCCCTTTAATATCCAGCAATAGAGCAAGTCTCTAGATTTAATGGATACTCTTATTAAATTTCTAGCTTCAACCCAAACTAATGCTGTTAGTGAACTAATTACCAAAGAGCCTGGTAAGCCTTGTCACTACTTTGGATGCGGCAGGATTTCTAGGAAAACTTCGTCCAAAAATGTAACAGCATTTCATTATTTCTTTTTACTGTAAGTGTGAACTGATAAGGATAAGTGGGTGGGGCAACCGGAAGTAATTACTAAGGCCAGTGGCATTTTTGTGGTTTCATAAAGGCAGAAGCTAATTATTCAGTTTTTATTTAAGTGAAATGATGCCAAAAAAGGGAGGTTCCTGCAGAGCAGCTGCACTTCTTCAGTGTCACCCTAATTTACCAAAGACACAACTGTCACAAACAGAACTTTTAAACTTGATATATAGGCACAGAAGTGAGGAGGCTTTTGTTTGGAGTGCATGCTGGAGAACTCTTTTATACAAATCAGCCGGCAGATGACGGACAATGATGAAAATTTGATTCTTTGAAGTCATAATAGTCATTGAAATGTGTGAAATTCTGGTATTGAAAAGAGAGCGGCCAGCAAGACTCTAAATGCTGGGTGGTTGCAGGAAGCTTGCTGGGAGGTTTTTCTGCATTGTGACACCAACTTCCCATTGCTTGTTGTTCCTTACTTCCTTTGTTAAAAAAAGAAAAAAGTTGAATTCACACAAGATGAGTGGGAACAGATAATAAATGAATCAGTTTTTAGATGGAAAACTAATATTTTAACATTATTGGGATAATTACATTCTTTAATAATAGAAATAGATTTTATTTTTAGCCCAACTGTTTAAAAGTAAGAAGCTTTAAAATCGAGCAAATTTGTGTGTTGTCTAAGTGGTAATATGATTTATTAAAATGTACAGATATTCCAAACTAGTGCAGTTGAGACTCTTGATGGTTTCTTATATCTTACATGTCTTGACTTTTTTTCTGATTCTAGAAAGTTTCAAGAAAGAAATCAGTAAAAGACAATATTGACATCTTTATGTCATTTTTTTATGTAAAAAAAAAATAGTGTTTTAGAACAATCACAGGTGATTAGTATTTTAGTACAAAAATAGAAATCCATAGAGTATTTCACTAATTCAGCAGTTTAATTTACAGGTCCGTTCTCCCCCCCCCCCAAATATGAGTCACAGGTGGCTCAGTGTGAATTGACAGGAAATCATTGAAGACATTCATCATAGGGCTCACAGATCTTTGCAAGTGTTACAGTGGAAGCGTTAGCCCACGGCAGTGTGTGTTTTAGAAGAGGTCCTTGTCACTAGCTGATGCTGTTTGCATGAAATGATAACAACAGAGTGTGAATGCATTTTACAAGTGTGAGAAATAAGTTTGTTTAGGCTAAGAGTGCATCTGCAGGGACTTGGAATTATAGAGCTTCTGTGACCATTAGGTGTCTCAAGTATGTGGGCTGCCAAGCCTCTTTATTCTCCATCCTGCAGCAGCTCAGCAGGGCTGCAGGAGCTCTCCTCTTCTGAAGTCAGAAGCAGTGAGTCTGCCAAGGCAACTTTCAAGAACTTCAGAAACTCCTTGCTTGACCATCAGCTCAAATTGAGGGCATGTATCAATAAAGATGTGCTAGAATTTGAGGAGACATGAAACATCAACAGTTATTAATTCAGGTATAAAGTGTAGGCTTTATTGATTTATTTTGCCATGCATGCATCACAATATAGAGGTATCTCATTTTCTGGAGGTAAAAAGTTAATTGAATGTTTCCTTTCATATAGGTGACAAAAAAGAAGCCATGTAGTAAGTTTTATTGTGGGATTTGGAAAAGATGCCTGCCCATTAATTTTATAACATGCTTATAATGAGTGTTTATACTTTAATGCAACTATGATGAGGAAATACGATCTTAATCTGGGGCTTAAAAGAGGGTTCAGCAGTTAAAAGTGAGAACTATTTTTTTCCAGAAGACTTGAGTTCACTTCCCAAGCATCACATGTAGCACACAACTTCCTATAATTCTAGCTCCAGGAGATCTGACATCCTCTTCTGGCATTTTAGGCACCTGTACTCACATCTGTACATATTTGCAGATACACACATAATTATAAATAAATCTTTTTAGAAAATATACTAGCCTAACAATAGAGAAAATGGCAGTTGCAAAGGAAGAAATAAACATTGAGGACCTCCTGTAGAGCCATGTCCCTTCAAGCTCTAAGTAGAGGACTATGCTTTAGAAAGTCACTTCTTGAAATGTAACACTTAGGCTGGGAATATACCTTACTAAGAGTTCTTGCCTAGAGGCTATGTATGAAGTCCTAAGTTCAATTCCCAGCCTCTCCCCCTCAAAAAGTGTGTGTGTGTACACATGAGGGAGTGCATATGTTGTGCCATTGTGCTGTGCTGGGGATTTAACCCAAGCCTTGCAAATGCTAACTAAGCAAACAGTGCCTCAAAAATAAGTAAACAAAAATCACAGTTTTATTTAAAATGAACCTGGCAATTAAAAATTACTAATTAGAGCAAGTGAGGTGTCTCAGTTTGGTAGAGCTGCTTGCACCCAGGCGTGATGAGTTCAAGTCCCAGATGGCACAAAATGGAAGGAGAGAACAAGTTCCTGAGAGTAGTTCTCTGAAGAGTAATTGTCTAACCTCTATAAGTACACTGCACCTGCACTCACATACACGTGAAAACAATAAAATTGTTTATTAATACTTAAATTTTCTGTACTAATTGAACTCATATCATTTTCTAGCCTCCTAGAAATAAAGTACTTTGTTGCTTTATATCCTAGATGTAAGAAAACTAAATAAAAGAAAAAAAACTATTGTCAGTACACATTAGATGTTCATATCTGGCTGACGAGAGGGTGTAAGGGATAAAGTATTTGTGGCACAACTGTGAGAACCAGAGGTCAGATCCCCACCACCCATATAGGAACTCAGCAGGCATCACTGCCTGAGTGTATCCTAGGGTTTGAGAGTGGGAGACACAAGAACCCAGACCAAGCAAGCTAGTTTAAGTAGCCAAATGAGCGAGCTTCCGTTTTAGTGAGAGACCATCTCAGTAAATAAAAGTGGAGAGCAACTGAGAAAGATATCCAACACATACACAGACACTCCCCACAGTACACACAAGGATCATTAAACATGTTTCTACATCCTTTTGGTAGTAGATAAGCTGTAACACCATGCCTTGTGGTACAGATAGAAAGATACTGTGCTAAGCAGAGAATTGGGTGCTCACTGAATTAGCAAAGAATTATTCTTTTAGTTTGAACACAGATGTGAGCTCAGTGTTTCCCTCCTACCTACTGTAGCACTGTGGTTCATAACATTAATAGACAAACTACAAGTAAACAGCCTTCAGTAGAAGATATATGACATTGAAACAAAAACTAACAAAACAGCTTATGTTTTCTTGCTTTATGAGTTTGTTATACTCATTTCATTCTCTTTCTTAATTTTATGCAGCTATTCAAAAGTTTCTATATGAACTTTTCCCATCCTTTGACAGTGATGGGGATGGAAGTCAGGGCCTCACACATAGGAGTTACCAGATATTATCAGAGATGTCAGAATCCCCCTTAGGTTTGGTAGTCTCATTAATGAAAGAATCTCAGGGACGGTTAGAGTTTCAAAGGGAAACCCCAGAGCAGCAAGATGCATACCTGCACAGCATCCAGGAGGAGAGAGAGAGACAGGAGAAAAGGTCATTTCATTTGAGTTAAGGCAGAATGGAGGTCAGCCACATGATGGACAAGCAGCCACTTCACAGTGACAGGAGCTTTAGAGAAAGACTTAAAAACCCCAAAGTACCACTGGGCATGGTAGCACACACCTTTAATCCCAGCATTGAGTGCTGAGTGGCCTGCCTAGTCTACAAAGCAAGTTCCTGGACAGCTAGGATACATAGAGAAACTCTGCCTGGAAAAACAAAAACAAATCGCAGAGAACCAAAGAAAGCAAACATAGACTCTGGCAATGATCTAAAAGAAAGAAACAAGAGAATAAGGAAAAGTTAGACCTTCTAAGTTCATGCTCAGAACTTCTTGGTAGCCACTCACAGGGGCTACACTAGGAGTTAGGAATTCTGTGAAGGAAAAATTAGCCCTAATAAGCGCTAATTATTCCTCCTATCTCTTTAGCATGACTTAAGGTGAACCCATTTCTAAGGGATGGTCCTTTGGTCAGGTGATTGGCTAGTACCATGAGATTAACTCTTAAGAGAAGACACAATGCCACCTCTCCACCTAGAGGCAGATTCCATTCTTTTGGTTAGGAGGTAACAACTTTCTTAATGGGCCTTTAATGCTTCTATAACATCCTTAACCCCTCTCACAAAGTAAGAAGTATTGACTACAAACTCCTCAGAAATTCCCATGCTGGCTCAAAAGGTGGAATCAGGAATGTTACAAGTTCAAGTTGTCCTTAGCTATTGGATACAAGAGAGTCTATACAGAAAAGAAGGAAAGGAAAGAAATAGCATGATGAACTGTTCTTGGGCACTTGCTTGGCCTGCACAAGGCCTAGGTTTTCATCTGTACAAAAGAGAGAAAAAAAAATTCGTAGTTCCTCTTTCACTGTAGCCCAACACTAGTTCTCAATTTTAGTATACACATAGCACCATGGAGATTTATAAATTGAAATAGCGGGGTAGTACTGAAGCCAGAAATATTATCCCAATTTATAAACAAATAAAAAACCATACATCTGGAGGTAGGAAATGAGAAAGGTGCATCAGTTGATATGCAGGCACTCAAACTCGTTTTCTTGTTCTTCCTCAGGATATCACTACTTTAACTGGTGTTCCCGAAGAGCACATCAAAACCAGGAAGGTCAGAATCTTTGTTCCTGCGCGGAATAACATGCAATCTGGAGTAAACAACACGAAGAAATGGAAGTTGGAGTTTGATACCAGAGAGAGATGGGAAAATCCTTTAATGGGTTGGGCATCGACGTGAGTACTTTGAATATTATTTTCAGATTTTCTGCTGAAAAATATAGTTTTTTTTCTGTAAAGCAAACACTAACCTTTTCTTTTTTTTTTTTACAGCTAATATGTTTGTGAAAATCCTTTTTAGTACAGTTCGGTTCACTACAACTAAAACGTGAATTATATGTATTCCTTTATATATTTACAGACATGTTTATGTGTGTTTGGCTGAAAATAATGAACTGCAGAAGTACTATTTCTGGATACTGTTGATGAAATAGCATTGATAAATGGCATGAATATTAGTTGAAAATACTCTGGAAGTAATGTCAGTAATTTAGTAATATTATGTTGTTTTTGTTTGTTTGGTTTTTATTTTGTTGAAACAAGCTCTCATTGTGTAGCTCTGGCCAGCCCAGAGTTGCTGTATAGACGATACTGGTCTCAGTGTTGTGGCCAATCTACCATCAGTTTCCTTAGTGTGCCATCATGCCCAGCTTCAACTTATTTTTAAATTCAAATAATATTCCTGTATAACATTTATTTTGTTTGCTAGAGGTATGAGAACAGAAATCAGAAATTAGCTAATTTGAGGGAAACTTGTAATTTCCTGAGATCTTATGATTAAGATTATAAATTAATTTTTAGAACACAGTAGGGCAATTTATAGAAGACATGTGTTTTTGTTGATGTATCTAGGAGACTTTTTGTTAGATATTTTTTCATATTGAAAATTCAATATAGTGCTGGAGAGATGGCTCAGTGGTTAAGAGCACTGACTGCTCTTCCAGAGGACCAGGGTCCAATTCCCAGCACCCTCATGGCAGCTCACAACTGTCTATAGTTCCAGTTCCCAGTTTCAGGCAAACACCAAGGCAAATAAACAAATAAATAAAAAAAAAGAAAATTCAATATAATTATATTGGGCAAATTATATAAAACACAATTCCTAGGAGTTTTGGTATCTTAAATTTTATATTTTATGTAACATATGGAGTCTTTTATAAATCATGTTTTCAGAGACCTAAGAAACTTAGAAGAAAAATCTTTGTCCACATCTAGTGGCTATAATGTTGTGATCATTGTTTTGAGTTATAGTGTGCTCATCTATTCCTGGGATTCACATACTAATGCATCTCTAGCAATAATGGATCCTTATTTCAGTATTGATAACCTTTTATATTCTTAATTTAGGTAAGAATACAAAGTTAGTCAATATGGTGGCCAATACATATAATCACTGCGTTTGGAAGGCTGGGGCAAGACGATAAGGAGTTTGAGGGCAGCCTGGGATAAAACAAACAATGAGACACTTTGAGAAAGAGAAAAAAGGAGTTAGGCTGAGAGAGGGAGAGAGAAAGAAAGATTGAATTTTGTGAGGTTTACACATACACACACAACACTCATCTTATACAAACACAACACTAATGGCTGAGGCATAAATAACAAGATTAACAATAGAATAAACATACAAACGTAGATACACTTTACATGAAACAGCCTTCAAATAGGGACCCAAAGAGAAAGAGAATCTTGTGTATTCTTATGGTTAGATTTGATGATGTGTAGACAGTTGTGTAGGTATGCCTAGACTACAGGGCTACGATGTGATGGGAATAAGCTGGGGGATGTCAGCCAGGCTTCTTGGTTGGAATTCTCACCTGTGGCCTGTGTCTTCAGGGATGCATTCTTCTTCTATAGGCGTGATGGTCACCTCTAGAACAAACATTTATAGGATGTCAGAAGAAGGTCAGAGACTTCTAATACAGCCTACTTCAGAGCAGAAAGGCAAGAGAGGGCCAAAGACACCTGGCTGCTGCTACTGTATGTTTTCAAATGCCAGATATCACAATTTGTGTAGCATGACTTAAACCTTACCAGTTGGTTTAGTAATTAAATTTTACTTGCTATGCTTATACAAAGAATTACATACTCTCCATGTATAGGAGGTAAAGCTGTTTTTAGTTTCTCCTAAGTAGAACATATTCTTAAAATGAGAACTTCTCTACAGTTGGTTTGTCTAAAGTGTTGTTTTGCATCTTAAATATAGTATGAAAAAACATGACTAATGGTGTTTTACTAAAGCAGAAACTGTCACATTTGCTAGTTTTTTTTTTTCCAATGTTTAACTTTTTTTTTTTCTTTTCTTTTTTTTTTTTTTTTTTTTTTTTTTTTTTTTTTTTTTTTTTTTTTTTTTTTTTTTTTTTTTTTTTTTTTTTTTTTTTTTTTTTTTTTTTTTTTTTTTTTTTTTTTTTTTTTTTTTTTTTTTTTTTTTTTTTTTGGTGGATGGAGGTAGTTTCAAGACAGGGTTTCTCTGTGTAATGGGCCCTGGCTGGCTGTCCTGGAACTATATAGACCAATTTGGCCTCAAACTCACAGGGAGAGGCTTGCTTCTGCCTCCCAAATGCTAGGATTAAGGGAATGGGCCACCATCACCTAGCAAATGTTTATCTTCTTAATAGCAGAAAGAATAGTACCTAAAATAATTGTTTAAACATACTGAATTTTGACATTTTTTGTGACATATATTAAAACTATTTCATAAAATTGTTGATATTAGAAGATGAATTTTTTATATTTACTTAAAAGTTTATCATTTACAAAATTTACATCTTGGGCTAGAGAGATGGCTCAGTGGTTAAGAACTCTTCAAGAAGACCCAAGTTTGATTTGCAGCACCCACAATGGGTGGCTCATACTCTGTAACTCTAGCACCTGACACCTCTGGCTTTTGCAGACATCTGCATTCATGTACATGCATACACATAGTTTAAAATAATAAAACTAAATCTTAAAAACTTACATCTCAAATAAACAAATGGCTTTACCATAATTTGGGTTCTCAGTCTATGTATATTTTATCATTATATATCTAATATTAGCATGTAGAGTATAGGAAAAATATCATATGTCTGTAGGTTTATAGTTGTGTGCAGATGTGGTCCTGAGATCAACTCTAGGGATTTATACACACTAGACAAATATTTTACATCTGCTGTACATCTTCAGTTTATTTTCTTTTTAATAAGAGCACTACTTTAACAGGAAGAAAGTATCTATTCAATTAATTTTTAGTACTGACAGACCATTTTTGAATATGTTGAAAGAGAAATGGCTATAGCTCTTATACCTAAAATACATCTTTTTCTAACGACCCTAAGTTTCCTCCTGTAGGTGGTCTAAACTGTAGGTTATCACTCATTTGAAACTACCATATGAATGAAATGACACGGAGGATTTAACAAAGAATCTCAATGGAAATTCTGCAGTTCCTGTTAGTGTTGTGACAGAAGCCTGACCCCAAGTATTTGTTGCTTTTTTTTTTTTTTTTCATGCTTTAGTGGTGGCAGATAAGGAGGTTGTTATGGAAGTACATTTTGTGACTAATGAATATAGTTTTGGTCTGAAATATAATAAAAAAATTTTATTACCTATTTGGACTTAAAAAAATAATTTCTCAAAGGCCACTTTCTAAAGATAAGTGTACTTTGATCTTTGTTTTTAAGATTGTAAAATTCACATTTTAAAATACTGTATTGACATTTTGTATCTGAAGCTAAAGCTTCTTATGCTCTTTTAATTACCTGAGTCTTTCGAATGTTAGAAGGTAAAACGATTATCTTTATGTAAACCTGAAAAATATTATAAGATGCAAAAACCATCACAAACTTGTCCCAAGGTTTTTATAGTATAAATCTCCTTAATACAGTGGAGCCAGAATAAACCATTCCTTGTTGCTTGTTTGTACAGCTAGTTGGTTATTAAACTAATAGATTTTTGTTTTGACATTTATTTATTGTATATGTGTGTGCATGCGAGCTCAGGTTTGGCAGCACGCACCCTCCATCCACTGAGCCATTTTACTAGAGAAGCACCAATCTATCATTTAGTTTCTAGAAACCAGTAATTTAGTTCATGTCACATGGACATGGAAGGCCGTCTAATTTAAGCAGAGGTATTCATGAATTTTCATGTTGCTAATTCTCTCATTGGCTTATCACTTAGTAAATAGTATTGTCTATTTCTCTAGCACTGTTTGACTTCATTCAAAGTCTCAATTTTGTAAATTTTTCAGTAAGCTTTGGCTACTTCTCTTTATTAGTTTAATGAATAAGTAAATGGGTGTGTGTAGATGGGAGTTATCTAGATATAAAGATTATCAGCCATTCCTCTGCTGCCTTCTGTCTTTATATTGTATATATTCTCTATGTCCACAGAAGAGAACTCAATCAGCATAGAATGTATCCTTGTAGGCTGTTTTTCCCCCCTAGCATTTACATGTATAACATGTATATACATGGCTTCATAAGTCTTTTGGTCAAATTTGATATGTCTTTTGGCACAAGTTGCAGGATCAGGAAGCTGGCCGATCACATGTTCATCCACACACAGGAAGATGATAGGGATAACAGGAGGTAGAGTGAGGTCATAAACCCTTAAAGCCTGTCCTCAGTGTCCTGCGTCCTCCAGCAAAGCTCTACTTCTAAAGGTTCGCTAATCTCTGCACACATAACACCAGCTGGTGACCACAGATGCAAATACATGAGTCTGTGGGAGATATCTGTTATTCAAACCACAACTCTTAGCATTCTTTGCTTGCTTGAGGTCATCTAAAAAAAATTCTCAATGCAAGATTTCACAGATACCTGTTATGAAGTTACAACTCCATTAAATCAAGACTTGCTAGATATTTTTGATAATTTTTATACATTTATGTTAAAATCCTATATGTGAAAAAAACATGGTTCTTTAAAATAACAACCCCAGGAAAAGAACAATGAAATATATTATATGCCCACATTGAGAAACAGAATGAATGTCCACTGTCCCAGAAGTGTTTTGCCTACTTTTGTATTTTATTAATGAGAATCCATTATGTGTTCTGTAACTGGTGTTTTTGTACAACATTGTATTTACAAGATTCATCCATGTTATTGCCAAAGCAACACTTTGGTTTTCAGTTTGAGTTTTTATATTTCATTATGAAGTGAAGAATCCCATGTAGACCCTTTAATGAATGTATGACTTCCTGATATTCTACTTAACCCTTAAAACATTAGTCATTGATTTTTTTTTTTTAAAGAGATGTTTCTTTTTTTTTTTTTTAAACTTTACTTATTTACTTATTTGCCTTGGTGTTTGCCTGGAACTGGAACTACAGACAGTTGTTAGCTGCCATGTGGGTGCTGGGAATCGAACCCGGGTCCTCTGGAAGAGCAGACGGTGCTCTTAACTGCTGAGCCATCTCTCCAGCCCCTAGTCATTGATTTATAATCAGATAAGCTTATATTGTGAATTATCAGTAATATACTAATTCTCACTCTTACTCTTCTTGAACTAATGGCAACAGCTGTGTACTTTTGTTCTGGTAGATAGTAACATTATTGTAGGTCCCCTGGAACCAGTGAAGGATTGATTTTGTTTTTAAGTTTTGTTTTTCTTGCCTTGTTGGGGTATGACTTAGTTCTGAACTTCAGTGTTTCAGGTCTACAAAGCATAGTCTTTATGACTTTCCAGTGGAGAGCATCAGGTACTTACCAAGTCCTGATTTTTTTAGCCTGAAGTGGACAGCTACTGAAACCTCTGGTTTTTTTGTTTGTTTGTTTGTTTGTTTTTCCCACCAGCCTTTCCATCTCTGTCCATTCATATACAGTGTAAAAGTTCACTGCTCTATGGAATGCCCCTATGTCACAAATTCACCCCTGCAGGTCAGGATGCTCCACTAGCACCCCTAAACATTATCTTCAGATTTCTACTGTTGACAAGCTATGCCTTTTTGCCTGACTTCTCCATGTTCCTATTTGTCTGAACTAGAGAATTCTTAGGTGAAAAACTGAACTGTATTTTAATATAGTTTATTTTTGTTTTGTTTTGTTTTTAAGAGGAGGGCAGAATTCTCTCCACTTATTTTTGCTTTAGGTCTTTCTGTTTTGTTAAGAGTGTATAATTGCCATGCATGTAGTTGTTAGTCAGGTACACTTCCAAATATACAACCTTCTTTATCCTTACTGACTTGGAACTGAGCAAGTAGAAGATAAAAGTAAAAGTAGAATTATAAAGATTGAAACACAAACAGCTGGTGAGGATAGAGGACGAGAGATTCCATGAAAAGACTGGTACTCAATGTGAGCCATGAGAGATAATTGAGGTGATTGGGGTGGATTTCATATGTAGAGGTGCTAGGAAAGAATTCTCATTGGAAGGAACAACTGAACTGACAGAGAAATGTGTTCATAGAAACAAATGTGATTTGACTAGGTGGTTATTTATAAGGGGATAATTAAAAATGTTTAGAAAGGCATTATGACCATACTATGCAGGTAAGTTGGTAGAAACTACTTGAAGTTTTGACTTGATACTAGAAAAATAAATAATAGGAAGACAATACGGTAACATGTTAAATGATGGAATGGAATCCAAAAAAGTAGACAGAAAGGTTTAGATTTTGACCTCTTATGACCTCTATAATCATGAATAGAGGTCATTAGCAACATAATCTAGAAACAGTTATAAAATATAAGAGATGGAGGAGGAGAATGATAAACCAACTGGAAGAATGATTGCTTGTTAACAGGTTTAACATTTAACTTACATTAGTTCCTCATAAAGCAGGTAATTAAAAAGCTCTGCCCCTTTTGCAGTAAATCAATCTGTTCTCCTGACTTCTGAGTGCTCTCTCTCTCTCTCTCTCTCTCTCTCTCTCTCTCTCCTCTCTCTCTCTCTCTCTCTCTCTCTCTCTCTCTCACACACACACACACACACACACAAAAAAAAAATTATTCTGAACTAACCAATGTGTCTGTCAAACTATTCAGATCACTGGGTTATATTTATATTGGCACTTTAGAGTATAACTAATTTATTTAGCTGTCAACTGAGAAACTATATATGCCTTGAAAAGGAACATCAATACAAAAAATTATCCATTTTTGTTATTAATATAACCACTCAATAGATGGATTTTTTTTCTTACAAGGGGGAATTTATTATAAGAATTCATGATTATAGAGGTCATAAGGAATCTCAGAAAGCCCAGTATATGACCAGATTTCATCAGCTGTTTGTGGGAAAGCTACTTCAGTACTCTGCTTATCTCATGTCTTTCTGATGTCTTAGTACCCAGAGCATTGCTTCTCTTTGTTTTTTCAAATTGGGTAGCATGTAGTACAAGCCAGTTTTGAATTCTCTATGTAGTGAGGCATGACCTAAAATTTCTGATTCTCTATCTCAGAGTGTTGAAATTACTGGTATGTGCCTCCCACATCTAGTTTTATGCAGTTCTGGGGATTAACCTAGGCCTTCTTTCATTCAGGCAAGGACATAACCAGCTAAACTATGTCCCTACCCCACTACTTCTATATTTCTGAACAAGTTCCCATGGAATGCCATATTCACCTCTAAGAGATTTGCATTAAACATTTCTGGCAAATATAGTTATGCTTTTATAAATATAAAAATAAAGGATTTCAGGTCTTAGAACATTTGTTTTTGTTTTAATTAAACCTTTCTCTTAAAAGAACATTATTAGTCATGAAAGGTCTTTTGAGAGTAGTTTCATAGTTTTTGCTTTGTTTTGTTTTAAGGATTTATATATAGATAAAATTTTGTATATAGATGTGTCCTAACTACAATTGGGTTAATGTCCCAGCAAATCCATTATAAACAGAAAATGTCATAGGTTGAAATGTTTCCTAGTACTAACCTGTTGAATATGGTAGTTTAGTGGTGCAGTTGCTTACTACTGGTCCAACATGGCTAACTGTTTCATTGCTGTTGCTCATCATTCAGCTGAAGATTTAAAATCTGAAAAATATTTTTATGGACCAGTGGGCTGGCTCAGTGGATAAAATCAACTCCTGCAAGTTGTCCTGTGACCTACATACCTGTACTCTGGCATTTGTGTACACACACACACACACACATATATGCATACACACTAAAATATTTTTAAAAGACAAACATTTCTGTTGTTACATATTGCTCTGCCAGCATCATAATTCTGAAAATCTTAAGTAAACAGTGATAAACTGGTGACTGTCTGCACTGGCAATTAATTTCCTGATACTGAAGTTGCTACGGTCAGTTTGGGAATCTTCTGGGGTTTTTAATTTAAAACTTTACTTTGTCCTTTTTTGATAAAGTTTAATAAACCTTAGTGAAGAAAATATGAATGTTTTTACAATTATGATTTTTATTATTAGATAATACATACTAGAAAAATCAGATCTAACACAGGAATAAAATAGTTTTTCAGAGATTATACAAATAAAATAATATCATAATTTTGTTGCTATCCTACCAATTGTCCATTTTCTAAACATTGTATTTAAAACATTGATTATCTTGCAGCCAAAGCTTAATATTAAATCACGGGCATTCTTTCTTCTAGGGCTGATCCCCTCTCCAACATGGTTCTAACCTTTAGTACCAAAGAAGACGCAATTGCCTTTGCAGAAAAAAATGGTATGCTTGAGCTAACTTCTTTTTTCCTAAATCAAGATAAGATTTTGTGTTCTTAACTTGAAGCCATTTAAGAATTTGATATTTGGATAGATACTTAGCTGGTCAGTCACTCACGGGCAGGCCAGATGTTGATGCCTGACACCCACATGCTAGAAGAGAAAAGAACTCCCACATGTTGTTGTTGACCTTCAAGCACATGCTGCAGTGTACATTGCATACTTGCACACATACCATAAGTAATCATGAAGAAAACATTTTTAAAAGTATATGAAAACTGAGCTGAAAAAAAATCTTTCTGTGTATCTAACTCAGTGGTTTTTAGGTTTGTTTCTACATCAAAATTTTGCTTTGCCCTAATCATAAAATCTAAAATAGAATGTCCAGTTTTATATAGAAGACCAAACTTTAATAGTGACAAAGAATAATAAAATCACTGGCTCACACTTCACTTGTTTTTGAATCTTCCTGCAAGTCCCTAGAATTTAGTTACTTAAGCTCTTCTTGTATATATCATATCATGAGGTCGTCTATTCCAGTTTTGACATTTACCTGTAAAGTTATTTCTTCATTTGACCTAAAAATCTAATGCCCACCTGATAGCCTTTTAATTGCTTGAAGGGAGTTGTTTCCATATTCACTCATGTCTAGATTTACTGTTTTAGTAGATGTGACAGGTCTAATACAAACATAATTTCAACAGTACATTACGTTTATGCAGCATAAAAATAATGTAGAAGCTTTCTTAAAAAAGCTAATAATACATATTAGTTTATGGTGATCTTGCTGTAAACAAAATTTTAAATTTTTTCTAGAAAATAATTTTCTACAATTAAGCCAGTATACTTTACTGAAAAGGAGGCATTAGAGCCAGAGCAGTCAATATACTACTCCATTTTTGAAATTATGTGTTTAATTTCACAGTGGTTTTAATGGTTTTTTTCACAGTTAAGAGTATATAAAATGGGCTGGACAAGTGGCTTAGCGATTAGGAATACTGACTGCTATTTCAGAGAACCCAGCTTCAGTTCCCAGCACTCACGTGTTGGCTCACAGCTGTCAGTAATTTGTGCATGTAGTGTTTACACACACACACAGACAATACACATAAAATAAAACTAAAAATAGTAGGGATTAAATGAGAATGGCAGGTGTTTGCCTGAAATGTAGGTAATCGGTAATGTTTGTCTGTCACCCACACCTCCCTCCCTGTATCTGACATCCTTGCAATTTATGTCTCTTATACTTAAGTACCTAATGTATTTGACAATGCATATACTGTGTGACTTCTCCTGGGGAAAACGTCATCCAGTGGCTGTTCCTCCAGATAAGGCCCCAACAACAGACCAAAGAAGCGATTTCACTCATGTCTACCTTAGCCTTGAATTTATTGGATGGATACTCTAAGGTAGCTCTATCACCAGGAAGCCTATCCCATCTTGGGTGATAACTCCCAAAACCTTTCCTAGTGCTTCCTACCCAGTTTGCAGGTAGCTCCACTGAAGAGCCTGCACCCCTGGTTACTGTTTACTGCTTCTGTGAGAGGCCCATGAGTCTTAGAACTTTATGAACTACAAAGTTTCTCTAGCTTCCGGAGTCTTTTTCCCTCTTCATGATGGAACAGTTGCATTTAAAGGAAATAGCGAGACAACATGTTGGGAAATCTAAGTTTAATACAAAAGACAGATTTAAGTTCTAGCTAGGACCTTTGAATTTCAGTCTATATTTGTTATCTATTGGAATGAGAGATAAAATATACACCTTAAGTACATTATTAGTTTAAGGTATTATATGTGAAAATTTTGTTATCTAATACATTTCATGTACAAATCTGAAAGTACTGTAAATGTTTTCTGAAATATTTGTTTTACTTCCTCATTTAGTATTACATAACCTATTTTTAAAAGTGTATGGTCAGAATCTGGGGGTATACCGGAAAATGGCAGAGCATATGCTGAGCTTACCCTGGGTTTAGAGCCAAACTGTATTTGAAACCATGGTTGATGTACTTCTGTTTCCAAAATGAATTAATAAATAGCAAGTGGTTAAATAGGATCTGACACATTATGCATAAAAGTACATAAATATATTGTATTTTGTTAGTAATAGACCAAAAACTTTCTTCAGAAAGGTTTCTTAAGTGAACTTTCCTTGGACACTTTTTGGCCAGAGTTCTTTCATATGAAATTATCAGTGTAACTGTATTACTATTTTAATTCAAGATAGCATTTCTGTATTTTAATTAAACAGTTCTATTAATGTTTTCTATCCTTTCAGCCTTCCATACTTTATGTCTCACACCTTGCAGATTACTCATCTGAGGTTTGTTTCATGAGTTCCATAACAGGAAATCTAATTAAACTGTTAAATCCCTAGCTAGTCTTCTCTAAGTGGTCACAAGGCATATATTACTATGGTTGCTATGTGAATTGCAGGTGTGAAGTAGACACTGCTGCTATTGAAATCAGGTGATCCTCTAATTTGATTTACCTCCCCAGGAAAGAAAGTCTGGTAGAGTCAGTAGGAGCTGTAACTTGAGAAGGCTCAGCAGCTAGTGACGTAGGGTCTGCAGCACTGCAGAACTGTCTGAGCCACTGCTTTGTCTTTGGCTCTCTTCACCAAGCCTGACACCTACTAATGCCCTATACCCAGGAAAATTAGGGCTCTGTTGGCTCAAGAATTTAAAGCTACACTGATCTTGAGGATAATGCCATGCTTTGTATTCACTGTGTTACTTGTGATCTGCTATGTGTCTTTAACATTTAACATTATTCATATTTAAGTAGGTAAGTCAGGTATAGTGGAAGCAAGGTGTCCTAGCCACTCACTATTCTGTTGCTATGAAGAGACACACACCATAACCAAGGCAAACACAAAGGAAAGCATTTAATTAGGGGATTACTTACTGTTTCAGAGGCTTAGTCCATTATCTCATGACAGGAGCTTGGCAGCAGACAGGTATGGTGCTGGAAAAATAGCTGAGAGTTAACGTCCTGATTTGCAGGCAGAGAAAAGAGAGCCTGGGCCTGTGGTGCACTTTTCAAACCTCAAAGCCCACCCACAATGACACACTTCCTCCAACAAGGCCACACTTCCTAATTCTTCTAATTCTATCAAAGTTCCACTCCTTGATGATAAGCATTTCAACTATATGAGCCTATGGCTGCCATTCTTATTTGTATCATTCTTATTTGTATTTTGTCTAAGTAAATAGCTTTGAGTGTTACAGAATCCTTATAACCTGAAGGATGGTTCCTGAATTCCCCAGCAACCCTCTCCATTATAATTTACTTCTCTTGGACCATTATAAGGGGCATATTAATGAATCTTTCTTTCTCCTATCCCTAACATCATTTTATTGTGAGCTAATGCTATTGAAAGTTAGGTGAGCTGATGTATACGTTACCAAATGTAGGACATTGAAATGTTTTAAGCAGGTGTGATATCACACACCTGTGTAATTCCTGCACATGTGAGCTTGAGGCATGATTCAAGGTTATTTATCTGGGGGGTCGGGGATTAAAACCACTACTATATTAAAACTGATGGATTAAGAAGCTAGCAACTAGGATTCTAATTCCACATTGTCTTGCCACACAGGATAGCTTAGCCAATCATACATCGCTATACTTGGTCTTTAATACACATTTGTTTTTCATCTTTGAAATGAGAAGGGAGTTGAATAACTCTCAGAACTTTATATCTTAAAGATGTTAAGCTTATGGACCAGCCCTGACCTTATTTTCCCTGTAATTTGTATTGGCAAAAGATGGCTCTATTGAAAGTAAAATCTTCAAAGGTTCTGCATTTATGAGTAGTATATGCTTACTTTTCAGTAGTATCTTGGAGTCAGAAGCCAAAGTAAAACTGTCATAAAAAGATAAAGAAAATTTATATATTTGGGAATGTTCTGAAAACAGTGTACTTATATATTTGGGAATGTTCTGAAAACAGTGTACTTTCTTAGTTTTTCCTTTCTCTAATATCTAAATGTTAAATTTAAAAAAGAGAAGTCATGATTATCATTTCCTTGCATAAAGTTATTTGTAGAGAAGCAGTACAATGAGGAATAAAATTTATAGATCTGCTTCATTTCTAGACATGTTGACCTTTATTGTATTTTGAGAACTCAGGCAACAAATGTCCTCATGTCAAAGGTTAATATTTAGAAGTAGTCACAGTTGTCATTAAAACCCCAGGAAGTGTGAACAGTTATTATCCTATTCAAGGAAAGGTAAGTGTAGAGATGGGAAGTGACATTAAGTAACAAGGCCACATATTTACAGTTTGAACAATTTTTATTTAAATAGTCATTAGCCAGTGAGGTGGCTCATCTAGTAAAAGCATTGACAATTTAATCCCTGGGACCACATTGGTAGAAGGAAAGAACTGACTCCCCCAAGTTGTCTTCTGGTACATACAGATGTGGCCTTGAATACAAGCACACAATATAAATAAGGATAGTTAAAAAGTCATATACATTCATTTATATACAGTCCATGATGGGTCCTCTACAACAATGGTAGAACTCAGTTGTTCTGATAGTGACTACATGGGCCTGAACGCCTGAAAATAATTACTGCTTGTCCCATCACAGAAAATGTTAGTTGTCCTCTGCCTTGTTACTTATTTCTGAGGTGCAGGGGATCATACCCAGGGTCTTATACATATCAGGCAAGTAGCCTACCTACTGAGCTCTGCTCCTAGACCCTGATCTTTTTCCTATTCTTCCCCAATTCTATTTCCCATTCCCACTGGGTAAGCATTTTTTCTTCTAAATGAGGGGGGAAGGAGAGAAAAAACGAACCTTAAAAGATGTTTTTGGGGAATTAAAGTATAATTATATCATTTTCCCCTTTCTCTCCTCCAACCCTTCTATGTGTACCTTCTTCCCCTTCTGTCAAATTCATGGCCTCTGCCTCTTTTTCTCTAAAATTGTATTTATATATATAAAAATTTCCAGTTCATGTAAAGTTACTAGTATGTTTGTGCTTTCAGGGCTGACAACTGGTATTGGATAATTAATTAGTTATCTATGGGGGGGGACACAGAATAACTTCCCCGTGGAAAACTTGTTTTTCCTGCTTTCAACATTCTTTAGCTGCCTATATATAGTTCTGTATGTAAAGTTGAGGCCTAGTAAGATTTCTTCCTTTCATGTCTGTTGGTGGTATTCTTCTTCAGGTCTTGTTTAGGCAGCCATGTTGGTAAGCCTTCATACGTGTAGGTTCCCTGATGTTGCTAGGAGATACAGTCTCACTACAAACATCCTGATTCTCTGACTCTTAAAATTTTTTCTGGCCCCTCTTTCTCAACGTGCCTAGAGACTTAGGTGTAAGAGTTGTGTTGTAGATGAAGCAGTTGGTACTGAGCCCCATTTGTTCTCTGCTTTTTGATCAGTTGTGGTTTCTCTAATGGTCTCCATCTGTTGCAAAGATAAGTTTCATTGAAGGGTGATAACTACACTTGTCCATGAGTATAGGATAAATATTTAGAATGCAGTTAGGAAAGATGCTGCTTTAGTAAAGTGTTAGTTGTAGGTTCTCCTCCAAGATCCATGACTTCACTAGCCTTGAGTAGTTGGCTAGGTTTTCGGTACAAGATATGATTTCCTTTTTATTGAGCAGGCCTTAAGACCAGTTAGAGAGCTGTTGCTTACCCAAGTCCTTTGAACTTTTACAATGATCTTCTTACAACTCTTGTAGTACAGTTGTATATCTCACTTTGTTGCATTGCAATGTTCAGAACACTCTGTTACATGTCAGTGCTGTGTGGCCAAGCTCTTTGGTTAATCATTATGTAGGGCATAGTTAGTTCCAATACTCAAACATAAATATTTTATCTGGCCCACTAAATTATAAACAGAAATTCATTCATCTTTATCTTTAATGTATTCAATACATATTGGTGAATTTCAGTTAGTATAGTTAGAATTATTTCAGATTCAGTTACTTTCCAGAAAACAGTAATTTTCAAATTATTCTCCATACCATTTAAACATTTCTAAGTCATTTTAATTTGCTATTGTTTCTGTCTCATCATAGAAATATTAAATTTTATTCATTAGAAATTTGAAAAAACTATAGAAAAATGATATGCAAATTTTTTATGTTTTTAAATCATTTATTTTATGTGTGTGGATGTTTTGCCTACATGAGTTCTATATGCCAAGTTTGTGTCATGTACCTCCAGAGGCCCTGGGATTACAGAGAGTTGTGAGTCCGCAATTGTACCCAGGTCCTCTGAAAAAGTAGCTAGTGAGTACTCTTATTCAGTGAGCAATATTCTGAGCCCCCACATTACTTTCTTGTATAAGAGAAAAGGGAATTTCTCTTTCTCTTGAACTTTGGTAGGTGGGTCATTGAAAATAAGCCTAACAGATATGAGCTATCGAAAGGCCAGAAAGTTGCAAGATTTCATTTTGTAAGCTGTAGAATGGAATGAAAGTTTGGAGTTGGAAGATGGGGATAGATTTTAGACACATGAGATGAGGAAGCTTAAAAGATGAATAAAGATTAATACAAATTTTTTAAAACTTCTTTTGTGTGCTCACCCTTGTTTATCCATTTTTTTCCTTCTACTGTGAATTCTGGAGATGGCACTTAGGTTGGCATAGCTGATGGCAAGCATCCTTAGCTGCTGAGTCATCTCAGTGGCCCAGATTGTCTTAAGTTTTCAAATAGCATCCTTTAGAACAATTAGTGGTAGCCAGGCAGAGTTGGTATGAGCAAGGTGAGCAGCTGATCTCTAGTTTTCTTTTCCTTTGATGAAAGTTTGTTTTTGTTATTGTTTTTAATGACAGCTGCCCATTATTTTATGAGCATTTAGTCAGTGTTGTATAGCTTTATGTTGCTGTGCCCAAACACCTTATTTAAACAAATTAAAAGTAATATAGGGCTGGGCAAGGTGGAATACTTCATTAGTCCTAGCACTCAGGGAGCAGAGGCAGGTGGATCCCTGTGAATTCAAGAAGCTACAGAGCAAGTTCCAGGACAACCAGGGCCATGCAGAAACCTTGTTTCACCCCCTCTCTCCCCCCCCCAAAAAAAGTGATACAGGAATATTTTGGAGTGCTTTTGAGAAGGAGAGATCATGGGGAGACAAGAGACAGAAAATCCATCACCACCACCAAAACCGTCCTGAGCCATTGGCTTTAATATTAATTCACAAATTCAAAACATGAATTTAAGAGCCACTAAAGATGAATTTTAGAAGTTAGAGATTAGGCCCAGAAATGGTGTTATATGTCTTTAATCTCAGCCACTCTGGAGCAGAGGCAGGTAGATCTTGGTAAATTTGAGGCCAGCTTGTTCTACAAAGCGAGTTCCAGGACAGTCAGGGCTACACAGAGAAACCTTGTCTCAAAAAACAACAACAAAAAAAGATTTAGATTTATACATGGAGACTTCAGCCAAAAAAAGAGTAGAGTGTGAAGAGTGCTCATTCATATATATCAAGAGAGGTCCTAGCAAATACACTACCATTGCACTGCCTTAGATTTTCCCAATTGGAGGAAGGGGCTAGGTGAGCTGATGTATGTGACCAGTTCCTTCCAGGTGCTGTCATGTCCTATGTCTTCATGGTTTCTGGAAAAGAGGTAAGGAAATCTAGATGTCATTCCTGACATCTTCTAGCCCCTGTCAAGGACTAGGCTGCCCACAGACTGAAGAACATCTCTAGCTTGTAGCCAAGAAAGAAACTGGTCACTTTTCTTTGTGGTCTTTCTACCCTGAACTGCCTACCCACTTGCTCTGTCTCCTTCCCATCAACAGTAGATTGATTTCCTCTAGCTTCTTAGTTGAGAAGTCTGTCTGCAGTTGGTTGGGCCTCTTGCTTTGGGGTAGAACATTTTGTCAGGAGAGCATGATGTGGAGGCAGCTGTTGACTTGACCTGTCACATAGCTTCCTCCAAGAAGACTCTGCTCCCTGCAGCAGTGTTGCCCCTTCATGACCAGACCTTCATTTGAGCCTATGGGGGAACATTAAGTTTAAACCATAACTGTCAGATAAAGGGAATTCTGAAAAGGCTTCCTTGGGGAAAGAAGGGCCAGAAACAGGAGAATGGGAGAAGGCCTACAAGACCCTTGACTCTAAGATCACTCCTTTGGCTTAAGTACTTGTCAGAGCAAAGCACCCAGCCTTGGAGATCCCTCTTTCAGAGCCATAACACATACATTTATAAAACTTCCTACAGACAGCAAATGTTTTTCTGTCAAACTAAAGTGGGGCTTTTCCTGAGTTTTTAATAAGACTGATCACTCTGAAGTACATTGCAGCGTTGTTAAAAATTCTTTCATAATGTTGGTGTTGTTTCCAAATTGTATGTGATCCTTGTTCTAAAATCATACTTCGTAAATGTTTTGAAATTTTAAAAAGTTAAAGAGAGCTGATTGGGTCGTTGTGACACATGGCCTCAAGAAGCAGAGGTAGGCGGATCTCTGTGAGTTCAAGGCCATCCTGGTCTACAGAATGAATTCTAAGATGGCCAAGGCTACGGGGAAACTCTGTCTTGAAAAACAAAACAAAAGTTAAAGAGAAAGCCTAAGACTAGTCATGGTGTCTCTTCTCTGTGGAGGCCGTGTGTCACAACGACTCTGTGGAGGCCAAGTGCAGTGCTGCTTCTGACACTTACAGGACTTGAAAATTCATCTAGATCCACACTAACCATATTGGAGGGAACACCACTGTCAGTATCTGGTTAGAATTAAGATGTGCTATTAATTTAAAATATCATTAATTATTACATGTTAAAGTAATAATTTTTAAATACCTTGGGCTAAGTATATGATTCAAACTTTTCTTGCTTTTTTCATTTATCTCTCTGGTGTGACTAATAACATTCTAAAAAAATGAAATATGTGTTCACACATCTCCATAAATGGCACCAGCGTAGAGTCCTTTGCAGTATACAGGGTACATGTTGTCTTTATATGCTAAATCTTTCATTGGTTTATATCTGAGAATGTTTGTGAGAAATGAGGGAAAATCATCCATTTTTAACCAAATAAGGTATTGTATAGGTCTCTTTTTACATTAGAATGTTTTACTCCTGAGAATAAGGAAGTTTTCTTCCTCCATCCAGTTGCTAATTTCTGAACTGTCCCCCAGATTCTGTCTTTTCTTGTAGCCCTTTCTCACCACTTACTTCCCTAGAAGGTCAGCTCTCAAAAAGTAGATAGATAGTTAGGAAAACAAGACTGAATGGCACTCTTTCAGTCTTCCCCTAATTCTTCCTTAATCCCAGTACTCAATACAAAGTAAAGAAAATGCAAAGATCCTGGTTGTCTTTGGGCTTTAATATACATCCTAAACCTCCAGCCCTGCATGTATCCCAGAGGAACTCTTCAAAGATAACCTTTGTCTGTGAAGGGGGAGAGTCCAAGGTCTCTGAAATGTAGATGAACCTTACTTCTGTTCTTTGTTCCTGCAAATACCGACCTTTCTCACCCAGGTGGCCTTTGTGTTTCCTTGTACTACGTGAAAGCTGGGGCAGAGGGGGGGGTGGGTGGGAAGCTACCTCATAGAGAGAGGAGGTGGGAGACAGCTGTGGAAAATATGGATGGTAGAGGCCTCAATCTACTACTATTTACATGCTAATAAAAACCAGAAATGGCTCTTTCTCCTGTTTGATGTGATTTGGAACTTTGTGACTTTTCTCTAGTATGGCATTTTACCCCCTGTGTTTCTCCTTGTTGTTAGCTGTAAAGTCTTTGAAATTCTCAAAACGAAGAAAGGTTTTCCTCAAGAATAAGAGAACAGAACAAGCTGTGAAACTGCTTTGTGCTCATGGTGGGTCTATTGGTGGAGAAAATCTCCTTTTGAAGATAGAGGTAAAAGCAGGAAAAATATCCATCCTTGGGTTTTGAATGTTCATACAAAACACAGTTTCATAGGCAAAGGGAATTACGAGATAAGTTTATTCTGAGCAGAATATGAGTAACATGGACTCAGTTTGCCCCAAATAATACTTTACATTATGGAAGTGATTACTTGAACTTTTATGTCCATTGAACAAAGGAAGTCATAAGACAGAGCAAATCACAGTCAAGCAAGGAAAACTCTTACAGAATTCCTTTTCTTTTAATTTTTTTGTTTTAGTTTGAAACAGAGTCTTATGTAGTCCAAGATAGCCTACAGCTTGTTTTGTTACCTGAGTTATACCGGAACTCATGGTAATCCTCCTGGCTCAGGCACATACATACTTGAAATATAAGCATGCAATACCATGACCAACAACTTTGAGTTTTGGTGTCTGTCTTGGGGTGGAAAGAGCAGGTGGGAAAGATCTGGTCTCTCAGTACCTTTCATTCAGCTAATTCAGGGAAGTATTCTCCCTTGTAGAGAGAAGTTCTTGAGATAGAATGTAGGAAGCATTCAGTAACATGTATTGAAATGAACGAAGAAAGCAAAGTGCAAAGGTACAGTAAGTTCCATGTACATACTAAATACCTGCATGGGAAACTCAGCCAAGCGGTTGTAGATTCGAAATTAATGCCTGTTGACCTGGGGGATATTGAAATTTAAACTAAAGAAGTTCATTTTTTAATGTACCTGAAATAGTTTTCTGTCATTAAGCAAAGCAGTACAAGGATTTTGATTAATGAGAAGAAAGAGTGACAGCTGAACCAATCTCCCTGACTAGGAGGTAGGCAGACTCCCTGGGAGGTGGATGGATAAGGAGAAGAGCCATGACTAGGTCCTCAACTCAGTACCCAACAAAAGCCAGGCAGCTTCAAACAAAGGCCTTCCAGGTTTTTTTATTCTCTCCTGACAGCAGGTCTCCTGGTGATGGACTAGCTCTACAAGGTAGAGGCCAGAGCAGGACATGTTACACAACAGTTGTGGGCCAGTCAACCATTTTATCTTTCTTCAAACCAACTAACCCTGGATAGGAGAGGGACAGGAAAACTCTGCAGGACTTTAAAAAAAAAAAAAAGCCCTCTAGAAGGGGCTTGATTTTTGGCTTCCCAGTTCTCCTCTGCTTTGGGGGAGGGTCTGCTGCACACTCTGTTCCCTCACCCCAATAAACACCTTCTTTAGTTGCTGATCCTGTCTGCTTCTGTTAGTGCTGTTTGAGATTTCCCTCTGATCCCTGTTGTGCTTAAGATTTTTTTCCTGCCTTTTAAATCTTTAACTGGCAGAGAAAATGAACCCAATCAATAATTATTGGAACACAGCCTCCTATGTGATTATTTTGGTAACCTTTTTACCTATCAGATTTAACCTCTGGGTGACTAAGCATCTCCTGACTTAATGTCTCTTCCAAAGCAGCTTTTCAGTCATAGCATGCCAGATAAATGTACTTATTCCAAACACTTCCCTTTGCAGCTTGAAAGAGTGTCTGAATTTAATGAGGTCACCTGTGGAGTCTTAACATCGTGTGTTTGTTTAGGATTTTATTTTGAAAAGGCAAAAATAAAAATTGAGGGTCAAGTATTATAGCTCAGCAATCAGGCACATACTCAAGCTTAAACAAAGCCCTGGATTTGACAGCCGGCACCATAGAAGTACATAGGTGCTAGGTGTCAATGGATAAGCCTGAAATAGGATCATGCTTACCTAAATAGTGAAATCTGGCTGCTCATTTCAAAGTCATTGTAAATCATAAAAGTTAGCTGAGAGGGTTGCAGAGCTTATCCATGGAAACAGTAATTTAGGACTAAGCCCAGCAACATTGCTTAGCAAAGCAAATTTGCTAAGATTTCTACATATTTCTGGATTTTTTTTAAGATATAATATTTTCATATCCAGAGAAGCCATATTTACTGTCATCAACTTGCTGTATTTGGGTCTGTATTCTTTATGACATAAATATTCTCTTTACCCTTAATAAATAAGTCACATCCTGTCATGTTGCTCACAGTTTTTTTATTGTTTACGTAAAAAGATTTCTTTCCCATTATTATACCAATTTTCCTTTTTTATGGGGAGAGTGGGTTGAGACAGGGTTTCTTTTTGTAGGCCTGGCTCACTCTGCTGACCATTCTGGCCTTGAATTTACAGAGATTAACCAGCCCGCCTCTGGAATTAAAGCCATAAGCCACCAGGTTTGGCCACTTTTCTCTCTCCTCTCTCTACCTCATTCCCTTCCTCTCTCTCTCTCTCTCTTTCTCATATCAATTGTCTCTTACCTAGAAATACTATGATTATGAAATGAAATCACAAAAAAAAAAAATAGGAACTACGTGAACTGGATGTGGTAGCTCACCCAGCCCTTGTATTTCCAGCCTTTTGGAGGGTGACGCAAAAGGATGAGAAGCTCATGATAATCCTCTACTATAAGATGAGTAGCACCAGCCTACAATACATGTGATTCTACCCCACCCCCAAATGTGCAAAATTTGATGACTTGATTTATAATTGTGCTGAGGTGTGGGTGGACAGAGAATGGCATGACGTAGCGTTTCTCTATGCTTGTTCATGTAGTTTGTTCTCTCTGCTACTCTATGGCGTTGCTTTTCTCTGCATGTAGAACACATGAGGGTCTTACATCCTATTTCACAGGAAGGATGGGCAGTTCTTTTAGCTTCAGGGGACGAGACCCAGAGATCAGAGTGGCCTTTCTGCTATTGCTGTTTCATTATTAAATACCCAAGTGTTATATTTGGGCTAAAATCTTTGAACCTTGACATAATGGGTCAGTAAAGCATCTCATTTAGTAACTAAACATCTAGATATCCATTACTGTCATTTGAGTTTAAAGGCATTTTATTTATTTACTTACTGTATTTGTGTACATATGCATGTTTGTATATGTGTGTGCATGCACATGCTATGGTACCTTTGTGGAGGTCAGAGAACAACTTGAAAAAGTTGATTCTCCCCTTCTGCCACATGTATTCTAGGGATCAAACTCAGGTACTTAGGTCAACAGGGTTGGTGGCATGCGCCTTTGCCCACTCCACCATATTGCTAGCTAAAGTTTTAAGAATAATCTTGGATTAATTTTAAGGGAAATTCTACAGAACATGATTTCTTTTGAAATAAAGTTTCTGGAGGGATTAATCAACCCAGTTAAAAGACACTTTCACATTCTCATGAATATAAACATTAATCCGGAGTAACACTGTTTTATTTGATTGGTAAATTTGTGTATGTTGAGGAAAACCACATTCAAATAGAGTAAAAGTATTGCATATCCAGCAGATTCATCAAGCAGTGATAGGCATATATCTTTACCAAAGGAAGGCTTTACCTGTGCTTCTGCCCATACACCAGAGCAGAAGGGAAAAGTGCTCACTCTACTTTTCTAGTTCTAATTTTGACACTAATTTTATGACTTGCTTTTTCTGTCTGGCCAGTTGATGTTTCTCATAAACAAGTGAAAAGCTTATAGAAATCTATTCTACTGGGTAAGAAAACTCTTGCTATTTTGAATTCAAATAAAGAATTTGGAGTTACTGAAAAGAAAATAGCTCTTTGGTATGAAGCAGTAAAGCTTCACAATTGTGTGTTTATTAACTTGTCTGGAATTTTAGAACTGAGGTCATAAATGCACTAGCATATCAAATTCAGAAAAGTGTTTCTTTCTTTCTATTGGGAGTAGTATGAATGATAAAACTGCACCTGACCTGATCAGAAAGTATTAATGATGGTGTAAAGAGCAGAATTTATAGCTCAGAACTAAGTTACAATCCTTGGAGTATCTTTAACCCCCTTAATCAGATTTGTCCACTTGTGTGTAACATAATGTCTTGTGACTAACAGATAAAACCTAGTATCTGAGGCCTACTGTAACTAAGGGAGGCCTCTGCTTTAACTTGCCTATTTAATATTCCCACCAATGTATTTAAAAGGTGACACAATCAAAAGCCTTGTTTTGTTATTGTAAAACTTCACAGTTAGGAAATTGGGACATGAATTTTTAGTAGACTTAAAATCTGTATTCCCTGGCCATGATCACTCATATTTAGTTTGTGAATGAAATGAACACATAAATTAAAGAATTTATTTTACTCATGGAATACAAAGAAGCCTGGCAGATGTTACAGACAGGTTAAAAAGTAAGTCAAGACTGTAAACAGGGGCACAGTAAGGACACTACCAAAATGGCCACTCCATGGTCAGGAGAAAGATTTTTATTGTGAATATTAAAAAAAAAAAAAAAAAAAAAAAAAAAAAAAAAAAAAAAAAAAAAAAAAAAAAAAAAAAAAAAAAAAAAAAAAAAAAAAAAAAAAAAAAAAAAAAAAAAAAAAAAAAAAAAAAAAAAAAAAAAAAGACTATTCAGAGGCATCTGGAAGAGTCCAGAGCAGAGAACAAAAAGAAGCAGACTGGCATGTCTAGGGCTATATTTGAGAGAAGAATAGCAGAGAATAGCAGGGGCAGAGGGAGACGCCTTATTATATATTATAAAGAGAGTCGCAAGTAGACTGTACTATGGAGCCACCTGGGAGCAAAGGGGAGGAGTGGAGGATATCAGCAGGGCCTGGAGGTTAACACATGCTTTGAGATGCATAACAAGTATATGTGAGTCAGGAGGCTAACTAGCATTGGCTTTGATATGCACCATAGCCACAGAGCAACAAAAAGCCACCGGAAGAGGAGATAAGGAAGAATAAGGTAGTGGCTCTTCCTGACAAACAGAAACCTGGTTCATAGGTTCCTGGAGAGTGCTGAAAGTATCCAATTGCAATCCTATAGTTCATTTTGAGCTGAGTGAAGACTGTCATTTTGGACTAAGTCAATGGATTTGTCCTATGGGGGTGCTTATGTTTTTTGTTTTGTTTTTGGGTTTTTTGCTTGTTTGGTTTTGGGTTTTTGTTGTTGTTGATTTTTTTTTTTTTTTTTTTTTTTTTTTTTAGACCAAACAAAACCAACATGAACTTTCATGGGGTAGAAGAATGATGAGATAGATTTCAAATAGATACAGTCAGTAGGTGGGAGGTAGAACAGAATTTATTTGCCAGTCAACTGTAGCCACTCACTTTACTGGTGATTATGTTCTCTGACATCAGCAGAGCACTGAAGTATCAAATACTGAGCAATTGTTCTAGGAAAATAGAGGTGAGCTCCTTTAAGCCTCTGGTCAAGGCATTTCATCAACTGATGTACACTAGTGTGTTGTATGTATCTCCTACAGATACTTTACATTGAACTTGTAAACAACATGCTAGTTCATACCCAAATAAAGGTTATCCAACACCCATACTATAATATTATCATTTTCTAGCATCATGCCCAGGAACTGTTCTAGTCAGTGAAATTACCCACAAGAAACAAAAAACAAAACAAAAAAATGTGGTTCTGAATAGCCATTGAAGAGAACAGGAGAGTCTGAAGGCTGAACCAAGAAGGCAGCCAGAGTACTTGGCTTGACCTCAGCCAGGAGGCCATTCAAAGTCTGTTTACTTCTCTACACATCATAACTGACCACAGAAGGTTGGTCTGGGGGCTACAAATGAATTTTTATAAGTGAATTCATAGGTGAGTATTTGTACCCACAGCCTACAAAAGATTTTCTTTTTCTTTTTTTTTTTTTTTTTTTTTTTTTTTTCTGTTTAGCTCTTTATTCCTATTGAGAGATTTCAGGGGGCTTAAAGAAGTAAGAGAGGTTGGTTATTCCTCAGACTCCACCTCCATAGAACTCTGGAATCATTTGTCTTATGGTAGGATTCTCTGGGGTTGGTCGGTAGGGCTCTCAGTATATATAGGATTCGGGGAATTCCAGTGCATAGCCAATGCCCCAGACGAATTACCACAACATTTCTGCACATGATTTTTAGATATTTGAATATATTGTCTCAAGGAATTGTTTTAAAAAGTGTTCTAAATTTCTAACTGATTTTCAACTGTACTTTTAAAACAAAGTAATTGGTTGATATCTTGGTTTGTTTTATGGCAGATTCTAGATAGATGTTTCCATTTACTGCTATGGAAATAATACTAATCAGGATGACAGTATATTATTTGGGAAATAAGTGTAAAGAGACCATTGGCTGTTTCTTCAAAGGCTGGTTGTGCTTTGAAAGGCGGCACAGCTCTAGCAAATTCAGGGTGTCAAGAAATCTCCCAGGTGCTGTGTGTGCCTTCATTTGCTTGTTGACGTAAGTCCTTTCACAAAGAGGATTGTTCCACTAGTTTATCTGTCTTAGTCCCTTCCATAGGATTTTCTAAAAGAGTATTGAAGATACATAAAATCATTTCAAAGGGGGATTTTTGAAGTTGAAATTTCAAATGATTTTTGAAATTTCTCAACAGCTGTCTTTCTGCCTTTCCTTGTCTTCATATTAGGCATCTGCTTAGTCTTCCCCTGGGAGTGTTATACCAGACTGGGATCCAGTGAAGTGGCCCAAAGCCTTTAAGTGTTCACCATTGCACCTTCCTTCACTTGTTTGTTTGTATCCCAAGGGTTAGCAGTGTCTCCTAATGGTTTGTGTCACAGTATGTGGGGTTCGCTTGTTCTAATGTAAATTATTAAACTGTTTATTTCCATCCTAATTATTTTCAGGTTTGTGATTATGCTATCAAAGGAAAAGAACCTTTCATAGCTGTGAAATCAAGGTTTCTAGAGTAAAATTTGTCCTAAGCAGTAAAAGAACAAATGTTTCTTTATATTTTTTTAATTATTGAACCAGAAATGAAATGGTTCTGTAAATCAAAATGAATTAATTTTTCTTTATCTCATATGAAAACCCTAAGTATTATGATCTGGTTTGTTTTCAAGTGGGCAGGGAGTGCATGCATGAGCACATGCATGCATGGTATATGTGCATGTGGGAAAAGATTGCACCCATCATTGCATCGGAAATAGAACAATCTAACCACAATATAAAAATACATAAAATAAGATGGCCTGCTTTTTGAAAACGAAATTTGTTATTAAAGATTACATTTAGTTTCCTAAGCATTTGCCAGATGTACTTCTCTTATACTACAGCTTAAGTACAGAATATTTTTGTGAAAGCATTCTACTGTGTGGAACAGCAGTCAGCTCCTCTCATCATGTAGGTGCTGGTGGGTGGATTTGTGGCTAATCTCTGCCATATGGCTATTCTCCTCAGTGGGAAGTGATGGCAGTCCAGGGAGCTTTACTCTATCCCTGGGCAGCTGCCTTGGACTCAGTTGCTTTGATCATCTTGTTGCAGAGCTGGAAAAAGCAGGGCCTGGTTTTGAGTGGCCTAATAAGACAACATAGGGACCATTGTCGTAGACTGCACCTTAGTTTATATAAGCACTCTTCACACAATGGACCAGTCGTTTCATCTAAATACAAGTTTGAATGCTTTTGTTTTTTAAGAACTTAAGTTGAAAAAATCCCAGAAATTTGGACATTGTGACTATTTCACTAATACATTTTCTGTGTTCTATTTCATATAAAATTCTTCCTTTTTCCTAACCCTACCCTAAGAAATATTAGGTGATAAGTACAGATAGAGGAGCAAATGTAATTCATGTAACTTACCCATTACTAAGTACATAATGAATGTCTTGGCAAGTGTTATTCTTAGAGTTTCTTCTTAATAATTTCCCAGATCAGAGCAGAAATGTATTGTGAGTGAATAAAAACCTAAAGTTACACAGTCTTACTTTATTTGCACAGTCTACTGTGTTTGCCATCAGCCTGCCTCATAACCACCGTGGCTTTGCATCAGACAAGTGCAGTCGCTTGTTGAGCTCTAAAAACAAAACTGTTCTCCAGGTCCTCAGAGTCATGAGTGACTGCTGGAGCAGTTGTGGAGGTCAGATCCAGACCACAGCTTTCTTCTCAACTGTATTGATAAGTCTCGCTTACAGTTCTCAGGAAAAAACTAAACCAGTGGCTCATCTGTCTACATATTCTCCTCGTCTCTCAAGGCACTACCCCGACAGCATTTTGAAAGTCTATATCCAGAGCAGATAATAGTAGACATGTGCCTAGGTAGGTTCTGATGTAAGGTGAGCAGTAGAATTCATGGTCTTTGTCCATATGTTCCCATTTCTTCATGTCCTTTCAGGACATTATTATTAAACTGCAAAGTCTGTCTTTGCAAGCTCTAGGTAGTGATAAAACAGGTTTCTCACTCATCATTTGGCAAAAAAAAAAAAAAAAAAAAAGAAAGAAAGAAAAAAGAAAAAAAAATTGTAGAATTCCTATTCTAAACAATGACTAACAAGACATGGAATCGACATTAGAAAACTGTTTAGTTCTTTCTCCATAGTTGGAGCAAGGTGAAATGAGGGAATGAGCAGTGTGGGCACATAGACTTTTTTTTCAAGAATTCCTAAAAGTCCTGTAAAAATACATTTTAAATGAAAAGAAATTACACAATGAGGTTGAAAGCAAGTGGGTAAAATAAAAATGGTAATGACAAGATATAGATATATACACATATATTATGATTTTATGTGTATGAGTGCTCTTTTTGCATGTACACCTTTATTCCAAAAGAAGGTATCAAATTCTACAGGATTTCTCTGTAGCTTTGGAGCCTGTCTTGGAACTAGATCTGTAGACCAGGCTGGCCTAAAAGTCACAGAGATCCACCTGTCTCTACCTCTGAGTGCTGGTATTAAATGTATGCACCACTGCCCAGTTTAAATGGGTATTGTCCTTTCTTAACCACTTTATTGTAATGAGCTCACATACATCACACAGCTAAATTGACGCCCATTCAGACAGTTGCTGTATCTCAGGGAACTGACATACACTGAGAAAGGTCTTTCTGAAATCATGGAGCTTCCCTAGTAAAACCCTTTCACTTTCAATTATATTGTATGTACTTATCCACCACCAAAAAGAAAGGAAGGAGAGAAAGAAATAGGAAAAAAACTGTGAAAAAGTTGAATTAAAGCTAGTCTGATGCTGATCTTGCCTTTCTGATTTCCCATTTTCTCATTGAGCTGTGTTTGAACATTAAATTCTAATAGGATAGTGGAGAATCAAGTAGTGTACATGTTGTATTCAGTGCTACTGTTTTCCTTTCTTAGACAATCACAGTAGGAAACTTTGAATTTCACAGGTCATGTTTTATGGCATGCTTGATAATTGAATTCCTGCTAAGGACTCACTGGCCTGAGCATTACTCAGGTACTTTATTCAAATACTGTACCCATAAAGAGACATTAGAATTCTTTACAGTTTATACAACTAAGAAGTCACTTGTTCTGACTGTATAATATGAAGTTTGGACATTTTATACATGATGATCATGAAATGAGCTTCAAGATGAGTTATTTGCAAAAGAGTCCTGAGAGAAAAGAATGTTTGGAAAGTGGATTTTATAAAGAAAAAATAAAAAGTTATAAGAGTTGATTATCCTAAGGGAACATACGGGTAACAATTTGTTCAAGGAGAAGTATAGATTAATTTTTCCCTTCTTTGGTAGAACTAAATGGGATTCAAAACGGGGATAGTTTTACAAATAAGTCCAGTTTCCAAAGTTATAAAAGACACACACAGAGGCATTTGGAGAGAAGATAGAAACTTAGAAAAGAACATTTTTAACGAAAGACACTAGTTAAGTTTGCCTTAAAATCTCCTGAAGTTGAGAATTAAAATACAAGTCTCAAGGCCCCAGCAGATGTCTGGATCCAGCTGGCGTTTAGTCAGGTCTCAACATTTGTATTGTTAGTCTATGATTCAAACTAGTTACAATCATTAAATATTAAAATTCAGTTTTTACTTTAGTAAGGAGACAGAACTTGGTAATCTCAAAGGGATGAGAGAGGGGTGGAGGAGATCTTTTTTATTTCAGATGTGTTCCAGACTGTCATATAGGCACTAGGTCTTAGAGAGTGAGGTGAGTTATATTACTAAGTGTTTTTGTAGTGGTTAAAGATGTCATATATTAAGCCATGGTAACAAAGCAAGAAGTTTTCAGGAAGGAGAAATTAAATTAAAAGTTACACCTTTACTTTGAAATATGGCAACCCATCTTCAGGATGTTTGGACTCCTGCACACAGGATTGAGAGGAGACAAATTACTGTATATATTTCAGATGTGTTGACATTTATTCCTATTGATAAATGAACATGAAATTATAAAAGTTAGCCTCTGCTTGCTGTGTTTCTTGAGCATCCTCATTAATTCTGTTCCTATGGGTTTGTTTTGGTTTTGTTTGTCTTGTTTTCCTTTTAGGATGGAGCTATGACGTGGAAGAGAAGAAGGTTCCAAAACCCAAGTCCAAGTCTTATGGTGCAAACTTTTCTTGGAACAAAAGAACAAGAGTGTCTACAAAATAGGTTGGCACTGGCTGCATTTCCGCTTGACTGTGAATAAAGTCAGCTGTGCACTATTTATAGTCCATGGATAATGCACCTCTTAATCTCCTAATAAATGTGACCTTTAAATCACAGGTACACGTGGCACTTTCTATTTTAAATGTTTTTGATGTCTCACACTGAACACATTACAATTTCCTGCATAGAGAGATTTGAGGTATTCATCCTCTAGGAAATCATAGCACTTAGAATGTAGTAAAGCAAGTCCCTGGAAACAGCTGCCACCTAGGTGTTTTCTGGTTGCTTTTTATAGCCACTCCCAAATCAATTAATGTATAAACCACAAAACATCATTATCATACTGTCTGAGAAACTCTTACCACAGGTAGAGTAGTGCGTGATTATTAAACAACTCAATAACCCTCAACTTTTAATCTCTTACAGTGAAGTTCTCCTTTTCAGTCGAAGGTTTGCATTTTCTCAGTGCTTATGAAAGTAAGTGGATTTGTCCATTCCACGTTTTGCCTTATGATGTGGTGATTAAGAATGCTTCTGGTGGAGATTTTTTTTTTGTTGTTCTTAAGAAACAAATATTCAAAACAAAACAAAATCAAGTATTTTGGGACCATTGGTGTTTTTAAACTGTTGTACTTTTAAATAAATATATTTTGTTAGTTGCACCTGTGTGGCCTAAATGATTACCCATGAAGCCATGCTGTCATCATGCTCTTAGAAAAATACCATGGCTACAAGCCCTCATAATCACCGTATCGGGGGCACTTAATGTTTCCCATTTTGAAAGAAAAAACACAAATCAAGATGTAAAGAGGACTGAATAATGGGCTCCGGGAAACAGTGCTCCCAGATCCTGAAGGTGACACTTGAGCTGCCTGCTTCAAACCTCTGCTGTACCCATGCCTGAGGAATAGCATGCTATCTCTTTAAGTGTGCACTTTTACACTTCCTTCATTATTTCATGTGAACAACAAAATGGATTGGAGAATACAGTTTTGTTTGGGGAACATATTGAGAATCCTTTAAAAACAATGAACATCCATTTCTAAGTTCTAAAATTTCATTCTAAAAATCTGCCTCTAATTAAGCAACCAAGGAATGGACACAGAGATAAACATAGAGATATTCTCTGCAAAATTGCTTCTAAAAGCTAGTAAGTTGAAACAGTATAAATGTCTAGTTTAAGAAGTTGGGGTGAATGGAGAATTCTGGAACTGTTAAAATGAACAAGGTATATCTGGGCTAGGGAGAGATGGTTCAGCAGGTAAGCATCATATATCTCTATGAATTTTTAGAGGGGATACCCAAAGTTAATTTGTTAGAAAACCAAAGACCACCCACATTCCAGAACCCACCCCACCTTCAGTGGCCATGTCATCACTATCTACCAAACGGGACACATTTTTCCTGTCACCGTGAGTCATGTATTCTCCCTACGTGTGTGCATTATACCCTTTAGGAAGCTCAAGTCTTTATGGCCTGTTCTCTTTCTCCCTTTCTCATTTGGGGCAGCCCCACACCCATAAATATTTCTTGTGAGGTCTTCTGCATAGCATGAATTTGTTTCATTCCTTGGCCCACTGATTACTGCAAAAAAAAGAAAAGAAAAGAAAAAGAAACAAACCCACAACCCTAACATTGGTTCTAAGACTTAGTAGGATATTCTAAGCTACACTGGGACTCTATCCCTTATCTCCAGTCAACCTGCACAACCCAACTCTGGTTCACCTATCACTGGGCACCCTATCCAGCAGCAACAATTGGTAAGTTTTCCCTTTGGATGATTTTGCTGGGTCAAATGGAGTAACCATTGAGTGTCCCCCACCCCTCTGGTACTCTTGGATGCTCAGGTATCCCTAGCCACTGTCTTTAAGGCTACAGCTGGCCCTCCTCACCTCTATTTCTCTTGGTTGAGAGTTTAATTTTTGAGCATGGTTTTTGCCTATTGGTTTCATTTGAAAGCCCTGATATCAGACACTTAGTCTCCATGGGTTTTTAGCCCTGACCCCCATTAAATGCAGTGATAACTCACAGAACTGTGTCTTCCTCATTTAGTGCCTCCTGAGTCCTAAAGATCTGTTGGGCTACAGGCATAGGACCTTCCTTTCCTCCTCACCCATGGGAATGGTGTCATGACATACCTTCCAGCTCCCATTTTGGGATGTCTCAAAGAACATTTGACCCCTTCACCGAGTACCTGACTTCAAGGCCTCTAATCTTATCTACCTTTGTAGTTAAATCTGTTCTCAATATCTGGTAGTTTGGATGTATGTGACCCCCATAAGCTCATAGGGAATGGCACTATTAGGACGTGGTCTTGTTGGAGGAGGTATGGCCTTGTTGAAGGAAGCTAGATGACACCATCTGTTGGAAGTGTGTCCATGTAGGGGCCCGCTTTGAATTTTCTTCTCAAGCTTCACTCAGTGTGACAGTCAACTTCCTGTTCTCTCTGATTCAAGATAGAGAACTCAGCATATCTACTTCATCTGCCTGCATGACATCTTGCCCCCCTTCATGATCAGAATGGACTGAACCTCTGAGACTGTAAGTGAGCTAACCTCAAGTAAATGTTTTCTTTATAAGAGTTGCCGTGGTCATAGTGTCTCTTCACAGCAATAGTAAATCCTAAGTCAGTATCCTTCATTGCCCAGTGGCACCCTAGATCCAAGTATTATTCAGAACCTTTATAACTACTGCCAGCAATTGGGAAAATGAAAATAGATTCCCTATGCGCAAGTTTGCTCTAAGCCTCTCTCTATTTTCTTCCTGTTCCCTTAACTCTGCTTCTTCCAGCTCTGATGTCTGAACAGGAGAATCCTACCCTACTCTTGCTCCCCCATCCTTACCAACCTCAACCCACAGTCCTTCTCTTCCTCTAGTTCTTTTGGTCCCCTCCCCCTCCAGCAACAGGCCTTTCTAACCATCCTATCCTGGCACCCACTTTCAACCTACCAGCAATTTTCAATTCCCCTGCTACTCACTCCCAATTCACTGTGGGACTCCTCATACCTCTCCCAACCTGACCTAACCATTCTCCCTTTATGGGAAACTGCTAGGGTGGACAGCCTGGTCAAGGTGCATGTCCCTTTTATTATGTGAACTTCTCAAAAGAAAAAGAACTGGGGACTCACTCCTCTAAATTCTTTCATTAAAGAATTCCAATATAGTGCTTGCTTCGGCAGCATATATACTAAAATTGGAATAATACAGAGATTAGTATGGCCCCTACACAAGGATAACACGCAAATTCGTGAAGCATTCCATATATTTGAACAAGGGGATACATGGATAAAAAAAAAAGACTTTATTCATAATAAAAAAATAAAAAAAAAAGAATTTCAATATATCACTCAATCCTATAGTCTCACCTTCCATGACATATGTATGTGAATGTAACAGCCTACTTCCCAGAGAGCACAGACAAGTTTGGGGACAGACTAGAGCACATGTAGACAAAATCCACCAGACTAACACAGCACTCATAGCAGGGCCTGAGGCAGTCCCCAGCCAGGATTCTCAATGCAACTACAATTTTCCAGGTAGCATTCTAGCTAAAGATCAGTGTACAACTTGCCTCCTGTCCAGTCTCCATAAGACTTACCTCAAACCAATAAACTATGAGAAACTCTAAGAGGTCATTCAGGACAAACAGCAGAACTCATCTCAGTTCCTAGAATGCCTTACAAAGGCCCTCTTACAATATACCAATCTAGACTTAAAACCCACAGGACATACAACTCATGACCTGTTTCTTTTTCCAGAGTTTCCCTGACATTAGGGCCAAGCTTAAGCATCTGGAAAGAGGATCCCTAACCCCACAGGTAGAAGTCTTAATTCTGGCCTTTAAGGTGTACCATTGGAAAGATGAAAAAGCTTATAAACAAATACCAAATGCTAGTCAAGGCCAGTCACCCAGCTTCAGTGACTGTCCTGGGTCCCTTGCCTCCTAAGGCTTAAGGACCACTTGGTTCCTGCCTCAAATGTGGGCCTGGACCCATGACTGTCCTAACTTCACAGGCCACTCCAGCCATGTCCAACATGCCATCAAGAGAGACATTGGGCTGTTTACTGTCCCCCATGTTCCTTAAGACATGAGGCTATCAGGCCCAGACGGCCATCCAAGCAACATGTTCTACCTGAAGACTGAAGTGGCCCTTGGCTCCCTTGGTCCAACCACTGTTGTCTCTGACAGGGAGCCCTGGGTTATCATTATGGTATCAGGGAAGTCCATCTCCTTCCTCCTGGATACTGAGGCCACTTACTTGGCCCAGATAGAGTTTTGGGGACCCACCACTCCCCATTTCCCTATTGTCCAGGTAAGAGGACAGTGTTACAACTTCACCAGACCCCATCACTCAGTTGTATTTTCAAGGGGCATTCCTCTCACTTATTCCTTCCTGGTGGTACCAGCCTGTCCCATTCCCTTACTGGGAAAGGGTCGTCTAACCAGCAGGAGCCTCTATTTCCTTTGTTCCCCCACTAGCCTGTCCCAAAGTTCAGCAGTAGCCTTTCCTCCTAGCCACCCAACTACTGGTTCTAACACGCCACTTTTGCCAGCCAACTAGGTGAACCACCAAGTCTAAGATACCCAAACCATCTGTTGCTGAACACCATTCCCCCATTGTCATCCAATTACAGGATCCTGCCCAGTACCTCACACAACCCAGTGCCCACTCTCCAGAACCTCAGAAGACTGAAACTATCATCTCTGACTGAAGAAAATTACCTACTTCACTCCACATCATCCTCCTTTAGGACCCCTATCTTGCAGTTTAAAAGTCCAATGGGGCCTGCCTACTGCCGGGTTCAGGATTAGCATCTCTAATTCTGCAGTAGTCCCCGTTCTTCCCTCCCACACTCTTCCACTATCTCCTCAGGAACCCTCCATTTCTCAGTCCTGAACCCCAAGGTCATCTCTTTTCCTCAACACATAGTCAAAACCATCTTTGCCTTTACCTGGGCTGTTATACCCAAGGGGTTCCACGACAGCCCACACCTATTTGACCAGGCCCTGGCCTCTGATCTCTCTATCTCTCCCCAAATCTAAATGTATACAATATGTAGAATGCCTTCTCTTCTGCAGTCTGTCCCTGACACCTCTACTCTTGTATATTTCTTGTCCAGCTGGTATTATAGTCTCACCATCTAAGGTACAACTGTCTACTACTCAGGACACCTACTTGGGGCTAAGTACTACCCCAAACCACAAAGCTATCACCTTGGATAGAAAACCCCTAATCTGTCTCTGAATCCAGGCCCTGAGGCAGGGCACAGCTTCATTGGAACACAGTCTGCTCAGACCATGGCTGGTGTCATAACAGTGTGACAGCACAGGAGTAGCCAAGCCCCTAGGCACACAGCTGAGAGGTCAGAGGTAAATGTCATTCCCCCTTCATGCCAAGCAGAGATTTCCCCTCCCCAAATCCAGGTCTGGAGAAGGGGCCCAGCTTTGGCAGGTCACAGCCTGCATAGCATCATAGCACTTCAACCTCTGAACACACAGCTGATTAAGAGCCCTCAGACCAAGAACGAACCAAGAGTGAATTGAGGAAACAATGGGCAGACACCAGTGCAAGAATACATACAATAATGCAAAGATCAACAAGACACCACCAGAAGAAGCAAGTATTTTATAGCTTCAAGACCTGAACATAACAATGAAAAGGAAACAGAAGGAAATGACCTTAAAAACAGCTTTATGAAACTAATAGAAGCCTTAAAAGAAGATATAAAAACCTCTCTTAAAGAAATAGAAGAAAATACAAACAGAAAATTGGAAGAGATGAACAAATCCCTGAAAGAAAATAAAACAAACAGGTGAAAGAAACATTCCAGGTATTAAAAATTGAAATAGAAGCAATAAAGAAGGCACAAATCAAGACAAAGCTGAAAATAGAAAACCTGAAAAATAGACCTGGAACTACAGATTCAAGCATAACCAACAGGTCTAGGAAATGGAAGAGAGGATCTTTGGAGTGCAAGACTCAATAGTAGTAATAGATACATCAGTTAAGGAAAATACTAAAACCAAAAATGTCATAATACAAAATGTCCAGGAAATTTGGGACACCATGAAAAGGCCAAACCTGAAAATAATTAGAACCAAAGAAGAAGAATACCAGCTCAAAAGAACAGAAAACATATTCAACAAAATCAGAGAAGAAAACTTCGCCAACCTAAAGAAGGAAATGCCTATAAAGGTACAAGAAGCCTAAAGAACACCAAATAGACTAGACCCACAATAAAAGTCTGCTCACCACATAATAATCAGGCCATTAAACCTACAGGACAAAGAAAAAATACTTAGAGCTGCAAAGGAAAAAGGCCAAATCACCTATAAAGGCAAATCCATCAGAATAACACATGACTATTGAATGGAAACAATGAAAGCAAGAAGGTCCTGGTCAGAAGTTATACAGACACTAACAATGCATGGATGCCAACCTAGACTACTATCAGCAAAACTATCAGTCTCCATAGATGGAGTAAACGAGATATTTTATGACAAACCCAGATTTAAACAATACTTATCCACAAATCTGGCTCTACAAAAGCCCTAAAGAGAAAACTCCAACCTAAGGAAACCAGAAACACCTATGTAACCACAAACAGTTGATAAGCTCACAGGAAAAACTCCCCCCCAAAAAAGAAATACAAGCTACCACCAAAAATAACAGGAAATATTGATCATTGGTCATTAATATCTCTTGATATAAATGGACTCAATTCACCTATGAAAAGACATACTCTGGCACTATGGATACAAAACCAGAAACCATCTTGCTTCATACAAGAAACACAACTCAATTTCAAAGACAGACACAAACTCAGAGTAAAGGGTTGGGGAAAGACTTTCCAATCAAATGGCCCTAGGAAACAAGCTGGTGTAGCAGTTCTAATATCTAACAAAATAAACTTTAAGATCAATAAAAAAGAGACCAGGACAGATACTACTTATTCATCTCAGGAAAAATCCATCAAGATGAAATTTCAATCCTGAATATCTATGCCCCTAACACAAGGAAATTTATGTATTTAAAAGAAACACTACTAAAGCTTAAACCTCGTATCAAACCTGATACACTAATAGTGGGAGATTTCAGTACTCCACTTTCATCCTTGGATAGGTCAACCAGACAGAAACTCAACAGAGAAATAAGGGATTTAGCAGAAGTTATGACCCAAATGGACTTAGTAGATATATACCAAATGCTCCAACCAAACAAAAAGGAATATACATACTTCTCAGCACCCCATGGAACTTTCTCTAAAATTGACCACGTACTAGGTCATAAAGCAGATATCAACAGGTACAAAAAAAATGAGTATAACTCCTTGTACCATATCAGATCACCATGGTCTAAAGTTAGAGTTCAGCAACATCAAGAATCACAGAAAACCTACCAACTCATGGAAACTAAACATCATTCAACCTGAACCACCTCTGGGTCAAGGAAGAAATTAAGAAAGAAATCAAAGATTTCCTAGAATTTAACGAATATGAATCCACAACATACTCAAACTTATGGGATACAGTAGAAGCAGTCTTAAGAGGAAAATTCATAACACTAGATGCCTACATGAAAAGACTAGAGAAATCCCACACAAGAGCACTATCAGCACAGCTGAAAGCCCTAGAACAATTAGAAGCAAACTCTCCTTGAAGGAGTAGACAGCAGGCAATAATCAAACTTAGAGCTGGAATCAACACAATTGAAACAAAAGGAACAATACAAAGAATAAATGAATCAAAGAGTTGGTTCTTTGAGAAAATGGACAAGATAGATAAACCCTTATCTAAGCAAACCAAAAAGTAGAGAGTATCCAAATTAACAAAATCAGAAATGAAAAGGGAACATAACAGCAGACCCCAGAAAATCCAGAGAATAATCAGGTCATACTTTGAAAATCTATACTCCACAGAAATGGGAAACTTAGAAGAAATGGACAACTTTTTGGACAGGTAATAAAGATCAGATTAAAAACCTAACCTCCTATAACGCCAAAGAAAATTGAAACTGTTATTAAAAGTCTCTCAAATAAAAAAAAGCCCAGGCCCAGATGGTTTCAGTGCAAAGTTCTACCAGACATTCAAAGAAGAGCTAATACCAATCCTCCTCACCTTCTTCCATACAGTAGAAACTGAAAGAATATTGCCAAACTCTTTATGAGGCCACAATAACCCTGATATGATACTCAAGCTACTCAAAGATTCAACAAAGAGAATTACAGACCAATATTTCTCATGAATATTGATGCAAAAATTCTCAACAAAATTCTAGCAAACTGAATCCAACAACATATAAAAAGAGTTACTTGCTATGATCAAGTAGGCTTCATCCCAGAAATGCAGGGATGGTTCAACATATGGAAAACTGTAAGTATCATCCATCATATAAACAAAATGAAGGGAAAAAAACCACATGATCATTTCCTTAGATGCTGAAAAAGCCTTTGGAGAAAATCCAACATACCTTTATGATGAAAGTCTTGGGGAGATCAGGAATACAGGGAAAATACCTAAATATAATATAGGCGAACATCAAACTAAATGGAGAAAAACTCAAAGCAATCCCACTAAAATCAGGAACTAGACAAGGCTGTTCCCTCACCTGTTACCTATTTAACATAGTTCTTGAAGTTTTAACTAAAGCAATAAGAGAACAAAAGGAGATTAAAGGGATACATATTGGAAAAGAAGAAGTCAACCTATCTCTTTTTGCAGATAACAAGATTGTACACATAAGTGACCTGGAAATTCTACCAAGGAACTCCTACATAGCTGTTAAACACCTTCAGCAATGTAGCACAATACAAGATTAACTCAAAGAAATCAGTAGCCCTTCTATACACTAAAGATAAAAGGGCTGAAAAAGAAATAAGGGAAACATCACCCTTCATAATAGCTGCAAATAGCATTAAATACCTTGGAGTAACTATAACCAAAGAAGTAACAGATCTGTTTGACAAAATTTTTAAATCTCTGAAAAAAGAAATTGAAGAGGGTATTAAAAAAAAAAAAAAAAAAAAAAAAAAAAAAAAAAAAAAAAAAAAAAAAAAAAAAAAAAAAAAAAAAAAAAAAAAAAAAAAGGAAGATCTCCCATGTTCCGGAATAGGCAGGATCAACATAGTGAAAAAGGCAGTCGTACCGAAAGCAATATACAGATTCAATGCAATTCCCATCAAAATCCCAACACAATTTTTTACAGACCTTGAAAGAACAATACTCAATTTTATTTGGAATAACAAGAAAGCCAGGATCGCCAAAACAATTTTGCTCAACAAAAAAACCTCAGGAGGAATCACTATCCCCAACTTCAAATTATACTATAGAGCTACAATAATAAAACCACCTTGGTACTGGCATAAAAATAGACTTGTGGATCAATGGAAGTGAATTGAAGACCCAAATATTAGCCCACACACTTATTAACACTTGATTTTTGACAAAGAGACCAAATATTCAATGGAAGAAAGATAGTATCTTCAACAAATGGTATTGGCATAACTAGATGGTAGTGTATAGAAAAATGAAAATAGATCTAAACCTATCACCTTGTACAAAACTTAAATTCCAAGTGGATCAAAGACCTCAACATAAACCCAGCTACACTGAACTTGACAGAAAAGAAAGTGGGAAATACCCTCCCACAAATTGGCACTGGTGACCACTTTTCAAATGTAACACCAGTGGTACAGACACTAAAAACAGTAAGTGTGACCTCTTGAAACTGAGAAGCTTCTGTAAGGCCAAGGACACAGTCAATAAGACAAATAGACAGCCTACAGAGTGGGAAAAGTTTTTTTTACCATCCCTACAAGTGACAGAGAATTGATCTCTTAAATATATAGAGAACTCAAGAAACTAGACCCCCAAATCCTTAATAACCCAATCAAAAAATGGGGTTCAGAACTAAAAGAGAATTCTCAGCAGAAGAATTACAAATGGCTGAAAGGCATATGAAAAAGTGCTCAACATCTTTAGCCATCAGAGAAGTGCAAATCAAAACAACTTTGAGATACCACTTTACACCTGTCAGAATGGCTAAGATTAAAAACACAGATGACAGCCTATGCTGGAGAAGATGCGGAGCAAAGGGAACACTCCTCCATTGTTGATGGGAGTGTAAACTTGTTCAGACACTCTGGAATGCAGTATGGCGGTTTCTCAGAAAACTGGGAATCAATCTCCCCAAGGATCCAGCAATACCATGCTTAGATATATACCCTAAAGACACACATTCACACCCCAAAAGCATTAGCTCAACTATGTTCATAGCAGCATTATTTGTAATAGCAAGAACCTGGAAACAACCTAGATGCCCCTTAACTGAAGAATGGATTAACAAACTGTGGTACATCTACACAATGGAGTACTACTCAGCAGTAAGAAAAAATGATATTCTAAAATTTGCAGGCAAATTGATGGATATGGAGAATATCTTCCTGAGCAAGGTATCACAATTCCAGAAAGAGAAGGAGGGGATGTACTCACTCATTCGTGGATGTTAAACAAAAAGCAATGTATACCCAAGCTGCAAACCACAACCACTGAACAACTTGGGATCTCAAGCACCTTGAACCCCATTCCATCCAGAGGAACACCTGACGCAGTCTTGATGTTAGGATGAGGAAAGCAGATTTGCCTGGAGTGAATGTTGAACTAAGCTACCTTGGGACCTTCGGGCCTCCTGCCCTTGCTGGGGAGGAGATAAGATAGGGAAAAGAGAGAATAACTGGGAAGGGTCAGAGGTGGAAGGGAGTTTGAACAAGGGGATACATGGATAAAAAAATGAGACTTTTCATAAAAAAGAAAAAAATCATAAAGTAACCTGCAGGACTCACAAATGCTGTTAAAATTACTCGCTTCTAAAAAAGGAGATGATGTCATTGTATACAAGTGCTCAAGGCTAGTGCATAACTAAATGACACAGTGCTTCACTTCTGTAATGATGACCTCTGGCAGGGGTGTGGGTGAGGAAGGACTCTTTTTTTTTTTAAGCATCTGGCCACAGGGAGTTTAATTATGCTCCAGTAAGTAAATTAGCAGCGTGAATGGGCAGTTTTGTAAATGGGGAGATCATAAGAGTGGGCATGATTCTGAGAGATCTGATAACTGAGTTTGATGGGGTGCATGATGTAAAATCACCAAATAATAAATAAAAATATTATGCTAGAAAAATAAAAAAATAAACCCTAACCCAGTCTGTCAATGTCTGCTCCACCAAAGAGATTTTATTATTCCTAGGAATAGCTGGCTTCTTAGCCTCCTGGACCCTCTCCTTTTCCCTCCTTTCTCACCCTCTATATGAGGCAGCCCTTGCCTTCTAACACCTTTTGAGAAGTTGCAGCAGGCCCTACTTCAGGCCCCAGCACTATACCTTCTGGCCCAATCCATCCCTTATCCCACTGTGTAACAGAAAAAGTGGGATAAACCCATGGAGTCCTAGGTGGCACCTGTGGCACACTGGTCAAATTAGACTCTACCACCTAGGGATGGGCACCCTGCAAATATACTTTAAAAGTTCCTCATTCATGGGACCCAAAACTAACATTTGAGTCACCTAGCACTATCTTCTCCCACAACCTGCTCCACTTGGTAATGTATAAAGGCTTACAAACTGTCCCTTCCTCCAGGGTTCTTTCTCTCCAGGTGGTACTAGTAGAAGGTACACACTTATTCTCCAGTCGTGCCTACCCCTCAACATCTCAGCCTTCCCTGACCAAATACAAATCATTTGCTGTCTCATTTTTGCATTGAAACATTAGAGGGAATACTATCCCATCCTTTGTACATACAGGAGGGTACACTGCCTCAGGCCATCTACACCTGGTACACAGAGAGCAGCTCCTTTTTACATATGATGGTCTGAAAAGCAGGCTATGCCACTGACAGATTACTGAGGTGATTGAGGCACAGGCCTTCCTACCCACATCACTAATCAATGAGATCAACTAATAACTCTCACCCAAGCCTTCTAGTTGGCACAAGGACAATCCCTAAACATCTACACAAGACTCCGACTATTGCCCTTCCACATCCTCCTGTCCCACATTGCCATCTGGAAAGAGCCCAAATTGCCTCTGGAACTATTTACAACAAAAGCAGGATCAATAACCAACTCAGACCAATCCATGATCATACTAAAAGCCTCCCCTCCCAACTCCTCACAGCTATAGGAATTGTTCACTGCTGGTTTCACAGACTGACACTTCTGTTGTCTCTATGGAAAAATCACTGAGTCTATGGAATGGCTAAAGCTGTGGCCCTTGGAAGCCTGGGTCCATCTCACCCACTGCAGGACATGCTTACATTACCACCCACATCCCAGTGATCACCCTCCTGACATGTTATAGATTCTGTCCTATCTATACATCAACTTCTCATTCTAATCACCAAGACTTGTCTCACTTCATTAAAGCCTACTTCTGAGCATTTGTGTTTCTTAAGAGTTATTACTGCCTCTTATAAAATCTGTCAAATGTCAGACTTCAACTCCAGATACTGCACCCCTCCTTTTCCTATTCACCAGGCCAGAGGCTTTTTCCCCAGAAATGACTGGCAATTTGACTTTATCCATGTGCCCATAGTCATACATATTATGTGCCTTCTGGTCTTGGTGAACACCTTCTCAGGGTGGGTAGAGGCATTCTTCACCACCAACAAAAAAGCTTAAGACAGTCTCTGAACTCACTCCTTACTTTGGACTCCCTGCATCCCTTCAGTCAGACAGTCTTCATGAATTCACCTAGATTTCCCAAACCCTGTCTAAAGCTCTCAGCATCCCTTGGCATTTTCATATTTCATACCATCTCCAGTCCTTGGGAAAAGATAGAAGGAACTAACCACTCTTTAAAAAAAAAATCCTTGTTGACAGGCAGTTGTGGGTGGCACATGCCTTTAAACCCAGCACTAGGAGGCAGAGGTAGATAGATCTCTGAGTTTGAGGCCAACCTGGTCTATAGAGCAAGTTCCAGGACAGCCAGGACTACACACACACACACACACACACACACACACACACACAAACACCCTTGTCAGGCAGCCTGGTGACGCCACCCAGAAGAGCCCCCTGCAAGGAGGCAGCCTGACTTAATTCCATAGCCATTCAGGCCCAGATCTAGTGCTTCATGTAGGTCAACCCAATAACTACTCCCATCTATGAACTGTTGGATGTTAAGGAGGAACTGGTACTACAGAACCAGGTGTAAGAACATGTCATTGCCACTGAAAATGAAAACCTAAAGCATGGATACCTCTATGATAGTCTATTTATGATGCTCCAGAGACCAGAGGCCAATCAGATCAATGACATGTGGCCATGAGTATTTGTACATAGAGCTACGTGGGCAAAAAAATATACTGAGTGATGTGCTGCAGTTTCCAATGCTACTGTGATGAATGAATTTACAAGGGAAGGATGGGAAGAATGGAGGAACAGAGGCATGGAGAGAGGATGAACCATGTTGTCAGACATCTGAGCTACTGTCTGAAGCCATGTTAATGTGCATGACCTCTAATATCTGAGGCCATGTTGATATCTGTGGTCCTGTGTTGATGTCAGTGGCAGCCTTATTACCACCAAAGGCCATGTTGATATCTGTGGCCCATATTAACACTAGGGGCCAATGTCTGGATCCATTATCTTGCTGAAGCTGGGGGTCAAGTTGATGTCTGTGGCCATCTGAAAGCCATGCAGATGACCATGGTCTGTGATGCCACCTAAAGCCATGTTGATGTTCATTGGCCAGGCTGCTGCTGGGGGCTGTGGGTGTCAGTGGCCTATATTACCACTGGATACCATACCAAGGACCATGATATGTGCTGGCACCAGAAGGCATGTAGATGTCATGATTTGTGCTCCTGCTGACTGTAAAGGGTAAGGACATTTCTGTAATGATATCCATGACTGTAGGCCCACAGTTGAAAGAGTCCTAAAAGACTCCTGTGATAACCCCCATCCTCCACCCCCAAAGAAAGTAATGACCCAGACAGGAAGCCATTGAAGAGAAGAACACTAAAGTGTAGCTCTCTACAATAGATGGCCTACTAGGAGTTGCAGGTGGGGAAAGACTCACTTTTATTTAAGGGACAGGTCACTGGGAATTAACCATGCTCCAGTGACTATATAGACAACAAAAATCAAACTCACTCTCTCTTCTCCCTTCCTTCCCTCCCTCCCTCTCTAATTGTTGGAGGGTGCTTGGATACATGGCTGATGATGAGTATGTTATGTGAACGTCCAAGTAATCAATAAAAATGTTTTTTAAAAAACCCCCTGTCAAAAGAACTTTACCTTTATTGAGTAAAGCTCCTACTTCTAGCTTTTCTTAGACTGTAGGCTCTTCCAGGTGATCTCTTTCCTTCACCATTTGAGCTCATGTACTATAGTGCTACCTGGGTTATTGGTGAGTCAGGTACAGGCCTAGAGTTTAAAGACACAAGAGACTTGGGTCATTCATACAAGGAGAATGCTGCCCATTGAGACCAGGGGTCAGACTTAAATACCAGGGAAGAACACAGAAATTCCCCAGGCAGCTGGAAAATTACTGACTTGAGGTAAACAACTTAAACTTCCTCTTCTAACCCCCAACTGGGTGTTGAGCACAGACTATACAGCCAGCAATCCACAGGCCTTGCCTCATGGCTCAGAGTGCAGGGAAAGGTCATGCAGGGACCTACAATGTACAGATGACTGGTTCTAATCCCTGTATTTAACCCAAACCTGTACCTCTCTGTGGTCACCTACTCATTTTCTTATGCTGCCATCTCTACTCCATCTATGGAACTTTACTGACTACTACCTACCCTGGCTATATGCCAATCCCAGTCAACATCAGGGATCAAGTCCTTCTCTCCCATCCAGACCAACAGTTCTCACACCTTACCCCTAAGTGGCAAGGCCCCTTCAACATAATTCTTATAACTCCTACAGCTCTTAAGTTTGAGGTTCTTCCTCACTGGATTCACGTATCCCATGCCAAGCCCTCTAGTCCTCCCACTCAAGATAACTTTCCTTCCTACATATCAACCTTAACAGGACCCTGCTGCTTTCTTAAGATTCAGAGGACACTGAGATCAACCAACTTGTCCCCAGTTCCAGAAGAATGATGATGCTTTATGCTAGCAACCATGCTTGACTCTATTCAGACAAAGGTGTTATGGGATATTTGTCCACTGTGTGAAGATATATTGCTGTGATTGATTTAAGACTGAGCAGAACAGCCAATATCTAGACAGGTGGTATAATCAGGACAGAGAGAGAAAGGAGGGGGAGATAAGTGAAGTGCAGAGGAGACACCAGGAGATGTAGAAGATGCAGCATGGACAGTATAGGAAGATGAGGGAAGCTGTTCCATTCAGGCTCTCAGGAGCCAGTTAAAATTCCCATCACCTATTTACACCCTTCCTTCTTCTATCCATGACCCCTTCACCTATTTCCTCTCTGACCAGGCAGAAAGCTGTTGTAAAGAATGGCCAGATACAAGGAGGCTGCCCACATTGCTCTTGCCAATACCATTTGCCACATGTGCATCCAGCAAGCTGGGGCCCTTTACCTGTATTTCAGGGACCCATGGGATCCCAGGTAGAAAACAGCTGCTTCCAGTGACTCCTACCACATCTTCAACCCTCAGCACTTCATAAGCACAATTCAAATCCAGAGAAAATATATTCTGATTACCTAACCCCTGGAGATAGGAGAGAGAAAGGTGATTGACACTCTCCAAGGCCAAAGCCTCCTTAATATTCCCTCTCCTAAATACAACAAATTTGTCATTTTATCTCTTGCTTCAGACTCCGACCTTGGCCTACCAGCTCTTTAATGTCACCCAGCTGTGCAGCTTTGGAGATTGCTGGCTATGTGTTCCTCCCCCCATCACCTCATGAAATAGCTTTACCTCCTCATTCACCAACTGCCCTGAGTCCAGCATTGCTATGACTTCCTACCTTTTTTATATCATCCTCTTTGGCATGGCAAACTGCTTTAAGGCATGCAGGACACATTTTAAATATCTTAAGATTATAATAAAAACCCTAACTCTTGACACCCTATCTCAGCCCCAGCACCCTATTGTCCACAGTGTTAGTGTTCTGATCCACTCACTTCCTGGAGTCCTAGCCAATAAGCTATAACTTGGCCCACCCAACATCCTGATGCCACACTCCATTTAAGAAGACTTCTCCATTTCTTCCTGTTTTTCTTTCTCCACCTCCCACCCTACCTTGCCAGAGGGTATATGCCTCCCCCAACCTTACCTCTTCTCCTCCTTACGCTATAATAAAGTCCCTCCAGGTGAGCCCAGCCTGTGTATATTTTCTGCAGTACCCACACTGCCTGCATGGGGCCCCTTCTGCTAGCTACAGGTACTTGTGATTTATCATAGTATAGCATACATCACCTCAATTATTTGTGGTATTCAAGTCCACCATCACCAGCTTGCCTGTTGGTCAGGAGTTTGCATGCTAGTATTTTTCTTCCCCAAGTTGGGGTGATACATAGAGAAGAACCCCTACAGATTCTGGTTGTGGACTCAATAGCTCCCACACAAAATAAAAGAGCAGTTTAAATCCTGCCTCTTCTAGCCATTGCAGGAATAACTGGGTATTGCCTTTGGACAAGACTGACCATCTCTCTAACCTTGTATCACTAATATTCTTCCTAATTCATCCAGGACCTCCAACAGGTATCCCAAACTATACTTGCCCTTCAAGGACAAATTGACTCCTTGGCAACAGTAATCCTGCAAAACCAGTGGGCACTAGATCACCCCCACACCTGAAAAAGATGGCCTTTGCATTTTTCTTCAAGAAGACTGCTGCTTCTATGTGAATCGGGTGTAGTAAAAAGCAAAATCCAACAACTTCAAATAGACCTCCACAAATATAAGGAACAACTTGATGCCTCCGGCCCCTGGGCCTGTGAGAGCCTCATATGGAGGTGGACATTGCCCTTCTAGGACCCCCCCCCATTTTCTTGCTTTTTCTAACTGCAACTTTCTTTTCAGTTTCTTCCCTATGTTTCTCCAATGACAAATTTAAAAAAAATGTCTAATCAAATCATTAATCAGTTATTGTTACAAGGCTACCAACTTCTAGCCTCAATGCTGGAGATGCACAACTAAAGAATATGTTGGGCTAGAGAGATGGCTCAGAGGCTAAGAACACTAACTATTCTTCCAGAGGTCCTGAGTTCAATTCCCAGCAACCACATGGTGGCTCACAACCATCTTTGATGAGATCTGGTACCCTCTTCTATATACTGTATGCATAATAAATAAATAAATATTAAAAAAAGAATATGTCACTCTTGGCCGTGGCAGCCTCTTTCAGTAACTCGACAAAATGACGAACACCAAGGGAAAGAGGCTTGGCACTCGCTAAATGTTCTCCAGGCCTTTTAGGAAACATGGACTTGTTCCTTTGGGCACTTACATGCAAATCTATAAGAAGGGTAATATTGTAGACATCAAGGGAATGGGCACTGTTCAAAAAGGAATGCCTTATAAGTGTTATCATGGCAAAACCGGAAGAGTCTACAATGTCACCCAGCATGTGGTAGGCATCATAGTAAACAAGCAAGTTAAAGGCAAGATTCTCGCCAAGAGAATCAATGTGCGGATCGAGCACATCAAGCACTCTAAGAGCAGGGACAGCTTCCTGAAGTGGGTGAAGGAGAATGACCAGAAGAAAAAGGAAGCCAAGGAGAAGGGCACCTGGGTTCAGCTAAAGCATAAGCCTGCCCCACTCAGAGAAGCTCACTTTGTGAGGACTAACGGGAAGGAGCCTGAGCTGCTGGAACCCATTCCATATTAATTCATGGCCTAGTGTACAAAAGAAATAAAGACCTGGACTGTACAGTTAAAAAAAAAAAAAATGTCCTATGGTGAGAATCAACAGTGCCCAGAAAATGTGAATGCCCCAGACTACCGGAAACAGTCTAAAGAGCATGGCACCCCCAGTCCTGCCTCACCAGTCACCTTTCTATTTCCTAACCTTTTCTAATAAATAAGAGAGAGGAATGTTGGAAAGCAGAGTACCACTCACATTCCAGAACCAGATGCTCCCCTACCCTGCCTTCAGTGACTCAGTGCCAGTGGCCAAGTCATCACCAGCTGCCAAGTGCAAACATTTCCATGTCACAAGTCTCATTCTCCCTATGCACATCTGCTACACCCTTTATAAAACCTAAGACTTCATGGCCTGCTCCCTTTCATCTTCATTCAGAGGCAGACTTTTGTATTACTCCTTTCCACCCCTAATACATCTTTTGTGTGAGGTCAATAGCATAGTATGACTTTGTGGCATTTCTTGGCCCTCCCATTGCCACAAAAAACAAGCAAAAACACCAACAACAGTGCTAAGTGAAAAGAAGCCAAGCATGTGACCTAGTGAGAAGGTAATTTCATTTAGAATTGCATATATATGTGTGTGTGTGTGTGTGAATATATATATATATATATATATATATATATATGATGCTTCTACTGTAATGGTTTTTGTGTGACCCTCAGATGGCACATAGTTTTAGCTATCCCCTCACCCCTGTATTACCTCCTCTTGACTCCACCTCCCTGTTTGACCCTCCCTTCCCATCCTTCTCTCATTCCACTCGTAAGTATTCTATTTAGCCTTCCTAGGGTGATGCTTCCCTCCTCTTGGTCCTTTCATGTACCCAGCCACTGCAAATACAGATTATAGCATGCTTATCGAAGACTTAACAGCTAACATTGACAGATAAGTGAATACACATCATATTTGTCTTTCTGGGTCACTTCACTTGGGATCATTTTTTTTTCTAACTCCATCCATTTACCTGCAAATTTCATGATTTTAATTTTTTTAAATAACTGAGTAAGAATCTATTACATAAATGGGCCACATTTTCTTTACCCATTCATCCACTGAGGAACATGTAGGCTGTTTCCATATCTGACCATTATGTACACAGTAGCAATGAACATGATTGGGCACTGAGGAGAGAAGTTACCTCAGTCAAAGAAAATGTTAAATCTAAACAACCCAGGCACAAAACATCCAGCAAATATGGGACACTACAAAAAGACCAAATCTATGAATAACAGGAACAGAAGGAGGAGAAGAAACCTAGGTCAATGGCACAGAAAATATATAGAAGAAAATTTTCCTAGCCTAAAGAAGGAGGTGCCTATCAAGGTAAAAGAAGCATACAGAATACCAAATAGACTGGGCTAGAATAGAAATTCCCCACAACACATAATAACCAAAATACTAAACATAGAGAGCAAAGAAAGAATATTAAAGTTGCAAGGAAAAAAGACCAAGTAACATATACAGGCAGATGCACTAGAATAACACCTGCCTCTTCAATGGTGTCTTTATCAACTATAAATTGAACTCAAATCCAAAGCAGGCAGTATCACTCAGACATCAATTTGGTGAACCTAATAAATTTTTCTACATGTTTCTAAAAGAGAGAAGGTAAAGATTAAATGCCTAGGATGTCTACTTATCACTAATAAACTAATGGTTGTACTGCCTGTGTGTCATATAATGTACTGGGAAGGGTGTCTCTAGGAGTATTGAGCTCTGCAGCCCTATGAAGCTGATGTTATTATGCAACTGACAGGACCATTGGGTACTTTGTGTGCTCTACTTTCTCTGTATTGTTATTTCTTTTTACATGCTCTGATTATAGGAGTGCTAAAATAGCATGCTATATAGACAATTATAAAGAAGAATGTGAACGTAAAGTATACTTCTCTAATTGTTACACAGCTGGAGTTTGTTTCTGGTGGTTTATGACCTGGTATACTTTCCTTTGCTTATATAAAAGAAAATGCCATTTTACATTTAAAAATAAAAAAATTACACTAAATGGTAGCCCCCCTTTTTCCTTGATATATGATTTTTCATTGACATTGTTCTGCCAAATGATACTTAATTTCTAAACAGTATGAATTTCATTGTTTAACATTTGGATTTTTCCTTTTAAAAAGTTTCTTGCAAGGCTAGAGAGATGGTTCAGCAGTTAAGAGCACTGGCTGTTCTTTTAGATGGACCCACGTTCCATTCCCAGCACCCATGTGATAGCTCACAACTATCTGTACCTCCTGTACATAATAAAAAGTCTCAAACACTAAAAAAGATCATATAATCAGTATAAGTAGATTTCTTTGGAGATAAATTTCAATTGTAAATGAGTTTAAGTCACAAAGCTGCAAAGAAAAATTTGATTCTGGCTTGTGGTTTAATTGATCACCTATAAATACACACTGTTACCCCTGTTCTTTTTTCTCTAGTTAGAGTAGTAGGTTTGAGCTGAGAAAAGGGAATGCTGGGCAAGGACAGCTTGGGGAAGGAAGCTTGAATGTCTTCACTTGGTGGTCTTTAGCAAGAATGAGCCCAGGAGATTCTGTTAGTGCAGGAAGGATGCAGTATTCATTATTCCTCTTCTCTCTGACCAGATGCCAGAATCAACTTATGGGAGAAGGGACTTACTTTGGCTCATAGTTTTTGAAAGAAACTGTAGGTTTAATCATGATGCAAACAGCAGAGCAGAGCAAATATTCAATTCAGAGCAACCAGAAAGCAAGGAAAATGAGCTAGGCTGGGTTCTACCTCCTGCCTTTCACCACCTCCCAGTACTGCCATCATATTATGAATTCATCAATGGATTATCCACTCCTTCCAGTAGAGCCTTCTGAACTGCTGTCTTTTAAAGGGCTCTTAGAGGTATATTCAGATCTCCTAGCTTTGTCTTATCCAATAAGTCCAGTCAAGAGGAAACAAAAGCAATGTTCATTTGAAAACAAAGTATATTATAATATATTTATAATAGTATATATATAATAGTATATAGTATATAGTATAATAGTATATTTTCTCTTAATCACAGAAAATCTTATTTTTCACCAGAAATTTCTCCAAGTTTTTTCCATAAAATGATAGAATATTTGATGATGGACAGTTAAGTAAAGTGAATTTCATATATCTTTCCAGAGAAACAAAGACCAACATGTTGGTCTCTACATTATGTGTGACAATAAAAATAAGGTAACATATTTACTCAGTAGTGTTACTTTGCCTAATTTTGTTCTTTGGAGATGGTAGAGGAATGAGAAAGGTTCTTCCTAAGTAGCACCTGCTGACCTTAAAGTCATGATCTTTCTGCTTCAGTCTCCCAGGTGCTGGGATTACAGGAATGCACACCCAGATGAACTGTTTTTCTTCCTAATGATTTTTTTAGAGTAGAATTTATAGTGTACTGTAGTGGGATTGTGTTCTCTTCCACTGTAAATAATTGTCTTGCCTACTGGTTTAATAAAAACACTGATTGGTTGAAGGCAGACAGGAAGTGTAGGTGGGGCTACCAGACTAAGAAAACTCTAGTAACAGGAAGAGCAAAGCAGAGATGCCAGAAAAACACCAAACAGACACCAGTAAAGAAGCTAGCAAAGGAAAGAAGACAATCACACTGCTCTGAGATAAGGTATCAAGCCTCATAGCTGAACAAGATAAGAATTATGGGTTAGTTTAAGAATTAAGAGATATCAAGTTATATGCCTGGGCCATAGTTCAATCAACATAAAGCTAATATAAGCATCTATGAGTTTCTATGGGACTGTAGGTCTGTGAGTCTGGACCACACGCCAGACAGGCCAGAAACTTACTATTACAAATGGCACACTAACATGACTCATATACACCCACATAAAGCCAAAGAAAGATTAAAAAGGGTTCTAGAGCACAGAATCGGAGCCAAAAGCAGCTTCTGAGTTATGTCTCTCACATGAGTCATGGTTCAGAGATGCCCTGAAGTGGTATGTGGGTTTAAATTACAAAATGTCAGGATTTTGGAGTGTAGCCTGAGCTGCAACAAGGACAGTTCCTCAAGTCTCACAGAAGCCTCAATGTAAGCATCAAGCTGAATATGATGGATTTAAGCATTCTGTGTATATAGGCAAAAGGGAAAGAGTCAAATACTGCTTCCTAGTAGCAGCAGCATTTTCTTGGGAAAGCACTGTTTGCAGAAGGCAAGCAGAGGTGTAGCCTTTTTTTAAGAGAGGGTTTCTAACTCAGTGTTAGCTGCAAAACACTTGTGAGTCTTTAAGAGACCCTACTGCCAAATATTTAAATGGAGTTCATGAGCAGCAGACAGCAGTGCTTAACTTGGTGATTATGTGGACCCTAAAATTCCCCAGAGTGGTAATTGTGAGTCCTAGAAGTACCTCTGCTAATAAGCTAAATCCTGTGAAACTAAATTAGGAGCTGGGTGGAGCCAGCCATCCATCCTAGGCCATGTCTTTAATCCTTAGTCACACCTTGGCAAATTAAAGGTGTGGTCAGAAACAGAAAGAAAGGGAGCTAGGTGGATCAGCCACCCTAGCCAAGCAAAGGTGTGATCAGAAACAGAAAAAGATATATAGTAGAGACAGATTTCAAAAACCTCTAAATGTTTTAAAGTGTATTTAAAAATATACATAGGCTTGAGAGAGAAAATAAAAAGGAAAAATGATAGCAAAAGTCCTTTAAAAAGGAGTAAAAGGAAATAGTAATAAGCTACATAAAAATGGAAAATACAAAGAGTTTCTAGATACTGTATGCTATTGACTTTTCTTTAAGATTTTTCACTGAAAATGAAGCAGTAAAAAGCTGCTAAAAGCCATTTGATTACCTGGATTAATTCAACCTATGTACCTTGTAAATGAGTTGACTTTAAAATTGAAATCAAAAGATATGCTACTTTCAAGAAGAGATTCTCTTTTTATTTCCACAGAAAATGTGAAGCTGTAGATTTATTCCTCATTAAAGAAAATAAAGTTTGATCGAGAAAGACTCCCTGAAAAGTCTCCAGTGGAAATGGATGGCCATGATGATTCAGCATTTCAGAGTACCTCTGTTGCAATTTCCTCTGAATTCTGCATCCAATTTCAAGGAGACTGGATGATATGACCCAGCCTTAGAGACTATTCCACTAAAGACTTGGCCATAATCCTAAATTTTTCTTTGGGTACCCATGAGTACCCATGGGATTGCCAGCACCTCCAATCAGCAGGAAATGGCCTACAAGCACATTCCCCAAAAATGGATTATGGATGTTTGTCTTTGTTTACAGTGTTGGTTACAAGTTGTTATAGATAATGATTAAAAAAAATTATACTAAGGAAATTAGATTTGGGGTTCTTGTTTCAAAGAGAAAAAAAGGGGGGAAATGTAATGGGATTGTGTTCTGTTCCATTGTAAATAATTGTCCTGCCTACTGGTTTAATAGTGTACTCTAGCCAATATCTCACATTTCTATCAAACTTTTTTGTTTGTTTTTTGAGACAGGGTTTCCCTGTGTAGCTTTGACTATCCTGGTAATCACTCAGTACACCAGGCTGGCCTCAAACTCAGTGAAATACCTGCCTTTGCCTCTCAAGTGCAAGTATTGAAGGCATGTGTCACCGTGCCTAGCTTTTTTAAAGATTTCAATTTTGGGGGTATAAGTTCTGTCTGCATGTATGTGTTCAACACATGCATGTAGTGCCAACAGAGGCCAGAAGAGGGTGCCAGATCCCCTGACACTGGAGTTAGAGATGGTTGTGAGCCACCATGTGGGTGCTAGGAACCAAATCCAGGCCTTCTGCATGAGTAACAAGTACTAAGCCACCCACCTTCTCCTGCCTCCCCTCATTACTAATGGTCTTTAAAACATTTTAAAAGATCACATTAACCTCCTGCTCTGTTTTTTTTGTTTGTTTGTTTGTTTTTTGTTGTTTTTTTTTTTTTTTTCATACCATTGGACTTTAAGAATCCAAACTGGTCACTGTATAGAATTCTAAAATTTTATTTCTTTATTTGTTTTCTTGTGATGAGATTCAAGCTCAACATCTATGGTAAGATTCTTCTCTCTATAATAAGTATGTCCTCAACACTTTACTTCTGAGGACACATGTCATTGTTCAGACACTGCTGATATTAAATTTGATCTGTTAGAATGTTTTTAATAGGAAAGTTGATATTTTCAAGGGAATGGTTTCCCAATAAATTTGTTATGTAGTTGTTGGGGCTCAATGCAGGTCTTCTTAGTTACACCCTGTTTTAATTGAGCTATTTCTCTGGCCTGTGGTCATTTTCTGGTTCTGTCATTTATTTCAAATTTACTAACTGGCTCAACTATGTTTTTGTTGTCTCTGTCATAGTTGTTATGTTTATTACTACTGACTAATGGATTCATATTCCTTACTGCCATGCCATGACAAGCTCTTTGAAACTGATTCCTGTGTCCTTAATATTTCTCTATCTATTTTTAAGTACTTTAATGATTTCTATAACATTTTACCTTCTTGTACATATTCCCGCCTCAAAAATAGAATCATTTCTCCAAGAAGCAGTATTCATTTTAGTGGAGAGCAGGATGTAGGCATCAAGACTAAAGTCTTATAAGGTCTCATTGTTACATCTAAGGACCCATTTAGTAGACAGACACACAAACATACACACTTAGAAATTGGTTCTAGTCCTATTGATACCAGGGAAATCCCAGTCCTCCTTTTAAGGTCTTAGTCTCATTAATAAAAGAACTTTGCGGGGGGGCTCAAACATAAGCCTCAGGATTGTATTCTTAGAATGTAAAAAGAAAAAGTCCAGGGCCCACCATCTCTGTGGCTGCCTGGAAGATACTTATTATAGAGAGAACAATCTTATCATAAATGTTGAATCTGGATCTCATCACAAGGAAACAAGTAATTTTAGAATTCTACACAATGACCAATTTGGATTCTTAAAAGCCATGCTCTTAAGTAGTCCAGTTGGTAGCAGACAAAGTAGCTGTTTGAGAGGAATGGGGGTGGGCATTGCTTTGTAGACAGAATAAAGAAGCCTAAAGTACCAGGGAAAACACATGAATGAGCAAAGACAAAGTTACACCTTCCTAAGAAAGGCAAGCAGCTTCAGCTGAACCCCATAGTTTCTAGAGACTGTGCTGAGGACCAGAATTCTGGGGAAGAAAAGTACATTATCTTAATGTGAACCTTTTTCCTAGAGGTGGTTCCTTAGCCAAGTCCTAGGACCTGTCCAACTGGGTTAACTCTTATGGGAGGGGACAAGGGCACATCTCTGCCTAGAGGTAGATACCTTCTCTACTGTAGCAGTTACTTTTCCCAGTCCTTGTGCTTCTTTCTCCTCTCTCCCCTGGGGTCTACTAGCAGTATATTTGCTACTCATTTGTTATAACCCACTGCAAACACAAATGGTTTAAAAGGGTTAGAGCACTTGCTTCACACATGCAAAACCCTAGGTTTGGCCCCCAAAACTGTTAAATGGATGGATGGGCAGATGAATAAAATTACTGCTCTGCACTGTCTGCTCTTCCAGAGGACCCGGGTTCGATTCCCAGCACCCACATGGCAGCTAACAACTGTCTGTAGTTCCCGTTCCAGGCAAACACCAAGGCTAATAAATAAATAAATAAATAAATAAAAGTGTTAAAAAAAAAGAAAAAAAAGTATTTGTATATTAAAGCAATTCTCATGCTTAAAAATATATATTTAAAAACATTAATAATACTAATATAAACAGTTTCTTAAATACTTTGAATATATCAGCAATTTTCAAAAGTATAGGGAAAAATTTACTCTTTTGATATGCATATATATTTACTGTAGTTAAATACATCACTTTGAACCAGTGTTAAAGATTGTATGTGGAATCAGTTTGCTATATCCTTTGCATATTACATGAGTCTTTGAGTACCTATTAAGATGCTAAGAACTTTTTAAAGTATCTCATATCATTTTATCTAAAATAATTTTGTTATATAAGTATATGTCTTTTAGTAAAATGTGATGGTGTTGACAAAAAAAAAATTACTGCTCTGATCCTATCAGCAATATACAGATTACATATATATCAAATTTTAGTATGTATATCTTTAGAAATAAATTTATGTCTTTAATCCCAGCACTTGGGAGGAAGAGGCAGACAGATTTCTGTGAGTTCAAGGCCATCCTGGTCTATATAATGAGTTTTTTGGATGGTCAGAGCTATATAGAGGAACCTTGCCTCAAAATAAATAAATAAATAAATAAATAAATAAATAAATAAATAAATTTATGCAGGACATGAGAAGAACTGTGTCCTAAGTTATCTAATTATTTGTTAATTTAGTACAGAGTACACTGTTAGAATTCATAAACATAGTCAGATCTCCTATGACTGTACTGTGACTAGAGTGTTCCATGTGAAACAAGGCAAATTGAAGAAATGTCAGAAGAAATCTTAAAATTGGCATCTGTAAAAACCAGGAAATAAGATACTTCTTTAGTATTTCTATTATATAAAACAACAAAATTCTTAACATGCTTTATTTGATGAAGCATTTTCTTTTTGGTATGATTTGGTTTTCTGTGTATAAATCTATGCATGGGAAGATGAATTCACTTCCAGTTGTATTTAACGGAAGATCCAATAACCAATCAGATGAAGATCTATGGCAGACAATAGGGAATGGCGTCTGGACCTTAGTGGAGCAGCTGAGACTCCTCTGTACAGTGATCTGGCAATAAGGATAATGAGGAAGAGAGAAGTAAGGCAAAACAGTGGGAATGTGTCTGGTAAGTGCAAAGGAGGTAGGAAATTAAGAATACAGAAAGTCAACAGAGGACTTTTAAATGAAAAGAGTCTCTTTAGGATCCAAAAGTACATCTCTAGATTACTAGATGCTGTCTGCTTCCGAGAATGAAAACCTAAGTATGGCATGCTTTGAAGCAAAGGAGGTTGCAAAGATCTCAGAAGCAGGGGCTCCTTTCACACCCTGTCCTCTCTCGGTGCATTCCAGAAGCCATAACTCCTGCTTCCTGAGGAAGACCATTAAGCAAGACTCTGAAAAACCAAGTCAAAAAGCCTGAGAAGGCCATCCTCTGAACTACTTTTACTGAAAGTTGGTTTAAGTTCCTTTGTGACATAGATTCAAAAATCCTTTGTGACCACATCCTACCTCCATACCTAGAGGAAAAGAACACACAGGCCAAGGGAGTCACACTGCTACCAGATATTCATGCATACCACAAAGCTTTAATTAAGTTCACCATTGGGACATGAACAAACAGATGGGTCAATCAGACAAAATGGGAAATTCAACAAAAGACCCATCACAGATAGAAATTAGTGTGCAATGGAAGCACCTTTCACAAGTCTCAGAGGGAAAGGTTGCCTTTTGGGTGGTGTTAGAATAAGTTTGATTATGTCATGCATGCCGGGGTCCAACCTTGGCTCAGGTTCAGGGCCTGAAACAGGGAAGGGGTGTAAGTGCAAGTCAAACTTCTGACCACCGAGTGGATTGCACTCAAGTGGCCCCAGATAGCTCAGGCCATCTTTATTTATACTTAAACAGTTTTTCTTACCAGAGTTACATGAAGAGCTTTGTTAGTAGCTTCTATTTTTGACTTTAAGAAATACATCACAATTTAAGGAATACATCATGATCATTATCAAAGCTCCCATTGTTCCCCTACTCCCTGCATAACCTTATTCTAGACACAGAGTTCAGCATTTTGCAGGACTAACTAAATATCGAACCAGACACAGCAAGCTCTCATAGCACCTATGGCAGCTGGCAGCTGCTGTGGTTACCAAGTTTAAAAAAAAATAATGGATATAGGCACAATGCTTTAACAACAACAATATTTAAACCCAGACAATTCTTTCATGTCTGTAGGATATGCTTTTATACTGTTCCTTTATTATTATTTTAACAAGATGGCCCTATGTCTCAATCTCTCTATAAAAGGTATACTTTGACAAAGCACTCTTTGCCCATCTTACTGTACCATACTTCCTCCACCAATATAAGCTCCTGTATATGGTAAAGATGGATCTATCCACCCAACATTTTGCATTGTATTTTTTTTTCCTATTGGAGCATACCAGATCCTACCAATGATCCTTTGCTTGGTGTCTAGGGAACCTACCCTCAACAGTTGACACCATGTATACTCCTGAGGCTTTTTCTTTATTCTGTGTATGTATGCCCTGCTCTCCTTTCCAGAACTGTGAGACATGGTCAATGCTCCAAGTGTTGTTTTCTCATATGTATCTGTCTCTATTGTATCAGATAAACTCCCAGGATTAAGAGTTATAGTTAGTAATCAGATAAGAGATCTGGGAAGCATTAGCCCTCTGTTGAATCTTAGTGGAAAATATTAGATAAAGAACAGAATTTCCAGAGAAAATTATAGCTATTGCATGTGTGACTGACAAAGTAGAACTAAAAACTACCCAAATAATCACCAATAAAATGAGAGAGAAAAGAGCCTTCAAGCTGCACAAATTTTGCAAATTCCTAGGCTGTCCCATGGACTAGTGGTTCTTGCCAAGTAAGAGTTCATTTTCATAGACGCCTTGCCCTGAGGAAACCCATTGAACCAGCAGTCATATGCTGATCTGAGACTAGGCTACATGTACAAAAATAAACTCCAAATGGATAAAAAAAAGTCTTGACAAAAAGAAAAGGAGGGTGTGGTTGTGCAAGTTTTTAAAAGAAATCACTAGTGAATTTCTCTGAAGCCTGAGCAGGGATAGACTTATCTTTAATTACTTGCTTTTAAATTTAAAATTCAAAGGGTAAATACAGTAAAATAATTGATAAATGTTACCTCACAAAATATTTTATATTAAAAATTCCAACAATTAAAAATGTATACCTATATTAAAAATCCCAACAATTAAAATGTATACATATATACATTTTAATTGTTGGGATTTTTAATATAAAATATTTTGTGAGGTAACATTTATCAATTAAATGGCCTTGCTGGAGGAAGTGTGTCACTGTGGAAGTGGGCTTTGAGATTTTAAATGCTCAAGCTAGGGTTAGTGTCTCAGTCTCCTTCTGCTGCCTGCAGATCCAGATGTAGGACTCTCAGCTCCTTCTCCAGCACCATGTCTGCCTTCATGCATCCATGCTTCTCGTCATGACAATAATAGACTGAACCTCTGAACTGAAGTGAGACCCAATTAAATGTTTCCCTTTATAAGCATTGCCATGGTCATTATGTCTCTTCATAGCCAAAAAACTCTAAGATACTAACGGAAAATTGTTTTCAAACAGAAAGATTTGGGCCAGGAAGATAACTCAGCAGGTGAAGATGCTTGCTACCAAGCCTGACAACCTGGGTCAACTCCTGGAGACTTACAAGGCAAGAGAGAACTGACTCCTGCAACTGTGCTTGACATCTATATATAACACCCTCACCTACATGTACACACATACAATAAATAAAAACTCCCCCTCAAAAAGAAAAAAAACCAAAACTCTTTTAAGTGACTGTTGTTTCTCTAACTACATTTGAAACAACATGGAATAAAGCCTTTACAGGTGGTTTACACTAGAAAATTTAAAAGGTATAGACAACCAAACCAGAGACGTATTTAGAATCCTGTGGGCTGAACCAAATAGGTGGCAGTTGGGACTCCAAGTAACAGAATGCCTGTGTAAACACAGACAGTAAGGCTCCTGCAGACAAGGCTTTCAATGGAAATGAAGACTGGGGAATTGGGTAGAAGCTATCTGGGTAATACCAAAACCATGTCGGGTTGGAAGAGAGCTCACTTAAAAGCTGATGGGCTGGTTTATCTGTGAGGTGAGGATTCGAGGCAGCAGAGTGTGCAGAGGGTAGCCTGTTCTTAGATGTATAGTGAGAAATGGGAGCATGAAGCAGGGTGATGTCGATGACTTTCATTTTGACCTCATAACAAACATGAAGGTAATCAGAGAAGTGTAGCACAATTAGAAAGAAACCAACAACAAACCAAACAAACAAAAACAAAATCTCAGAAATGGGGCTGGAGAGATGTCTTAGTGATTAAGAGCAGAGGATCCAGGTTCAATTCCCAGCAACCGCATGGCATCTCACAACTATCTGTCACTCTAGCTCTAGGGGATCCGACACCCTCATACAGACATACATGCAGGCAAGACACCAATGCATATGAAATAAAAGTAAATAAATCGTTAAAAAAAAATACGGAAATGGTTGGTTAAGCCACAGCCATCCCAGGACTAGAGATGTAAAAATTAACACACGCCCCTCTCCCCAGACTTTCAAGATTTGTTTCCTTGTTTGTTTGTTTTGGGTTTTGTTTTTTGTTGTTGTTTTGTTTGTTTTAAGATCCCTGAACTTGCAATATGCTTGCAAAAGCATCCAAGGAATACATTGATTGGGTCTTTTAGCTGTCAAGGCTATGGAGACTCTGAAGTCAAGCATGTTTTATGTAGGCCTGCTATGATATCTCTAAAGGTATGCATGGTTATATAGGCCTACTTACAGACCTTGGCATTCTCCATATGCTAATGACTTTGGAAGAGTGTGAAATGTGTTACATAATAATAAGTGCTTTCACCAGGATTGCTAAGAGAAGTCCCATGGACTAGGCAGTGTGCTGCAGAGGAAGAGTCCCTTGGAGCATCTTCTGACAGGTGATACACAGAGCTGTGAGGACCCTAAACCTGCACTGGAGACCTCAAGAAAATAGATATGTGCAATTCCTCCTGAGAGAGGCCTCAGAGAATAGAGTCATCCCAAGAAGGTGGTCATGAGCAAATGTTGCAGCACATTAGTCCATGGGGAGATGCTGCACAAGTCCTGAGGATCCCACATTCTACCAGAGCACTGCCCAGATGCCAGACATGAAGATTTCAGACTTAACAATTTCACTACTGAGGATTAGTCTGGCTTTGAGCTGATGCTACTTCCATTCCATTCAAAATGTTTATCCCTCTCCATGCCATTGTGTGTCTGAGGTATGTGGCTTACAGGGTGGGGGTTCAAAGCTGAGACTGTTGACTTGAAATTTTGAGGAATCTTGGACCAGTTAAGATTTTGGATATTCTTGGGTAAGGACTAAATGTATTTTGTATTAGAGATGATCAGAAACTTTCTTGGAGAAATGCTCTAGTTGGAATCTGAGTGTCTCTCTCAAAGCCCATGTGATAAAAGCTTCTTTCCCAGCATGGTACTATAGGGAGGTGATAAATAGTAGATGGAGGATGCCTGTCTCTTCTTGCCTCTCTATGGCTCTACTATGGGGTAAGCAGTTCCGCTCTGTTATATTACCCTTACCATCTTAAGTGGTCCTCAAAACTGTGAACACAAATAATCCCTTTTTCCTTATAACTTATTTACCTCAAGGTTATTTGTTAGAGTAATGAAATTCTTGCTCCCTCCAAAATGACTGAGTTATGATGAGTATGAGATTAGCTAAATAGATCTCAATTTGCCACCAAGCTTAAAAGAAACAACAGACAAAACAACCCAGCTTGCATTAGTAGCACACATTTTTAACAGCACTCAGGAGGCAGAGGCAAAGACAAGTGGGGCTTTGTGAATTAGAGGCCTGTCTGCTCTTTATGGCTCAACCCAGGACAGCAAAAGCTACATAATGAGACAAAAAAACAAAATCAGACAAAAAAAACCTTAAAAATTATATATGAAAATATCACTGAAGGATCCTTACTGGTTAACCTTAGACAAATTGAATAGAAAAAAATCATATAACAATGAGGTATGGACCCACTGTTGAGGAAAATGGGCACTTATTACTGACAACAGAGAGAATAAGTGGTGGAGAGCTAGTGATAAGGAGAGAGAGCCAGACATGGTTATACACACCTGCAATTACAGCTTCAGAAAGCAGAAGCAGGCAGAGCTCTGTGAGCCCTAACCCTGGTATACACAGAAAATTCCAGGTTGGCCAGGGTTACATCCTGTCTAAAATAGGAATAGAAAGGAAGATTGAGAATTTTTGCTTCAAAGGAATACCAAGTACTAAGTGATAAATTTGGAGAAAATGCTAGAACTGGAAAGTCAACAATTTGAAAACATGATGGATAAAATTTGATTGAATAGAACTACAAAATATCTATGTGAAAAGTTTGACAGGTCATCTCTTTAAAAATGGTAATGTAGTTAGATGAATATAAAAAGGTTTTAGAAGTTGATGTAAAGAGTATACAAAAAAAGTCAAGATACTTTTCATGAAAATCTATCTTTTTTTTTTTTTTTAAAGTAGGAATCTGTAACTTTCAGCAGGGGCTGATCGCTCTGACATTGCTCATCACCTATTGCAGATCTGGACCACAACTTCCATTCCATGAGAAGTGAGGGCAGGGTGAGAGGACCAGAGGCATGAAACTTTATAGAGGACTGCCTAAGAGACCCACTTTGATCACACGCTTGTAAGAAAACTTTTCTTTTTTCCATCAAAGGGAGCTAGCCTGCCATGGGCCAATATTCATAAATCTCTCCCACCTGGTAAAACTGTTTATAAAGAGATTCTGTACATTCTGGGAATCTGATGGCTTGGAACAGCTGTCTCCACCCCCCTTCCTTCATTTCCTTTGTGCCAATACTTTTAAAACTAGTCAAAGGAAAGACTTTGAGGTCAGACCCCAGCCAATGGGGGAAAGGCTCAGTCACCACCTGTGTTAGAATACAAACTAGGTACTGCCACACCTTCTCTACAAAAACAAATTAACTTCTAAGTTGCTTTTGCCTTATTATCTGTTTTTATTCACTTTTTTCAGATACTGACCAAAGGCAGAACATGCTTTCCATGGCACTTTGAGGCCCCTTTTGGTCATGGTTGCCCGTATACTTCTGTTGCAAACTGCATGATTCCATTTCTCTTCCCATGACAGCTGCCAAGGCCTACATCTTGCCTGTCTGGTTGTTTTGGTTTTTTTTTTCCTCTTAAACACTAATAAAATTGTCCTTGAGCTTCTTTTGAAGTTCATTTTTAAATGAACTTGATTGCTGAGATTAAGAATCCCCCAAACAAAGCAATAGACCATGGGCCTATTTAGAGAGAATTTAAAAAATTAAAAGGTGGAAAGCGAAAGAAAAATCAAAGCCTATGGAGGAAACAAACACACACAAAGCCCAGAGTATGCCAAGCGGACTGCAATAAGGTTTACATGAGACACAATATAAACATATTGTCAGAAATCAATGACCAAAAATTTTGAAAGCATCCAAAAAAGAAAAAAGAAAAAAAAAAAAAACCCTTCATTGCATGCTAGAGAAAGTCTCACACAACTCCAAGCAGATTTCTCACCAGAAACCTTCTAGGTCAGCAGAGTTAGATGATATATGCAATTATCCAACTGATGAGAAGAGAGGAGGAGGAGCCCAGCCACCAAGAACACTTCACAGCAAAGCTGTCCCTGAATCCTGAAATGGGTGGCAGAAGAGACCTTCCCCAAGTGAATAAAATAAGAGAATTCCTCACTACATCTGCCTTATAACAAGCAGTGGTCATAATGGGATGTTAATTCTCAACATAAAAACACAGGAAGATGCAAAACTCCCTGGAAAAGTCAGCGCATACACAAATTCAGGATGTTCTAACCCTCAGCAGGGTGTTACCCCAGCCTCCCTTTCACCTCCCTTCCTGGTGTTTTCCCTTGAAAGGATTGCAGTGAGACATGCAACACAGTGCAGAAGCTGGGTGGTGGGTGATGGCCAAAGGAATCTACATGTTTAGGTGGGCTTTGTACGATTTTTAATCTTGGAACAGATATCTTTCCTGAGGGGCGTTTATGTCTCAGTGACTGACAGTCCCATTGGGGTTAACTCTTAGAGGAGAAACAATGGTACGTACAACCTTCTGCTAGATAGTAAACTTTTGACCTTCCAGCCAGTTCAGAACACCATGTCTCTACACAGTGTTGGAGACATGACTCAGTTCCCATTCTTTTGATGAATAATATGTAATAGATTAGCAGATTAGAAAGAGTTGCAGCAAAATCAAAATGAATCTATTAAAGAAATAAAAAAAGAAGTTGTGCTTTACCAGGAGGAAATCGCCTTCCCTTCAACAAACCCCTGTGACTGCTGCCTTCCTGCTTTTGCCTCACATGTGGCTGTACTTTCTCTTAGAATTCCAAGTTTCAGGGGTACTTGTAATGCTTTCTCCTTTTCACATGGTATTTTAACGGGAACATATGGAGTGGGTCTGTTGTGAACAGGCCTACAGAGCAAGCCTCTGAAGGACAGATTTGGACAATAGTTTATGTAGGAGCAAGGGACTCTGCCCAGCATGGATATCTTCCCTATGAAACCCGTGAGACCCTTCCCTCCTGGAAAATGGGGCCTACATTGCTTTGAGACAGTCTCTGCTCCATTTTTCCAGGCTCTGATGTAAGACTATCCCCTCTTCTAATTTGCTTGATAGTGGTCACAAGTAACATAGGATCAGCGATGACGGCTGATATAAGACAGCCAAGTCCCAGGAGCAAGCAGGTTCCTCCAGCTTCTGCCCTTGGCTTTACGAGCTGTTGAAGATGGAGAAGTCCATCTTCAATGGCCTTCAGAAATCTGCTGGTGTCTAGCTACCTAATGAAAAATATTAAAAATATGTATAGATACAATATTTTTTTAAACTTTATTAATTTATTTATTTGCCTTGGTATTTGCCTGGAACTGGAACTACAGACAGTTGTTAGCTGCCATGTGGGTGCTGGGAATCGAACCCTGGTCCTCTGGAAGAGCAGACGGTGCTCTTAACCGCTGAGCCATCTCTCCAGCCCCCTAGATACAATATTTTAAACACATTGTTAAAAAGCATATATCTGTATGTCATAAGAATGAGTGAAAGGCTGAAGTTGGTAGCTACTTAAAATTGACTGTTATAGGTATTTTAGAAATGGAGAGATAAGCATAAGATATGTGTGTACATGTATATACATATATAATGTTTTATGGTATATAATTTTATCATACAATAGAAAAACTTGGGGGAACACAGAAAATATAAAGGAACAAAAAGAAGAAAATCAAGTTACAAATTAAACACCAAAAAGGAAGAAAAAGCCAAAGATAATAAAGAGTCAGAAAAGAATGAATGACACATAGAAGCTCTTACTAACCCCCCAAAAAAAGGAAACAAAACACATATGGGGAGTGTGGTTGGGTAAGTGGAGGCTTCTTGAATCAGGTGAACATAACTGAGCAGCTAGGGTCATCTGGAACAATCTATAGCTACTGAGAACTAGTGGAGCCCTTTCACCTTCCAAACTTGACTAAGTTTCAGAAAAGAGGTTTAGTGTACATAATAGTTTAAAAGCAAGCAGAGCTCTCCAATGGTTAAGGGGACGAGGCCTTCCTAGGGAGAATCATGGGAGGTAAATGGTCCCTCTAGTTGCTCCATTCACCAAGTGTTCACAGGCATTCACCATCCTAGGGACTGGGCTGGAGTTGTGGGCACCCTGTCAAGAGCCAGCAAAGGACCTGCTCACACACAGCTTTAAGGCATCTGTGCTCACTGAATTGTGATGTAGAGGGAAAGAAAAATGAAAACAGGAAACCAGAACGTTAGTGCCCTTAAATGTTGTTTGGTATTTCTGTTCTCTGGCCAACACAGGTCTGCTAACAGAATCAAAGGCATTTCCAGCGTCTTTCAATATGCCATCAAGGACAAGAAGCAGAACTGCTTGGTTTTGAGGTCCCCTTGCCCTAAAATGCCTGACTAGGTTTTCTTCTAAAAAGGTTAGAGAAATTTATTGTGTGTAAACATAACCAAAAAATGAATAAAGTAGTTTTACTCAGACAAACTAGACTGTCAAAAATGTCACAAGGATCCCTAAGTATGGTCACGCAAGCTTTTAACAACAGCATTCAGAAAGCTGAGACAGAAGAATCTCATATAATTATCTTATATGATATAATGAGTTAGGTTGGATTATGTGAGAGAGGTAGGGAGAATGGGGTGTAAGGAAGAAAGAGAAGAAACCCAAACAATTCATGTATCCTGTAGTCTCATTTCAAAGTGTGTGGTCAGATACAATGGTTGACACCCTGTCCACTGGGGCTCTATCCTTCTCCACCGTTGCTCAAGCCTTGGCTTCCCCCTGGCTAACGTAGAGACATGAAGAACCATCTTGAGTTCCCTGTGGAATCATAGCACTAGCCAATCTTATATGGTGGCTAAACTCTGCCCAGTTCCATTGCCTTTCCAGTTTCTCACTGGAAACAAAAAACACCAGCTACAAAACCCATTACAACAGACCAAGATAGCAATAATATGACAACTTGGGATTTGATTCATCAAAATTATGCAATACTTATATGCATGTGGAGCACACCTTTAAAATCTCAGCAATTAGGCAGAAGCAGGCAGATCTCTGTGAGTTCAAGGCCAACCAGAGCTATGTAGTGCCACCTTGTCTCAAAAAAAAAAAAAAAAAAAAAAAAAACCAACCAAACAAAAAGAAACCAACAACAAAAACCTGTTTAACAGTTAAGCACATATGAACCCAATACTAGATCCCCCAAATTAAACAGAACTAATGGGCAAGATAGACAACAAGACAGTAATCATTTTCAGCATTGCTAGATCAGCCAGCTAGAATACAATAGACTCGAAGACCACTGTAAATCAAATAGAAACAATGAAATTAAACAGACTGAAAGTCAGCAGAAGCAGAATGAAACGCTCCTCCGCAACACACAGAACATTCTTTAGAATATCGTATGTTAGGCCCAAAAGTCTTAATAAACTTAAATCATATTAAATATCTTTTCTAATCATAACAGTATAAAACTAAATACCAATAAGGGGGGAAAAGTTGCAACGTGCACAAATAACCAATTTCTAAAGGGCAATAGAAATGTATCTTGAGATGAGTAAGAATGCAAATACAGCACACCAGAGATTGTGGGGTGCAGCAAGAATGGAAGAGGAAGCTTCATAGTGATGATATATATCTACAAAAAAAAGGGGGACCTACAAAACTAAGTTTACACCCTAAGGAAGTAAAGATAGAAAAGTAAGCCACCAATTAGCCTAAAAAAAGAGACAATGTCATAATCCAATTATTATTTTTTTATGATAAGAACACTTGGCTAGACTGAGGAAAATGAGAGGACTTGGATAACCCTAAAGGAGGACAGTGTGAGCGACTTCACAGAAACACAGAGGAGCGAAGAGGAGGAGTGTGGACAGCTATATGTCAGCGCACTGCCTACACTCTCATGTAAAAGAGCAATTCCTACACATACTCCACCTGTTCAAATCATGAAGAAGTAAATCCAAACAGAACAATAACGAGAGGGAAATTGAAACAGAAACCAAAGGCTGCACAAAGAAAAGTCCAAGACTTCATGTCTCCATTGATCCATTCTATACATTTAAAGAAGAGCAGTGACCAATACTTTCCAAACTCCTGCCAAATTACTGGGAGGAAAAACCATTTCTAGGCTCATTTCATAAGCCTACATTACCTGATTGATATAAACCCAATGCCCTAAAAGACCAATATTTCTCTGAGGAATATACATGTACAAATTTTGAAAATAATATCAAATTTAACAGTGCATTAAAATAATGTTTTATCATGAGCGTTATCCTTGTCATTTAATAATTTTTATCATTTGAGAACTTATAAATGTGAGAGATTACCATATTAGAATGAAAGATTAAAGTGATCCTCACCATAGAGACGGAAGAGGCATTTGATAAAATGCAGCATTTGACTATGCAGCAGTGACTCATGCCTGCCATGTAGCACTTAGGTAGGACTACCATGTGCCCCGGCCAGCGGGGTTTTCAATGTAGACCGGAAACTGGGGCGAGACAAATGGGAGACAGGAACACTAAGGAACTGATAGCACGATGAAGCTCCATTCAAGCTCTGGACTTTATTTTGTCAGCCAGCATTTAAACAGAATCTCAGCGTGGGAAGAATGCACATGGCCTGGGAGAAGGGGAGGGTTAGTCAAAGGTGTCAATCCTAGTTTGAGGAGAGGTGCCTGACAGGGTAGAATTGGTATGGAAATCTATAATAAGTTAGATGCCTGGGGAGTGTCACCTGCAGTCTGAGAGGATCAAAGGAAACTGCCTGGATTCATGGTCTAGCTTAAAACAATAGGGGGTGTGGCCTTCTGGCAACCTAGGGCATAATGACTGGCAAATGGCTAACTGTAACCAAAGGGAAATAGAAGCTAACTTATAAACTGAAAGATGGCTAAGCTAGGCTTTGGCTCTCAGCAGCATGAGTTTAGGCTAGCTAGGGCTATAGAGTAAATTGCAGGCTGTTTTGGATGACACAGAGAACCTCAATCTTACACCACACCCAACATTTCAATATCTGTTCAAGTCGCCAGGAGTGGTACTACATGCATGCCTCAAATACCAATGATAATGAAGCCAAGATACAGCGATTGCAAATTCAAGACCAGTCTGGGTTACATATCAAGTTCAAAGCCAGCCTAGGCTGTATCATGAAATCTCATCTTCAAAAAAGAACAAATGAGCAGTAATAAACCTTCAACAAATTTGGTATAGAAAGAATGCATGTGAACATAATAAAGGTCATATATGACAGGACCACAGTGAATATCCCAAAGATAATATGCTATCAGTTTTTTTCTCAATCAGGAGTAGGACATGGAAGCATTCTTCTTATTATACCCATTTCTATTCATTGTTATAGCCTGAGAAATTAAGCAAGATAAAGTCATCCAAAGAAAATATTTGTATCTCTTTGAAAATGGATAATCCCCTTAAAAAGAAAACCCCCAAGATCTCTCTCTCCTCTCTCTCTCTTTCTCTCTCTCTCTCTCACACACACACACACACACACACACACACACACACACATACACACACATACACACACGAAGAAAGAAACAAAACACAACATCGTTTAGAACTGTTTGCCAAATCCAGTAAAGTTGCAGAACAGGAAAAATGAAAGGGAGAGGGAGGGAGGGAACTCAGTTGTGTTTATATGCACAGTGAAATACCAATAAAGTAATCAAGAACATTTGATCTATGGAATGGCATAAAAGATAAATAATGATAAAGTAAAATACTAAAGGACAAATGTAGAGAGGGTAAGAAATCTGTCCACTGAAAGGTGTTAGATACTAACACTAATTTTGTGTGTCAACTTGAGACAAGTAAGAGTCAGCAGAGAGGAAGAAGCCTCAGTTGAGGAAACGCCTCCGTGAGATCCAGCATTTTCTAATTTAGAGATTGATGGGGGAGGGCCCAGCTCATTGTGGGTGGTGTCATCCCTAGGCTGGTGGTCCCCGGTTATATAAGAAAGCAGGTTGGGCAAGCCAGGGGAAGCAAGCCAGTAATCAGCACTCCTCCATTGTCCCTGCATCAGCTCCTGCCTCTAGGTTCCTGCCCTTCTTTAGTTCCTGTTCTGAAGCCCTTCAATGATGCACTATGATGTGGAAGTGTAAGCCAAATAAACCCTTTCCTCTCCAACTTGCTATTTGATCATGGTGTTTTATGGCAGCAATAGAAACCCTAAGACATTGAGTAGTAAAAGAAAAAACAAATAAATGAAAGGATTTTCTATGATCATAGACTAAAGGAATTAATATTGTTAAAATGTCTCAATAACCCAAGTGATAAATAGACTCAATACAATTTAGCAACATGATAATGACATTTTATACAGGAAAAGAACAAATGTGTCAAAATTCATATGGAATGACCAAAGATCAAGAGCAAAGGCAAGCTTGAACAAGAAATAATTTTAGTTGTATCATACTTTCTAATTATTTTAATTACAAAGTAACAGTAATCAAAATAGCATGGCAAAGATATAAGAACAAATGTAGGGGCTAGTGTAATAAAATAATGGGTACAGAAATAAAGCTACAATACTACAAGTGAAGGAATAATAACTTCTTTTTTTAAAATGTTGGGAAAATTGAATATCTATAATCAGAAGACTGAAACTGGCTTCTTTGCCATGCACAAAAATAAACTCAAAATAGAACACAAACTTCAGTCTGAAAATTGAAACCATAAAATTCCTAGAAGAAAATGTAACTCTTGGTGGTATTTTTATTTATTTTGTTTATATGATACCAAATGCCAAAATAAACAAGTGAACTAAATAAAACTATAAGGCTTCCTACAGTATAGGAAGTGATCAAACAGAAGAAAATGAAAAGACAGCCTATGGAATGATATGAGATATTTTAAAACCTCATATCACCACTTTTTAACTTGGACTTGAAGACTGTTTCATGGATTCATGCCAGACATTGCAAACCTGGTCAAGAGCCCATGGCTCAGGAGATCATGGGCCCTATCACAGAACCTGCTACTATTGTTTTGATAAATGGGTAGGCTTTCAAACTGCCTTCTAAACATTTATGGTTATACCTATAATTAGTGTTGCTGTCCACCTGAGCCAGAGAAGTTTCTTGGGGGATGGTTCAAGACAGGGTTTCTCTATGTAGCCCTGGCTGTCCTAGAACTGACTCTGTAGACCAGACTGGCCTTGAACTCAGAGAGCTGCCTGCTTCTGCCTCCTGAGTGATGGGATTAAAGAAATGTGCCACCACAGCCCAGTGAGAAGTTTCTACAGATGGCAGCAGTGAGTGCTATGGCTCATAACTGGTCAAAGTGCCGAGAAAAAATGACTGTTGAGTAGCCAGCTCTAAATGTGACATCTACATTACCTCCTCAATGCTCAAGGAATACAGAAGGGAGGAAAAAGGAAAGAGCCAGAGGATAGAAAGCAATATTCTGAGATAGTGTTTTCTGGAGGTGACAGATTGCTGCACTCACAAATTCAATTCAGCACTAGCTACTTGAACAAAACAAGCCATGATGATCAGTCAATACTTGCATAGGCAGCACTAATTAGACACCGTGAGCTAAAAAACAAAACCAGAGAGGACATGGAAGTGAGAAGGGACATGTTGAGAGACGCTGTCTTGGATAAATAGGAGAAGGAATTGGTGGTAGGCAAGATTAACATATATAATGTATGAACTTTTCAATTAATAAATAAAACATTTTTTTAAAAAAAATAACCTTATCTAATAAGGGGAATTACCACAACAATATATAGAGAACTCATAAACTCAATTGCAAAATAATAAATAAATTTGAAAATTGGCACAGGTATTTAAATAAACATCTCCTCAAAAGGTGACATATAAGTGGTTATAAGGTATATTAAAAGGAGTTTAAATATCACTAACCATGTGAAATCCAAGCTAAACTACTGTGTGATAATACTCTTATACACTGTAAAGATTTGTCACTGGTATCATTTTAATAAAATGCTGATTGGTCAGTATCCAGGCAAGAAGTATAGGTGGGGCTAATAGTCTGTAGAATTCTGGGAAGAGGAAAGGCAGAGAGCAATCACCAGCCAGACCTGGAGGAAACAAGATGAGAATGCCTTATTGAGAAAAGATACTAATCCATGTGGCTAAACATAGATAAGAATTATGGGTTAATTTAAGTGTAAGAACTTGTTAGTAATATGCTTGAGTTACTATAATATTAAGCCTCTGAGTCAATTACTTGGGAAGCAGCTGCTGATATTTGAGAGTTTCTGGCAGGACAGAAACTTCTGACTGCAAACTACAATGTGACAGCATTTATACATGTCAATACTGCCATTACAGAGTCAAAAGATATCAGTGAATATTAAATCTAGAAACTTTTTGATGAAAAAGGTATTTCCATAGTCTTTACCTCCCATAGGGTCATCATGAGTGCAAGACAAAACAAGGTGATTATGGCAGTGAAGACAGACAACATGTTGATGCTTGACCAAAAGTAACATCAATACAAAAGATAAGTGAGGATCTGGCAATACCAAATGTGACACTTGCTGAACAAAAACCTCTAGTGCATATAAAGTGAGAACAGACCTGTTAAAGGGAAAAGAGTGTGTGTGCATATATATATATATATATATATATGAAAAAATTTATAGACATAAGAAAACTAAACAAGGCTAAGGAAATTGGCAATTTAATGTCATATCTGATCTTAAATTATAAAGCAATGTTTACAAAAGGCATTATTTGATAGATATTAGAAGAAATTAAAATAACATAATCTAAATCAAATATATTTTGTTAATAAATATATGATAATTGTGAAAGAGACTATTTGTGGAGATACACTTTGAAATACATAGGAAAAATGACTATTATGTGTACAGATTATTCTCAAGTGGCTATATATATATATATATATATATATATACACACACAAGCACGCACGCACACACACATAGCAGGTTAAAGTTTGGTTCACATGGTCAGAAAAGGCTGCAGATATGCATAGGTCCAGTTATAGACTGTGAAAGCCCCTAAATAAGTACATTATGTCTAAAACTGTTCTTAGGTGCTAAGAAAATAAAATGAATATAGACAGTAAAAAAAATAGTTTAAAAATAAGTAAAGTAATAAATAAAAAAGCCACATAAGGATGGAAAATACATAGGGTGTCTGCATCCTATATGGTGTTATGTTGGCTAACTTTTTAAAATGCTAATGGATATAAAACCATAGCTGCTAAGTATAAGTATTCCTGGCACTCCACGTGGTTGAGTCAACATGGTTCCGGTGGGATGCTACAAGATGCAGGACTCTCAACCATTCCTCTTAGGACTGTGCCTGCCTGCCTGCTGCCACTGTGATCCCCACGATGATGATAATGAACTGAGCTCCTAAAACTATAACCACTACCTCAATTAAATGTTTTCCTTTTTAAGAGTTGCCATGCTGTCTCTTCTCAGCAACAGAGATCTTAAGACAGTAGTTTAAGACCATTTTACAAGGAACAAGAGATTCTTCACCTATGTGGAGACTACAGCTTCCTCAGAGTGGATTCTGACTTAATGACCTTGATAACGTAAATCAAACTAATGAAGTTACAAACAGAAGCAGGGGTCAAAGTTTACAAACAAGCAAAGGTCACTGTGTCACAGAAGTTCTTAGTATCATGGGTCTAATTAAGACTATTAGTTTTCTCAGAGGTTAGTAATTTCATAGTGAAAATATGCTTTGACATACTAACATTTAGCCTAGGGAATTCCTTGCAAGGAAAACCCAATTAAGTTAATAAGTGATGTGGGGGTTAGAATGGCTAATCTAAAACCAAAAATGTTTTCAATTTCAAAACTTGTATCATGTTTGGCAGTGGCAAAGAGATGCATGAATTCTATGAAAATTACCCTTAAAGAAAAGGGGAAAAATCAATTTTTTTCTATATGGTTTGCGCATCCCTGATCTCACAATTCAAAATCCAAAATACTATAAAAATCAGAAACTGTTTGAGTACTGACATGCTACCACACAGAGAAAATTCTACATTGGGAAACTATTTACTCATTAAACTTAGCAGAAAACCCTGTGAATGGAATTACTTCTATACTGTGTCCATGTATATGAGACAAATACCCTTCCACTTAAGCTCACTGCTTCTTCCCAAAGCTCTGGTTTGGAGCGAAATGGTTCTGCTTTTGTGATTTTTAACTGTAGAAGCAATGACTTGCCTCAGTGACCTGAGTTCAGTTCACCCTGTTGGCCTACAACAGGGAGCAAAACTCTGCCCCGCAATGCCACAAGCTTATGCAGAATTTCTGGAGTGAGCATAAAGATAGGTGAATGGTTTATGGAAGCTATCCATTCACTTGGGTGATTAGATTCACTTGGAATAGATATATAATTTAAGTAGGAGGCTGGTCCTCTGGGATCCTGCTTTGCTTCAATTGTCCTTGTGGTCCAGGCTAAAATTAGTGGCAGAATACAGTTCACTTTTGGGGGAATAGAAATAACCCCTTCCTGACAAAAATTCAACCTGCTTTCTTTATGGAATCCTATCAGCAGATTCAGTTCAAAGCACAAAAATAGGGTGGAGGGAACCAGCACAGTAGCCGGAATGGGCCTGGGGCACATACACTGGGATGGCAATACTGACCAATGACTCCCATCCAATAACAGTGAGTGCACTGTCTCTATGTCATCATACCAGCAGTAGCATCTTGTAGATGCAATCAAAGAAAACATGCAAGTTGACACAACTCCTGGGATGATGAACATGATATTTGTTCAACATCATGTTCCAAGAATGGACTAAATGCTAATAAATGATCCATTCCCACAAGAGCTCTGTGAACACTCTTCTCTCTACAAAGGAGACATGGGGTAGTTAACTTGTCAACCTTCCCTATTCATTATGTGTGTGTGGGGGGTGGCTAGTCTCTTAAGCATATGTTGCAGCTCACTTGTTACCTGAATGTGTATGTATCAAAAGTGGGGGCTTTAGCCGAAGTCCTTTGTCTTAAATTCTTGCCAAAAGTCAGAGTTCTGAAATCTGAAATGTTAGTTTTAGAGACATATCATTCTGCAAAAAAAATCTAAAAGATGATTTATAGTTGTGTTCATCACACATAGCTTTTGCTACGGAAGTGACTGTTCATTAGAGCATAATTATAAATCCTGATGAAGGTGCTATATGACACACTCATACATACACACACATATATGTATATATACATTACAAAAACAGTTTGTAATTAAAAAAAAAAAACCATAGTTCACCAAATTGAACTTAGATAAAATCTTTACGTTAGGTTGAGATGTGTTCTCTGTCTGTTATGAGTGGACATGTGTGTCCTGATTCACCAGAAAAGTCTCCACAAGGTTTTCATTCACCTGTCTAACATCCACTCCTCTACAATCCTTTGCCATAACAACCTTCCCTCAAATTAAATTCTTATTTTAATTATAATGCCTCAAAAATAGGTTAAAGAAAAGAAGAATAGTGTCCAGTGTCCAGGCAAAAGAAATGTTACTTAATGGTAGGAGAGGACCATGTCCACAGTTTTGAAAGCAGAAAGTAGTGTTCTTATCTATGCAATATTAACATTTTTGGTTGCATTAAATTCTCATCACTGCAGGCTGATACAGAAAATTTTCTATTGTCTATGTATACTGGACCTTTAATAGTGAATGTCACAAAAACAGATAGCTATAACATGCCTTACAGTTTTGCTCAAACATCCAAACATATATGAGTGACAAAAATTACAATGTAAGTTATGAAAACAGTATTTAGTGTTAATAGATGGTCAGCATGATTAATCCATTAAAAAAACAAATTTCCAAATGATTTTTCCCATAAACCTATTGAGTCTCTGAGTTTCTAAGTTGCATTCTCTATTGTGGCTCAACCCTGCCTGGAAATGTACTTAGAGAAGGACATTAGCTTTTTGAGGTTTCTGCCCACTGTCATCGCTGACCCTACCATAAAGAATTCCCAGACTTGCTTAGAACTTCAGGAGCTGACGTGGCTTAAATGGAACAAGACCGAAGCTGAAGTTCATGTTCTCACCAATGGCTATTGCTGCTACTCAGTAACACCCATCTTCACCTCAAAGCGGGGGAGGGGAGACTGTGAGACGGCTCCATAAATATGGAGCTTGGAGAAAGAGAACCAATACTTACAGATTGTCCTCCGGCCTCCACATGTGGGCTGTGGCTCAAGAACACCCGCACACATGTACACACACAAAACGTAATAATAATTTTAAAAAGAGTTAAAGGTGAGGAAGGGCTCTCCCAAAGATGTCTCTGTCGTTAGATCAGTACTTCAGAAATGGACTCCATAAGGCAAAAAAAAAAAAAAAAAAAGGTTAATAGCATAAGGACATAGTAGGGATTTTGTCTTTTGTTTTTGAGATAGGGTCCTCACTTATTTCAGGCTGGCCTCAAATTTGGCGTTAGATGATGATGGCCTTGACCATCCTCCTTAATGGTGGGATGATAGGCAGGTATTAACATATCTGGCCAAGTTCTTGCGATTAAATCTCAGGCTTCATTCATGCTAGGTAGATAAACACTCAACCAATTGAGCTACATTCCAACCAATGGATCTTATTTTTGAAGTGAGCAGCTACACAGAGCGAGCTAGTCTCAGAGTGGGACAAATCATAAAGCCTTAGCTTCAAGCTTTCAGTTTATCAGTGAGAAAAAACCAAAGGCATAGAAGCAGTGTTCCAGGAGGCCTGGAATCTCCTTTCTTTGTAAAAATCATGAGTCAGTTCTAGCCAGGAGGCTCTGGCAAAGAGAGAAAATCAAAATCAAAACCAAACAATAACAACAAAAAACAGGTATGACCCTAAACTGGATCCTGTGGTCAAAGGCAGGAGGCAATATTGCCCTGGGGTTAAAATCCAGCATAGTCAAGTACTCAATAGCTATATGATGCTCAAAAAGTTCATCTTCCCAAGGCTTTTCTGTCTCCATCTGAAAAACAGCTAGATCATGGTATAATTAACTCAGACAATTTTGTGTATCACACAGAATATGCATTCTACTTACACCAAGCTATCCATAATGCCTGCAAGACGTCAGTTGTTTACTTACTCCTCCTTTGTACAACCCAGAAAGTCTTCACAGAGATGTAGAGATTTACCATTTGACTAATAAATGTAAGTAAAGTCTATTAAGGATTTCCAATGTGTTTGTTTTTTAATTTCTTTTTTTATTCTCTTATATATTACATTCCAACAATTTCTCCTTCCTTCCCTGCCCCAGACCCCCACTACCACCTCTCCTCTTTCCCAGATCACTGCTCCTCTGTCTCACTCAGAAAAGAGCAAGCCCCCCAGGGGCATCAACTAAAAACAGCATAACATGCTGCTACAATGAGACCAGGTACATACCCATCACAGCAAAGCTGGCCCAGGCAGCCCAGAAGGAGGCAAAGGAGTCAGAGACTGCCCCTGATCCACTGTTAGGAGTCTCACAACAACACCAAGCTACTCAGCTGCAACATATATGAACAGGACTCAGATCAGACCCTTCCAAGCTCCCTGATCTCTGCAAGCCCCCATGAGTCCTGGTCAGTGGGCCATGTTCTTGTGGTATCCCTGACCGCTCTGTTTTCCTCTGATCCTTCCTCTCCAAGCACCACCTAATGTTTGGCTGTGGGACTTTGAATTTGTTCCCATCAGTTGCTGTATGAAGTCTCTCTGGTTTCTTTAATGTCAATTCTGCTAGTTCTGGTTCCAGAACACTCTTTAGGCAGGACAAACTGTAGGTTGAAGGTTATGTGGCTGGGTAGATGTCCCAATCCTTCTACTTGAGTCTGGTCTGGTTACAGAAGATGGCCAACTCAGGCTCTGTGTACCCCATTTCTCAGAGTCTGCTAGGGTTACTCTCATTGGTTTCATGGAGTTTCCATTGTACTAGGTTTCCACCTTGTTCCCCAATTCCAGTCACTTATCCCAGTGTTTTTACACACACCCCATTACAGATAACGTCAAACACTCCAGTTGTAAATATCTGGGTAAGCCATAAAAACCACATAGAAAACATTAATTACAAAGTTAAGTGAAAAACAGAAAGGTCAGGTCTTCAACCAGAAATGGAGGGGTAACTTGAAGCTTCAGCTGTCAGCTAAGGAGGACTCTTTCAGAGTGTAGGAGGGGCCAAGCCTCAGTACCGTGATTCCTGGAAACACACCGAGGCACTGGCCTGGAGATGGTAGACATCTAGAAGCAGAAAGGCCTATGCTATCCTTCAAAATGGATCCCGCAGAAATAGACTGGGAGCCCAGGAGGGCCATGCTATTTACTCCCTATAGCAGCACCTTCCAGGTGGGTCCCTGTGCCTCATGCCTAAACTCCCAGCTTCCAAGCTTATGCTATAGACATCAGTACCAAGCTAGCGTCCATGGACCCAGACTCTGAAATGCCAGCTTTATGTTACTATAGGTTCTAAGGAGGCCCTCACAACCTAGAATCAGAAGTCAGGGAAGCCTTAATAAAGTGGTTTTCAGGAAAACACTCACATAACCATCCTCTAGGCCAGTCCCTGTCTATCCAGGCTCTAGTTCAGTCTCCATGGCTTTAACCATAAGCTGACTTATACACTTAGCCAACACCCTTAACTACCAACTTCAGACTGGCCCCTGTAAACCCAGGCCCCCATTCTGGCTCTTACATCAGGCCATCTCCTAGTACCAGGCTGATTTTCATGATCCTAATATTTAGCTCTTCTTCAGCAAGCCTGGCATCTGACCTCACCCTAGTGTACCCAATTACAGTGCTAACTCTAGAGACTGTGGTCCGAAACCATACTTGTAAAACAAGGGAAGTCCTATAAAGCAGATTTGCCACTGTAGACTCAGACTCCAGGCTGACTTCCATGGTCTTATCAGTAGGCCTATCCAACGTGTCTGTAAAACTGGAGCCGCCCACCCTCCTACTGGCCTAGACACATAAGTAAACCTGCCTGAGGATTCCTGAGACAAACCTACCTGGAGCCTGGCATCTCGAGATGCCCTAAGTGAAGGTGTTTTCTCAGCTTCTAGAAACTGAAATGAATCCCTATTTCTTTAGATGAATAAACACCAATGCCCAGGAAGAAACATCATATACAATCAGGAAATAAAACACCCTCAGAGAAAAAAAGTAAGTACTAGTAAAATGACCCCAAGGAAAGACATGCAAGTTTATAAACTAACTGACAAAGAATTTAAAACAATTTTGAAGAAGCCAAATTAGTTACAACAGACTACAGATGAACAACTAATGCAGAATCAGGGAAACAATCTATCAGCAACATGGGAAGTTCAGCAAGGAGATGGAAGCCATGGGGGGTGGAGACAAAACAAATTTTAGGACTCAAGACCACAATGACTGATCTGCTGAAAAATTTCACAGTGGACTTGAACACAACTGATTAAGTAGAAGAATGAACTAAAAAGACAAACACCCAAATCACCCAGTTAGAGGAGCAAAAAGTAACAGGAATTAAGAGAAATAAAGAAATCAAAAGAGTAACCAAATTATAGAATTTTTTTTTAAAAAAAAAAAAAAAGAAAAGAAAAAGGGACAAGAATAAAGATGGAGAGAGGAATAATATCAGAGCACTTTCTGAATCTGTAAAGATACGGAAATATGCTGGCACTAGAAAGTTAAGAGATTACAATAAAATTCACTTCAAATAATACAGCAGCTAGACATATCGTGTCTTGACATCTAGAGATAAAGAGAACATCCTGAAGGCTGCAAGAGAAAAGGAATGCCTCAGACACAAAGAAGTTATAGCCATCCAGCTATAGAAACCATATAGATTAAGAAAACTCTCCCAACCATGAGTATTCTACCTAGAAAAGCCATCCTTCAGGGAGGAAGAAATGAAGGCCTCTCCTGACAAAACACAGGAGCTGTGTCAGAAGATATGTGGATGTGAGTTCTTCATGGGAAGGGAAGAAGTGGAGATTACTTACACAGGGACATATACAAGCAGAAAGTCAAACTCAGAATGTTCTAGGAAGGCAGTGATGTGAAAACCATTACTATATCCGGCATGGACATTAAAAGACAAAAGTACATTTTTCGAGGCCGGAGAGAAAGCTCATGGTTAAGAACACTGACTACTTGTCAAGAGGTGCTGGGTTCAGTTCCCAGCACAGGAGCTATCAACTGTTTGTAACTCCAGCTCCAGAGTTCTGAGACCCTCTTCTAACCTCCAAGGGCACCAGATATACATGCAGGAAAAATACTCTACACATAAAATAATAAGCTTTTTTAATAAGAGCACTGTATTTGCAACAGCTTTAAGGGATATGCAATACATAAAGATGTAAATTATGAGATTAAAATATAAAATATAGGTGGTAAAATTTTTCTTTTACTATAACCCAGGTTAAAATGTTAATAGTTTAAAATAGCCTAATATAAGATTATTATAAATTTGTTGTGTTTTTTTGGTTCTTATTTGAGACAAGAGATCATCATGTTGAGTAGGCTGCCTTGGAACTTGCTATATAGACCAGGATAGTCTGACACTCAGAGATCAGCCTGCTTCTGCCTCCTGAGTGCTAGGATTAAAGGCATGTGCCTCCACACCTAGCTATTGTAAGATATTACACTCCTGCCTCATAGAAACTCTAAGCAAGGACTCAGAGAGTCAAATATGACGTTTTCTATCATATGGATTTTAAATATATCTGGCTTTTGTTGTTTTGAGCTTTTCGGTGTGTGTGACATGGAAATCAAAGAGAAACTATTGGGAGGAAAATGTATTAAAGGGGAAAGGTTACTAAAACAGTCATAGGACAGTTGACTATAATAAACACATGTATGTGTGCATATACACCACAAAAATCACTATAGCAACCCAACCAACCCAAGACACATCCAGATACTGTCTCTAAAGGATACTGGCCTTAGGGACAAGCACAGACTGAAATGAAAAAGGCATTCCATGTTAATGGATACTAAAGAACATGGAAGACTGTATTTATGTTATATAAAATAGATTTTAAAGTCAAAAACTGTTAAATGAGAGAAGGACGATCACTGCATCACTATCAGCTAGTTAGACCATATAACAATTATAAAATCGTACAATATTAGAGAATCTAATTATGCAAGATATATACTGATCAATTAGAAAAAAAGGATTGTCAGGCGAATACAGCAGGAGATTTTGATGCAGCAGTGCTGGTGATGAAGTGACTATCCAGACAGAAACCAAGAGAGAAACATTATACCTTAATGAGAGGCCTAACATACACACACACACACACACACACACACACACACACACACAGAGAGACAGAGACAGAGACAGAACACACACTACCTGGCAACAACAGAATACATAGTCTCCTTCAGCAAAGGAATATGCATGGATCCGGCTTCAGAGTAAATTAGACCACAAAGTAAGTCTTAGTGCATTTAGGAAGATCAACATCATATCAAGTATCCACCCCAGTCACAGCTGTATGGAACTAAAAATCAAGAACAGGATGACTCTTGGAAAGTTCACATGGACATGAAACTCAAAGAACCTGCCCCTAAAAATTCCACAGGCCAAAAAAGCAAAACAAAACAAAAACAGAGAAAATTCAAAACGTGTTGAGACAAATGAAAATGAACATATAACATACTAAACCTGGCATGGAAGAAACAGCAGGCAGAGGAGAGTATAGCAATAAATGCCCATGTCAAAACAGCATCCAAGATAAAGCAGATTAAAAATAACCCAGTATTGGTGGGCCAGGAATGAGGACAAGAGGCAGAAATAAATGTAATAACAACCAGACCAATTGAAAGGTCAACAAAACTAAGGGTTTTTTTTTTTCAAAGATAAAATTAAAATACTTAGCTAAATTAAGTATGAAGGAATGAGTTGGGGATAAAGAAATGATAAACTAAATGGACTGCTTTCCCTCAGCAGGAGGACCTGAGTTTGGGCCTCAGAATGCACATAAAAGGCAGGCAAGCCTGGTAGTTGCCTGTAAATCCTGCCTCCTGGGAGGCAGACAAGGGATCCTCGAGACACAATGATGAGTGCACTAGCTATTAGGGAGCTTTAGGTTCAGGGAGAGACCCTGCCTCAAAATATCAGAGTAAGGAGTGATTGAGCAAAATATGTGTGATCAACTTGAGCCTCCACATGCAGGCACACATGTGATTGATTCACATTCATGCCCACATGTGTAACAACATACATGCTCACATACACTTTTGAGCATACATAACCACATACAACATACATACACATAAAGAATGGGATCAGATGAATGATTGAATGAAAATGGAGACATTAAGCAGGCAGCATGGAGAGACAAGGGTGCAGAAGAGGCAACTATGAAATCCATATGCCAGGAAATCAGATATCCTAGAAGATATTCTCCCATCAAACAAAAGCCATGTATATCTCTGAGAAGTTGAAGGATTAAGGAAAAATATCATACAATTTCAAACATGAATAAAAAAAAACCTTTATATGAGATATTCAAAGCAGGAAAGACATACTATAATAATTTCTAAGTTGATTTCAGTGACGTAACTAACTGTTCAAGAGACTATAGAACAACCATGAGGAAAATCCAAGATATCAGAAGGAATGAAATAACACAGATATGAAATGAAACTTCAATAACAAAACTGAAGTTCCTTTTCTTAATATTACCATGCGTACACAAGACTCCACTGATATTAAGCAAACAAAGAGACACCAGTCATCATCAGTGAAAAGGAACAGACAGATAAAATAGGTTTAAAAGGAAAAAAAAAAATCTAACCAAACACAATGCAGTATGCTGTCTGGGTTCTGGAACTAAAAAAATAACATCAATGGAAAATTGTTGAAGTCCAGATAGAGCCTGAAGCTTAGTGGTAATAAACTCTTCATTTCCCAGCTTGGAAAACAGACCGTGATTACATAAGCTGTTAAAGTCAGAAGACACTTGAGGAAGGCATCCTGCAGCCTTTGCAATTTTCTCTAAGACTATTCCAAAATGAAAACTAATTTCAAAGCAACCAGGCTTCAGTTTTGTATTCCATTAGGAGCTGCTGGTTCTATCTACAACACAAGGACATTCGTGACATAGTTTGAAAGTCTGCTTTCTTTTATGAGCCACAAAGATGCAAATCAATAGTTTCACTCTGAAGACCAGACCATTCTTTGCAAGAAGAAAAATGGAAGAACGTATCAGACAAAAGTGATGCCTTCAGTCTAAACAGTAATGAGGGATGCTCTCAGACAATGACAGAAGTAGTCAGGACCTGAAGAATGACACCCAAGATTGTCCCTTGGTACACATGTGCACGTGTGCACACACACACACACACACACAGTTATTAAGAGAAAACCTGAAGACAACAAATTACAAATTATGTTTCCCACCCCAAGCCCACAGATGGGCATTATTGCGTGTCAAAGAAACATCAAGAAAGTTCGCAGTTGCTGCCATTGCTTCTGCCTTTCAAGGAGATCTCAGTATTCTCCAGGCTACAGGCATCATGTAGAGCTGCCATTCCCTCTGCTCCTATAGGAAGACGTATGTGGAAAAATGCAGGCTGTAATTTATATTAGTCCCAATAAAAACATCACATCCTGCCACTGGACAGGCAGTACAGCTAAACCATAATAAAAGCTACCACAAAAGCGTGTCTCCAAGGTGAGCATAAAGAGTATAAGCAATCCAGAGGTCAACATTTTCCAGAAGCAGGTTGGACAGGGACAATGAAACTCCTGCACATATTTATATAACTGTTTTAAATGAAGGCAAAATATGTCTGGAGCTCTTCACTGGATAAGAAAGTGCTCATATTTATCTGCTGTTCCATATCATCATTTATTTTACTTAAGAACATCAAAAGAGTTCCGTTTGCATATTTTCCTTCATTTACAGAGGGGGAAGAGCGCTCATGAGAAACTCAGGCTAAGTGGCAAAGCCCTGTGAGCTGGTATATCGCCACTGTTTGACAAAATACCACTCATGCACTAAACACCACACATCAAGTCTCCTTTTGCTTGTCTATCTGAATTTGTGGAAGTGCCTAAGAACTTTATGGGACACTCAAGGGACACGGGACCTGACCTGACTGTGGAGGAAGTATGTGGGCAACTGATCTTTTCCCAGTGGTTTCCTTCTACCCAGGCTGAGATGCCCCTCAAGGTCCTGGCAGCCTACAACACCTGTGCTTTTATCTATTTGGATAAGATGTTTCAAGTTTTCCCCTCTGTGAAATGGGGGTAGTGGATGGACCTGTCTCACGGCTACTGTGTGGGCTGAGAAAGAATTAATTTAACCACCACAGTGAGAAAATTGCTGGCAATAGAGATGTACCAAAGGGCTTAATAAATATTTCATGCACAAATGGACACATGCATGGATGAACATATGGAAGAATGAATTCTCTCACTTGCTTCCGGAAAAGCAACAAGTACATCTATAGCAGGGTTTTCCATTGCCTGAGCTGTTCTTTTCAACATAATGGGAGGATCAGGAGCTGGAGTTGATCCCAACAATGGAATGTACCCACCATAGCTTGAGATGAATCTCCAGACTGTCCTCTGGCCTTCAGGTAACACCATGACTGTGTTCTGTTCCTAATTAAAATAAAATCTTGCTTCCTTAGTCCCACAATGACCCTAATACACACACACACACACACACACACACACACACACAGAATCTTCTCAATTTTTGTTTCCAACTAAAATAATAATTACTAAGTGATTTACCTATCCTGAGAAGATATTTGGCAGACTTTTTCAGTCCGTGTGTGTGTGTGTGTGTGTGTGTGTGTGTGTGTGTGTGTGTGTGTGTTTGCATACACACAGATAACTTTGTATTGCACTGGAATTGTATGGCTTCTGCTTTAATGTGATAGATCCCAGATATTATCCTTAAATCCAAAGTGTAGAGAGAAAGAATATGATTTTGCCTAACATGTTGCCTTTCTCCACTGAGTTAGCCAATGTGGGAACTTCAGCATTGCTCCGCTTGCCTAGAAAGGGGTCACGATTTTACCTATTAATGCTGGGCTTTCCTGTGCAGACAACTCAGCCTGCTGAAGCAGCAGACCTAGAGCCAGTCTCTGCCCATCCTCAAATGCCACTCAGTGTCCATCCATGCCTGCCTAATCCTCCTCCTCTTCCTGCTTCTCCTTCTCTCTCTCATCTCCCTCCCTCCTTCCCTTCCCCCATCTTGTTTTTGAGTCAGGGTTTCTCCAAATAGCCCTGGCCATCCTAGAACTCCCTCTGTAGGCAAGGATGACCTTGAACTCAGAGATCCACCTGTCTCTGCCTCCCAAGTGTCCCCTGCCCCCCCCTCGTGGGTGCTAAGCCATGCTATCACTTGCTTTCTGTCCCCAATACCTATTTCCTTCTACCCTCATCTTCACCATTGTACAGAAAACCCAGAATATGGTCTGCGGAGTTGAGGCCTGGCCCTCAGGAGCCTGCCGTAGCAGGGAAGCTGAATTCAATTCTAGCTTGAATACATGTGGTGGGGTTCAGAGATGCTGATGTTCTCCCATTCCCAGTCTCATTTCAAAAGCAAAGGGATCCCTGGGAACGTCCCCAACCCCATGATGCCTTCCTCTATCAAGATTTCCCTTTCATTGCTCTCCCTCTCCATCCCTCCCCTAGCTGGACCATCCCATTCCCTCATGTTCTCATCCCTCTCCCGCTGCTTCCCTCCCCCCAATTCACTCAGGGTGTCCATGGGGGGGGCTTTGTTCTGCCTCAACTGATTTGGGGAAGGGGATGGGGGTGGTGATGGTTGTGGGGAGGCTGGGGGAAATCGGGCAAAGTAATAGGAGGGGCAACTGTGAATGGTATGTAAAACAAATAAAAAAATTCTTAAAATCTATATGTCTAAAATGAAATTTTAATATATATTTCAAATTAAATAAAATGCATTAGAGAAATTTATAAAAAGAAAAATGACAATCATTTTCTCTAACTGTTCTGTTTAAGAGGTGAGTCTTTCTGCATAAAATTGTAACACTGTTAATAAAAAAAAAGCAATGGGAAGAAACTATGTCTCACTTAAATAGAAGGGCCTCAGAGAGATGGGAGCCCATGCAATGGGCATCCTAGGAATGTTCTAACCCCAGTCTCACACTCAAACTTTGGCTGCAAGGCACCTTTAAGGGTTGGTAGAGAGAGATCAATTTTTTTTTTTTTTTTTTTTTTTTTTTTACTAACATTAGGAAAGCTCCGTTTTTAACCTACAGGGCCAGGTCTCCAGGCTTTTTAGGACAAGCACCAATATTTCTTAGTGTGTAAATAGACTTTAAGAACATGTGCCTTTGGAAGACACATGCCTCCTAAATACTCAACTTCTGTCTCCAGGTTCAAACCTTGAGCTCTGGCCCCCAGCTTCTCTGATGTTGGTCTGTGTTGTAGAAGTGTAAGATGAAATAAATCCTTTCCTCTCCAAGTAGCTTTTGGTCATGGTGCTTTATCACCATGACAGAAAGCCTAAGACACAGAGTAGGCCGTGCACAGAGCTGATGGCAGCAGGGCACTGAAGAGCTGATGCTGCAGACAGAAACAGGCAGTTGCAGGCATGGTGGTCAGAAAAATGTCTCAAAGATGCACTAACAGATAGAAAATCCCAAAGAGCCACACCCTTAAAGCTCCAAGCTGGCAGAGAAGGGTTGCTTTCTAAAATAAAGTCTAGGTTACAAAGTGAGTCAAAGGTGGGCAGTCAACAGAGTCGGGTCCTGTTGGATGCTGATGGCATTCCTGGTGACTAAGTCAGAGAACTTCTTCTGCACTGGTGCCTGGAGAAGGTTCTCTGGGTACTCCAGAGTGTGAGGGAGAGGGACTCACGGTTTTCTGTGTTAAAGCAAAGTGGCTTCAGAGTGCTTCCAATTCTCCCATAAGCTTCCCAGCTCAGTTATTCCATACCACATACATCACACTGTCTTCTCAGCAAGGCCTTGGTGAGCTCTGGGCTAGACACAGCTGTATCTTGGCAACACTTTGGAACCTATGAGTAAAGCTGTGTCGGATCACTTCATACAACATCTTACTTAATTTACTTCCCCATATGGTTTGAAATTGTTTGCAATCAAATTCTGAAGTGTTAATAAAGAACTGTCTTAGTCACTGTTCTATTGCTGGGAGATACATCATGACCAAGGAAACTTTTATAAAAGAAAACATTTAATTGGGCCTTGCTACAGTTAGTTCATGATCATCATGGCTAGGAGAAGGGTGGCAGGTAGGCAGACATGGTGCTGGAGAAGTAGCTCAGAGTCCTGCATCCAGATCCACAGGAAGAGAGAGACTCTGGACCTGGCCTGGGCTTTTAAACCTTAAATCTCACCCCCAGTGACACGTCATCCAACAAGGCCACACCTACTGCAATGAAGCTCCACCTCTTAATCCATTTCAAATAGTGCTACTCTCTGATAACTAAGCATCCAAACACATGAACCTATTGAGGCCATTTTTATCCGTACCACCACAATAACAAAACAAAAATCCTGTAAACATAGAAAAAAGACAAAGAATAAAAGCAAAAAAAAAAAAAAGAAAAGTTATACCATAAAGGTCTGGTTGAAGAAAAACAACAACATTGGAACCCAAATGCTGGCTGACCTGAAGCTCAAATCTAAGCAAATGCCAGTGAGTGAAGAACTCCACTACTCCAGCCTTGACACAAGCTGGTTCCTACCCCTGGACTTGGTTGAGGCAGTACAGCTCTGAACATACACTCTCAGATATATATATATAAAGACAGAGAATCTATTGGTTTATTTGTATGAACATTCATGGACCTCTAAAGTTTATAAGGAGATCAGTAGAACCTAGTTCTGTAAGAGTAATTCTCTGAGGACTGTGGTGTGTGTGTTGTCTGTGCACATGTGATGTGTATGATAGATATGCACATGTGGCATGTGTATATCTGCTATGGGGGGTGTATGTGTGTATGGTATATGTGCACATAGGTTTGTTTGTAGTATGTGTGTGCATATGGAGTGTGTGTATACATTTGCTATGTATATGTGTATTATTGTGGATAGTGGTCCAGAGATATATGATTCAAAATAAAGTTTTGTGGTGATCTGGGCATTTCTTATGAAGGCTATTAGATCACCCTTCAGATTGGGTCTCTCAGTCTGTTCACCATTCCAACTCCTTTTAATCATGTCCCCAGATCTAATTGAGTAAAGTATTTTGAAAATTTTTGGCCAACTAAACAAATGTACTTTTAAGTGCTTTTAAATGTTCATGCTTAATTATGAACAAATGTTTCCTTTTCCAACATGCTTTTTGAAACAGTGAGAATTGCCTCATTGGATTAAACTGTCCCTGAAGACTAACCCTTGCCTTGTCAAAACTGCATAGAAGCCATTTTGCCGGACAGTGTAAGCTGACATACAACTTATTTATAGACATACAGCTCGCCAGTGCTGTTGATCTGTTGCTGTGGACACCAGGTATGTGGGCTCTGAAGACCATGTTTAGCCCAAGCAGTATATAATCTAACTTGTATCAGCACTCTCCCAGAGGAGGTTAGGCCCCGGCCTCCTGACTGGCCAGGTTTTCTATTTGGAAACCCTGCCTTGCCTGGTTCCCATAAGCCCTCGGTTGAAACTCTTGGCTGGTATGTAGTAAGACACAGAAGTCAAACATCTCAGAACAGGGACCATTTCCAAATGTCTCTAGCACATTTTGTTGGAAACGATATGCTCACAGGATAGGCCTACAAGGAATGTCGAGTGCAAAATAGGTCAACTCACAGTGCAGATTTATTTCATGTTATACAACTGCATGTGATTGCATATTTCAATATAATTAATAATAGCTGTTCCTCCTGACAATTGTGAGTTAACTGTGGTCAGTAAAGGTGGACGGGGCAATTGATGTGACATGCCCTTAAAATGGGGCATAAAGTGTAAAGAACCGGTAAAGAGAAGGAAGCAAAGGATTATGGGTCTGTTGATGGAATATAAGCAAGGTGGGAAATGTGGTTTAAAATGGAAGAGGGGCCAGTGAGATGGTAGCAGGTGAAGGTTCCTGCTGACAAGACTAATAATATGAGTTTCATCTCCAGGATCCACACACTGGAAGGAGATAGGAGACTCCTCCAAGTTGTTATCCGGTATGTGTGAGTGTGTGTGTGTGTGTGTGTGTGTGTATTGTATGTGTGAATGTGTGTGTCTGTATATGTGTATCTGTGTATTTTCATGTGTGTGCATCTGTGTGTATCTATGTTCATATGTGTATGTATGTGTATGTGTGTACATATACATTTTTTATAAATAATGAGCTGAACATGGTGGTAATGCCTGTAAACACAGTACTTGAGAAACAGGCAGAATAGTGTGGGTTTAAGGCTAGCCTGGGATATATAGCAAAACTCCACCCCACAAGAACAAAGCAGCAGCAATGGCTGAAGTGGGGTAGAAGAAAGAAAAGAGAACAAAAGAAGAAATGTTACCCCAAACCTCAAGTTCTTCACAATCATAGAAAAAAATAATCTATCCAGTGCATTCACACACACACACACAACATTTACTTCTGTTGCATAACACTTTCTAAACCTAAATTGATTACATTTTTCTTGCAATAATACAAAGTCATGAGCAAGCTATGGTTGATTTAATTATTGTAAATTCATGTGTCCACACAGTAAACAAATCCTATACTGAATTATATAAAAAATATTTTTAAACAATTATATATTTCCTTATTTTCCAGGAAAGGGGCATGCCATAGCACACTGGTTCTCTCCTTGCACTGTATGGGTTCTGAGGATTGAACTAAGGTCGTTGGGCTAAAAGGCAAGCATTTAATCTTTTTATAAGGCATTTGACTTCACTTTTATGCTTGGTTATGATTTTTTTTCCCTTGAAGAGGGGTCAGGAGAAGAGGAAACTATGACCTAAAAAGAAGGACCAGGACCAGTGAGGGGGTTTAGTGGCTAGAGGAGCTTGTTGACAAAATCAGGGGCTAGCACCCAGGGTTATTTCCAGGAGAAAAATCTGTCTTTGGTGAAATAAAGACATGGTACATCTTTACTCATGCTGAATTATCCTGAATAGGAGAAAAGAAGATTTGGAAAGACTTTTTAGTCCCTAACAGTAGAATTCCAAAGAGAAGCATCTCAGTCTGCATCCCTGAAGCTTGATGATGTGCAGAGAGCCAGTGCCAATGGTGTATAGTCTGCCTTGTAGCTTAAAGGCCCAGATGTCAATCACTCCCCAGCAGACCACTGTACCTCCCTAAGCAGCATCTTGCTTGGGGAAGAACACTGTCTGACTTTTCTCTTCTCTCTCTATAGCTTGAAGACAATATCCCTAGGAGGTGAGGTGGCCTGAGGGGTGGAGCTAAGTGAATTTCAGAACCTTTGTCTTCCTTGGGTACCAACAGCCAGGAAGTAAGTCCATTTTCCTCCTAGTGGGTGCTACTTGCCAAATTCTGAATTTCATGGGAGTGAGAGTGTGTTGTCATCTTGAAAGAGAACCAGAGCAGTGGACACTGCCTCACTGAGTTCCGACACTGAGCACCTGTGGCTAGAAGCCAGCTGCTCACCAGACTTCTGTCCAGGTCGGCCCAGTCACCCACCTGAGGTTTCCCCGTTCTCAGAGTTTAGCAGGTGCTAAGGAGTGGGCGTCAAGCAGCATGGTCTTGGGGCCCAGCCACACAGGCTGCCCCCCAGCTTACAGGGTGATTATGATCTTGAGTGCTGATCCCTCCTAGAGAGACTGGGCTCATACAAAGCCTGTTTGTTAAATTTCCAGACAAAACATCTGCCCTCAGGGGCTTAGGTTCCCTTTATGGGATTCCTTATCGTTTCTTACGTGTAATATTAGAGGATGGATCATGCTGATGCTAATACTTACATTCCTTACAAATACTCCAGGGCTTTGTATATTCAGTGCATTAGTCAGAACATATACATAATAAAGTTGAAAAGCACCAGCTATCAACACCGACATCATTCTGTGTTGAGCATCCTTTCCACAGTGTTTCTTCATAGTGAAATTAGTCAACTAGGATATACGCATTTGTAAGGTGGTATTCACTACACACATTATTACACTATATGTAATAACGCCTATGATTTGCTTGCTTTGGGTTTAAAATTTCCCTGAAAAGAGATGTCAGGGAATCTGATAATGGGTACATCTGTTTCCAACATGTGGCTGAGACTGGTAGAGATCCAACTCTACCTTTGCATAGTTCTAATTCACAGGAACAGTTGTGGAAAGGACTTCTTTAATAGAAGAAACATTATTTGAGTGAGCCCAGGGACTGTCCTGGTGGAAAGGAGTCTTATGCAAATTACCCTGTATTCCAAAGACTGTAGTGAGAAAATAAAGCTATGTGAGTGGGCAGGAACAATGCGGGACATACAGAATAGGCTGTGCGATCCATGCTATTCACCAATGGGATTTTGAGTAAGACCGTATTAAAACTATGAGCTGCAAATGATTTCAGGAAAGGCCTGTGTTCAGTGTCTGTCTATACCCTACTGGAATAAAGCACTCAGCTTACAGAACTGGGCCTACAATGTTCTCAGACATCTGTCTTTAAATAGCAGCTTAGGCTGAGCAGCAGGACAAATGCTACCAAAAAGATGTTCCCCAGAAAAAGAAAGACAAGATCCAGCTTTTCCTGCCAGGAGTTCTCTGAGATCCATCCTCAAAGGCAAAACCTGATGTCAGAAAACCAAGGACACCTCTCACCCTGGCAGCCCCGAGAATCCTCTGTCTGGTCTGAGGTCTGCCTGCCTGTCCTGACATCTCTACACATGGCCCTCAGCCCAAGTGGCCCCAGCCAGGATATGAGCCAGAACTATTGACAATCCCAGTTCACTGGGTGCGCCCACTTACATATGGCATATCTCTCCCTGGTGACTTCTTACCCAGGCCACAAACTTTGAAAGAGACTTAGGGCTAAGGTGGATGGGGCAGCGGTATAAGTCCAGCCCTCACTTCTTGTGACTGGCACCCACTTTCTTATTCATCTGTCTTTTCCTCTCAACCTAACAGGCATTTTGCATCTGCCCAGTGGGCATTCTGCATTCCTGAGGTAAGCCCATTTGCATTTGCTTACCTTCAGTGACCCTCCCCAAGTCTGCTCCCTTGGAAACAGCCTCCAGTGAATGGTCCAGCCAGGTATTGAGAACAGATCTATGTGAGTTCCTATCTTTCTTGCTGTGGTAAGGCAATGGGCCCAGTAAAGATCTGTTTCTAGCCCTGGAAAGAAAACTCTGAAATCCTGAGTTGGTTTTCTCAGCAATGAAGGGGTTATTCCCAGGTGTTGGGTAGGGTGTGGAAAGTGAGTGGACACCCTTCTCAGCATGTCTGATGGAGATGTGACCCGGCACCACTAAAAAGTTTTAAGATTAATGGAGAAAAGGCACAGTCTGACAGCTTTTCTGTTGCTCTCACTTCTCCTGGGTGGGCCAATTGGTCTTGAATGTCACTTAGCTACTTAATCTTGTGTATCTGAAACAGGCTGGTGTGTTTGGGGAGCCTGGCTCGCTCTGTATAGACATCAATTGAACAGACTGATAAAAGGAAATTGCATTGAATTTCCTGGTTAAGCCTTTCACTGGGCACTTTCTGACTGGAAAATGGTGAGGGACCCCAACAGATGCAGCCATCCTGTGCTGGATGCTCTCACCACACCCATGCTGCTGCCACTTCCCCACTGATCTGCTCCTATTTACCTCAAGGCAGAATGTTTCAGCCATATGCCCAGTTTAGAGAGTAGGAGTTAAATTACATGGCCTTACTTAGACTTAAGATTTATTTTAAATTATGTGTGTGTTCATAATCTCTTTGTGGGTATGTACATGTGAGTACAAGTGCATGAGAAGGCCAAAGGCATTGGATTCTCTGATGCTGGCTTTATAGGCAGTTGTGAGCCAACAGATATGGATGCTAGGAACCAAACTCAGGCTTTACTCAGGTGCTCAGCTGTCTCTCCAGCTCCTTGCTTCCTTTCTAGAAGCCATGATGGCAGAGACTCAGGTGTGTGTGCGGGTACAGAAGTGCAAGAAAAAAACAACCAAAAAAAATCTAGCACTGCTGCAACCTACACATGTTCCAAACTAACAGGGTCAAACTCCTGTTTTGCAACCTAAACATCTACTCAGGAAAGGGATTCACAGCCAAATGACACTTTCTATATCCCAGCTTGCCAAACTGCACACAGAAAAGACACAGTAAGGTTAAGTGCCAAGCATGGAAGGAAAATTAAGAAAATAAAATGATACCATTTGCAGAGGAGGTTTAAGACAGGCTAAATTTTGATGTTTTAAAGGTAGAGTTTTTAGCTAGTATGTGGAATGGGGTGGACCCTGTGTGGTTGTTTTTTGGAAGGGGCCTCTGACGCATCTTACATGTACTGACTGCTAAGTATGCTGGCTTCTGAGGTCTGTTTGATAAACCTAAACAGTAGCTCAGCTCAGACTCATGCCTATGTTGACTGGTTTCACATCAGTGGCGCTAACCTCATTGCTTCCTGATGCTTTAAGAGGCATGAGCTTGGTTGAGTACCTCATTGGTTGATGAAGCTGAGGTTGATTAAAGGCAGCAAACTATGAATCTTCCTCTTCCTGGTATCTAAGAACAAATAAAACTGCTTTTATTTGTTATTAAACACAGGAGAAAGCTCTCTGTGTATGCCTGAGGCTTCCCATAGTATGAACACATACAGGTTGGTTCAGAGGGCCCTGGGAATGTGCATTTGGCTAAGGTAAAAGGTCTCTTTAAAATGGAACATTCCCGCCCCCCAAACATATGCAAACTTTATCATGACTGGGCTACTTCTTCTGTCTGACTAAGGGGGATTAGAAAATACTAATGGAGCCCAGCTCCACAGCAAGGCATCACAGTTCTATAGTATGCCTTTGAAATATCAGCAAATATCTGGCTATTTTAAAATGATCAGTTTGCCCCTCTGGCAAGGATGTCTGTCTGATTCTAGGAAGACACTGATAGGTCTTAAAATGGAAAGTTATGTAGAAGATGAACAGACCAAGGAGGCCTTATTTCAGCAATCAGCTCAAACAAGAGGTCATCTTTACTGTGTGAGTTTCTTTCTCTTGTAAAGACACAGCCCCACATAATGTTAAAAACAAAACAAAAACAACCTGAAACACTGTGGAGCTAATGAAACCTTATGAACAGGAGCTTGAAGACTGGTATTTCTACGGCCCTCTATGGTCCTTTTATTTGTGTTCATATGGAAGCCACTGGCTAGAAGGCACAGAAAGACACTAGAGTGGGTTACATGAATGCAATGGAGCAACAGGAAAGGAAGGAAGTGCATATTCTAATATAGGATGCTGAAATAGAGACAGGATTAGCTGTGGGCATCCTTCAGCCCCACCCCCATCTTTTTCTTTTGACAAGGTTTTACTGTACAGTTTAGGCTGACCAATTACACAGTCTCCCTGTTTCTGACTGCCTAGAGCTGATATTGTAGGTATATAACCACTACCCCAAACCCTTCAACCTTCCTGTTGAAATATCTGAAATAATTTCTTCCAGATTCCAATTTAAAAAGAGAGTGCAAGAGAAGATATGCAACCACAGACAAACCTAAGTTCAACATCCAGGCTGTTAGCCAGAGTTCTCTCTGTTATAGGAATGCCGGAGGCAACCATGCTCATGAGAGCCAGAGGATCCAAACAAGGACACCCTGGAGTCCCATCCCTGCCCAGTCTGTTTCTCCACAGCTGTGTTTTTGACACTGTCACTGTATGCAAATTAAATTGTGAGACTTTCAAGACCCCTTCAAAAGGATGTGCCCATTACTTCAATATAAATTTAATAAGAGATGGCATTAAAAACATATGAATTAAAAATGAATCTTTGTGACCCACTGGTCTCTTGGTTCCACAGTGTGTCAAATTCAGAAGGTACATGTAGAAACTCCCCTGCATTGAATACATTACCCATTGACCTGCATGGGTTAAGGCATTAGGGTTCTGTGCTTCCTTGCGACCCCATCAAAAGACAAGTTATTCTGAGAAGACATCATGCAATTGACAATCCGGTAAATAAACATTCATCTCAGCGAACCAGATACTAGACTGGAGATTCAGCAATAATCACATAGTCACCATCCTTCCCCCTAGCTGGACTTGAAGTCTATTGAGAGAGTCAGACATTGGGTTAGGATCTGCCTGTCGGAAGAATGTTTGGAAGGGTCAGCACAGATGCTATGGAAGTTTAGGCTGCTGGCAAAGGGCTGATGACATTGGTCATGTACTAGAAGGCACAGAGACAAGATGGCATAGACTGTAGGTTGCACAAGGAACTGAAATTATACAAAATGCTAGAACATAAAGTAGAAGAAAGAGAAGTGTGGCAGTAAGAAGGCTGGAAAGGTGGACAGGGATTATCATATAAGACTTCTTGGGTACTGTCTGAAAGTCTGCCTTCTGTTTTGAGAGACTGGAACAAACAGGACCACATTGAAGGAGGGGCAGACCTGTGCTGCAGAAACATTCACTGTGACTGTAGTGTGGCTGAGCAGAGGCAGTGTTGGAGTGGACGGACAAAGCTTTTAGGAAAACAAAAAAGGCATTGCCAGAGTGCACATGGGAATGGATGGCGGCTTGCAGGGAAGCAGGTGTGTATGTTCTAATCCTCGGGCCCCCGTGGGGCCCAGAGACAGTACAGAGGAAAGCGAGAGAGCAGTGTGATCATCACATCCTACTTTTGAAGGTGGGTCATACAAATAAAGGCATGTTCATATGACCATATACACATACACATATGTGTGCATGCATATATATGTATATATATTCTGTATCTGTCATCTATTTCTTCCTTTAAACCTAGCAGTCAGTAGACTGCCCCACCATTCTTATTGGGTCTAACAGTGATGCTATAGACTTAGTAAGAGTCCACTTGAAAAGGTTAAGTCAATAGCATGGTTTTTTACTGTAATCCAGTAATTTATTTGAATACTACTCAGGAAAACATGGAAGCAAAGCATAGCCATTCCATAACAGTCATTCTGAAATTTAAAAAGGATTTAACAAGGGCAAATCACTAAAGAATAGAGCTGGTGTAAAACTAGATGTAGGCAAGAAGATAGTAAAGATTAGAAGGGGGGAACCTAAAAATAAATTCTGTACTTATACCCTGGAGTAATGCTTGTCATCTATGGCCCACTTCAGTGAGACAAGAATTGGGAGGTATTATGGGTGTAGTCAATAAAAAGAAAATAATTTGGAGCCCTGATCAAAAAGGCCTTTATGAAATAAGTGCCTGGTTTTTTTTACTATGATATTTTAATTCATATGTATATATTACGCCTCCAGTCCCAGTGGTTCTGACTCCCCTGATTCCTTCCCTTTCTCCAGTTAGTTCCACTACTATTTTTAAGTCTTGTGTGTGTGTGTGTGTGTGTGTGTGTGTGTGTGTGTGTGTGTAACCCAATGAGTTTAATTAATTTGCAGGAGTATGGAAAGAATTCTTTTAATTATATATATTCATTTATTTATCATGTGTTCAAATGCCATGGTACACATGTGTTAAGTCCCAGGAGAACTTGTGAGACTTGATTCTCTCCCACCATGTGGTTTGTGGGTATCAAACTCAGATTACCCCGTGTGGTGGGAGGCACCCTTAGCTGCTGAGCCTGCTCCCAGACCCAGGATGAGGACTTGTTTATGGGAGTGTGGGTAAGTTACCTGTGTCTGTACCACGGTGGGAAAAAAGGTTCTCTCTCCTGATAACCACCAGTTGTCTATAAATCCTCAGGGAGGGTTTGGCCCCAAGAGTCTCCTCCCACTTCAGGATGGAATGTTGACAGGCCAGATCTTGTGTAGATCTTGTGAAATACTCACAGCTCCAGAGAGTTCCAGAGTACAGCAGCCATCTCATACCTGAAAGGCAATGCTCCATAGTACTCCACTCCTCACTCTGGCTCGTACATTCTTTCTGATGATTATTCTGTGATGTTTTCTGAACCATGGAGGTGCTGATATACATTTACTGCACACAGTATAGAAAAGTTACTTATCGTTAGTACTTTGTCCAATTGTGTATCTCTGCAGTAACCACAGCCCAATACCAAAAAAAACAAAACAAAACAAAACAAAAAAAAACTTCTTTAAGCAAAGCTGGCAGCAACATTATTCTATGACTATCAACATAATTTTTAGAAGGCAATTGGAAAGGTACACAAAAAACCTCTCTGCTAGGTCCTATGACCTTCACGGATGAGCTGTAGTACCCATCTGGTTGGAGAGGAACAGGCCTCCCCAACTAGGAAGTAGTTGGTTATACCCATAATATTTGTGTCATATATCACTGATGTTCACATCTTATCTGAAAGGTCAGGAGTGTAGCCTGCAGGGTACTCATAATAGTGGCACTCTTTTTAATTTCTAAACAGACACAGATTTATTTGATTATGAAGTTAAGCTTAACACTCAATGTAGTGCCTTTTAATGTAGCTGAAACATTACTGGTTTTTGATGCTAGTAAAGCTGTTATTCTTTTTTTTTTTAAATAACCCTATTAAAAATGGGGTTCAGAACTAGAAAAGAAATTCTCAGAAGAATTACAAATGGCTGAAAGGCATTTGAAAAAATGCTCAACATCTTTAACCATCAGAGAAATGCAAATCAAAACAACTTTGAGATACCATCTTACACTTGTCAGAATGGCTAAAATTAAAAACATAGATAATAGCCCATGCTGGAGAAGATACAGAGCAAGGGGAACACTCCTCCATTGATGGTGGAAGTGTAAGCTTGTCCAGCCACTCTGGAATGCAGCATGCAGTTTTCTCAGAAAACTGGGAATCAGTCTCCCCAAGGATCCAGCAATACCACTATTGGGCATATAGCCTAAAGATGCACATTCACACCCCAAAAGTATTAGCTCAACTATGTTCATAGCAGCATTATTTGTAATAGCAAGAACCTGGACACAACCTAGATGCCCCTCAACTGAGGGATGAATTAACAAACTGTGGTACATCTACACAATGGAGTACTACTCAGCAGTAAGAAAAGAATGATATCCTAAAATTCGCAGGCAAATGGATGGATTTGGAGAATAACCTCCTGAGCAAGGTATCACAATCCCAGAAAGATAAGCAGGGGATGTACTCACTCATTAGTGGACTTTAAACAAAAGCATTCTTATATCATTAAAAGGGGAAATCTTTAGCATGAATGTCTTGGATCTTCAGCTTTCCTTACAATGATACTATTTGGAACCAGTATCCATCTGCATTTGGTCTCCTAAAATACCACTAAATTTGCTACTGTGCCATCCACTTCTGAGAATTAAATACAATGAATAAATGAGAAAAAGAAAAGTTAAGTGACAGAAACTTTAAAAAGGCACAGAATTCTGGCCCAAACTCCCAGTCCATTCAAAGAGATTGAGGAGGGATTATATAAGCAAATGGGTCAAGATCATGATGGGGAAACCCACAGAGATAGTTGAGCTATGGGGAGCTCATGGGCTCTGGACTGACAGTTGGAAACCTGCATGAGACTGAACTAGCCACTCTGAATGTGGAAGACAGTGTGTAGCTTGGGCAGATTATGGGGCCTCTGGCAGTGAGATCAGGATTTATCTCAAATGCATGAACTGGCTTTTTGGAGCCCATTCTCTATAAAGGGATACCTTGCTCAGCCTTCATATGGTGGATGGGTTTAGTCCTGCCTCAACTTGATATGCAGACTATATTGACTCTCTGTGGGAGTCCTTACCCTCTCTGAGAAGTGGATGAGGGGTAGGGTGGGGAGAAGCTGGGGGCTAGTAGGAAGAGGGGAGGGAAGGGGAACTGTGGTTGGTATATAAAATTTTTAAAAAAAAAACCCTTTTAGATAAATAAAGAAAGAATGAAAGAAAGAAAGAAAAATAAATAAATAAATGCTTGTTTAATGTTGAACACAGTGCAAGAGCTTGGTTTGCTTGTTGAGTCAGGGTCTCAATTGCAGCCCTGTCTAGCCTTGAATATGTAGCTATCCTACCACCAAGTGCCAGATTTACAGACATGCCACCAAGCCTAGCTTGCAAGTACTATTTTGAATGCCAGAAATAGTATAATATTCATAAGTATATATGCTTGTATGGACCTAATAATATGTTTTAAATAAAAAATAAAACAATTATATATTTAATATATTCACTTATATATTTATAATATGCTAAACATATATGCACATATGTGTATGTATATATATTATGTTTACTTAGTACAATCCACTCTTAAAATAATGTTTTTGGTTATGGGTATAGCCCAGTGGTAGAACATTTGGCTAGCATGTACAATACTCAGGATTCAATCCATGACAATGAAAACAAAAACCCTACAGTATTTTCAATTATTGAACAGATCCCACTCTATCAATGCAGAGGGCTTCTCCAGTGGCACCCGAGGTCCTGAGATGATGAAGCTATCATCTAGGAGCCGACTGCTGCTTAATGGAGAAACTAAATCTCGCCGGAACCCCAACCTGTCTAGAAAATCAACTATTTTCTCTGCCACACTTGATAAGATTCCAGCAGTAACTATACAGAGGGATTGGAAACTCTTACCAGAACATTCTGTATCTCATTTATAGCCTATTATATAAACATGCTGTGCGTGTTTGAGTTTACCGCACAGTAAGCCATGCACACTTCTCATTTCACACTGTGTTTAACGTTCACGTTTAATCCTCTTGCGTCTTCATAAAGTCCTGAGAAAAGGACTCTCTGCAGCTGTCGTTAGTAATCATGGTGTGACCCAGTGGGTTCCCAGACAAGCTGTCCCCCATACATAGCACCTCAGAGTTACAGACTCACAAGAGACTAGTCCATTGAAAAGAATTACCATTTAAAGTCACATCCAACTATTTTAATGAAAATGATGTTTATACTGAGTTCTGTAGATGGGATTTCAGGCTCTAGTAACACAGTTGCATATGAATATTTTCAGGAGGAAGAACATTTAGATTTCATTAGACTCTCCAAGGCTTATTAAACCCCAAAGAAGTTGAGATCATATTAAAAACAGAATAAAGCATATGTTTTAGCATGTGTGAACCTTGATAATATTATCTAGAATAAAAGGAATCGATCTCAGAAAAACCCACACCAATATGCTTCCATTTGCAAGTAAGTTCAGTAAAGGGAAACCTATGGAGACAAAAAGTAGAATAATGACCCCACCAAGTTCTAGGACTATGAGTGTACACCACCACATTGGGTTTTATTTTTCAGAGCAGTGATTAAATCTTCTGAATCGTAGGCATTATTCTTCCAAATGAACTATATGGGGGAGCCCAGACTCCATGAAGCCATTTCTCAAAAGGAACATTGATATAAATAAATATTCTGACATCTTGGTCATATTATTTACTTAATGGGATCCTATGAATCCTCACAAATAAGTAAATGAATATCCATAGTCACTACTACATGACCCTGAGTCTTTGGAAAGCAGAGACTCCATTTCCTATCATGCTACAGCTGGTGGCCAGTGACAGGGCATCAGGGTAGAAAAAGCATGGATTTGGCTGCCTGAACTACTTACCCAGCACAAGGCTGCTATGCAGGCATATTCAAGCCCTGGCCAAGGCTATCTCTGTTATACCCCATACAAAATCTAATTAAAGTATTATGGAACTTATGCTTATGTAATCTTTGGGGGGAGCAATTGATCACATTGAGTTTTTTGTTTGTTTTTTTAATGTGAATTCTGAGATGACAGTGTCACATCCCAGTGTCAGTAGGCTACACATCCCTGGGAGAGGCCTCATCCTATTTACTGTCCTGGTGTCTTCTATCTTGAAATACAACACTATATAATAAAGCATGCCATCCCAGAGGCAATGAGATACTTTATCTAAAGGACCTTACATGATGCCTGTCACACTATAGATAATAAGTGGTAGCCTTGTTTTTATGATCCTTTATGAACTGGTAATGATTTCAAGTGACAAAACTCAGGTAGTTGAGGGGACCAGCTGTAGCCAGGAACTCAGTGACTGCTTTTATCCTGTCTTTGTTCTCAAGGCAAAGCTGCCAGAGTCCATGCTCACATTCTACCAGTTTAGCAGTGGGCATGGAAGAGCAGATAGTATTGTGTCAAGACAAGCTCCAGAAAGACCCATTGGCCTGGCTAAGATGCTCTTCTTTTATGAGTCAGTTTCCATGGCCAGGAAGATAGAATCCCCATCACTGGTTGAGCCAGAATCACGTGTCCCATTGTTGAGTAATGGATGGGTCAAGACTCCCATTCCCAGAACAGCAATGTATCTGCTACACATCTCCAGACATTTGCTCCTTCCTAGGATAAGTTAGCTTTTTAGGCTGAATGGCAAAGCACAGACACTTTACAAGTCAGTTCTGCCTTATTTGCTGATCACCTACTCTGTGGGAGGCATTGGTCTATTTATCTCTTTCCACATTCTGTGTGTGTGCATGCACACCAACCCTCAGACACATGGGGAGCCCGCCAGATGCCAACCCTAATGAGAATCTGGCATAATCAATTATACACATTTCATAACAACGCTAATCCCTTCCTGATGGCTTCAACTAGTTGCTGAAGTCTGGAGGAGACAACCTTTGTGAGAAATGTGGATAAAATTATATGCCGTGGGTAATTTTACTTACTGAATATTTTCCTGCTTGTGAGTTGAGAAAAAGAAGAAGATGAAAACATAAATGAATGTTTTGGGAAGTGCCTGCCGTGTTAAGGCAGAGACTGATGGGAAGAGGCCAGAGTGGGTTTGTACGCACAAAGGAGCAAAGCCCTACAGAGTGGAACTCTAGTTTAGCTGAGGGCCAGCATCCCCGCCCCCTCCCAAGCTGACATGGGTGTAAATCAGACGCATGCCATTGCCTACTCTTCAAGACATTTTGCTGGGGGTTTGGATTAAATTTGTAAGTGTCTTTTCCATTTCCAAAAACAGAGCTTAGAACACAGGGGAAATTTAAGACTCGGGGATGTGTTGATGAGTTGTGGCCTCTACTGGGGCCTGTTTGCCATCTTTAAGTATTTTCATGGGTGATTCTCATTATAGTCAAGTCATGCCACACATGTGTGTCTCCCTTGCCTCAGGAAGGACCCGGGCCCTGTTGCTCATTATCACTAATGAAAACAGCTTCTTTGTTGATTTCCCATGGTCAAAGAACTACAATGGAATATGACAATGAAGGGGTAAGAGTAGAGGTTAGGACTTCAGTCCTGCATGGAATCTTTGCCTTCCTCCTTTTATCACCGGAGCACACTGAAAAGCTTCTGTTCAATGCTGGATGCTTCCATTTGTTCTCCTAGGTTAGAGAATAAGCCCAAGGAAACAGTTGGGCATAGTTATACGTCAAGCATTTAGAACAGTGCCAGGTGGTTCAGAGGCTCCATATGAGTTGAATGAGTGTATGTAGAATATGGCGTTTAACAAGGTTTCTGGTTTTGCCATTAGAGTTTCATGCTGCGTGAGTAGAACAATGTGCTTGACAGGGTATAGAGATAAATCTAGCACTAAAAGCCTCACCGTTCTTCCCACTGGCTCCCTACTTCTCCATCTCCCCATAGAGGGGTTTGTTTATTTGGATAAACCAAGTATCTGTACTTAGTCTAGTGTAAATTCTTCTCTCAAGTGTAATATGCAAATTCTATGTGATAAGTTGTCTGCCCTGGCAAAGTCTGCCTCTAGGAGTAAACATAAAAGTCAACTGCACTTCAGTAAGAGCTGCTGTCTGTTCTGTGAATTTAAAAACTTTTAGAGTAGAGCAGTGGCATTTCTTAGCTGTATCCAATTACTAGGATGACTCAAAGCCATCATCACTGTCTAAGGTAACTGTGACTCATAGTATCTCAGGAGACTGTTCCTAAATCCTTTTCTAAACCAATTTCTAGCACAGGAAATATGATGGACTTCCTCTACTGAGAGTCACCTGTGCTTCTTTCTCATCTCAAGATGTGATCTCAACCTGTGGCTCTGAAGGTAGCCTCAGTTTTCCTAAAATACAGGGCCACTCATGAACATGTCAGAATTGTATCAACAAGAAAAACTTGCGAAAACAGCTGTTGCCTAGCCAACACAACCATAAGCACCTGACAGGGGAAGCCAGGGATGAGCAGGAAACATGAAAGAGATCTTGCTAAGTAGATTTGACAAATGTCTACTGAAGACTATTCATGTACTAGACACTGTATCAAGAAGAGTATCTAGGACACAGGGCAGTCATCCGCATGGATTTGCCTGAGAATATTCTTTATTGGGTGGCCCATATTCATCTAGTCGAGGACTTTAAAATCTGTTTTGTGTTTCTGTCTGCCCAGTCAATGAACATGACTCACCTATAGCCAATAGGAAGAGAAAGCCACTGCTCTGAACAGACACCTGAGGGTTGTTTGAGCAGCAATATCTATCCTGTTTTACAACAATTAGTTGGATCTTGTTCTGGGCTTTCAATACAGCAGTGGTAGCATTTATTTGGGATAATATTCCCAGAAGAGAGCTCTCAATGAAAAAACAAACAAACAAACAAAAAAAAAAACACAAGGTTGGTAAAGGGCTGGAGGTGAATGGGCAGAGTTCCAAGAGCAAAAGAAAATTTTCTAAGAGACAGGACAGGGACTGGCTTGGTGCACTGGGACAAGTCTGGTGCAGATTTCCTTTGAAAGCAATGGCAACACGTGAAGAATAAATGACCAAGGACTTTGAGAGGCCTCATCCCCTACAGGAAGTATTGTGCTGACACTATGGGTCTTTTATAGCAGACATTTTGGGCCTTGTGGGTATATCAGATTAAAGAGACAGGGCTGAATTCTGTCATTGTCCCTATAGTCAAGAATAATTTGAATAAACTAGAAATACTAAAGGGAAAATAAAATGAATTCCCAGAAAAATAACCACATCTATTATTAATGCCTAGTGGGTGAATTATTTAAATGATTTACTGCTGCTCTTATGGATGCAGATATTTACCCATGCAGTGGTAATTAATAGCATTGTCCACAGACATTTACCTCTACAGATGTAAACAATGAGAATTTTCCAAGGCTTCCCATCAGTCACAGATCACCATTTCTTTCTTGATCAAGAAAACTGAATGAAAAAGGCACTAGCTATCACACACGATCATTATGTTCATTCTTGAGGGAACTGCCATTGTCCTTTCCAACAAGCTGAAGTGATTATGCGTCAGAATAAAGTTATCATGCATCTTCACAGGGATGCTATGAAGTGAAACATCCAGTCAAGGGAAAACTTGGAGCTACCGATGGCTGTTTCCTCTCCAAGCTTTTCAGGTTTAATTTAGAAGTCACAGGAGTTGGTAATTTGGAATGAAACATCTGACAATTCTATTTCAGGTGGAGAACACAAGACAGTAAATTCTGCCAAATACTCCAACCCTGCTGAGTGGTGAATTGTATGGACCTACCATAGTATAGATTGTAGTAGGCTACGCTCCCCCACTTCACAGGACATGTGGAACTTGTGTTGACAGCAGTAATATTAGAGCCTGGGGGTTTTCCAAGTTTCTGAGAAGACCAAAGTCCTGGAGTCTGGAGTGGTTAATGGAAAAGCAATGCAAAAATACAAGGATGTTGTAACAACATAGCTTAGAATTGGGGTGTTTGTTGTGCTGTGAAGATGGGAGGCAGTGATATAAAGAGGCTGGGGTGTGGGGTACATGGTGTAAAAATGCTGTGAGCTCTGCTGGGCTCAACTTTGGTCAGTCTGGCTCAAAGTGGAATCTCTACTATGGAGAGCAATGTCTGCCACCTAGTAGATAATGAATAACTACTTGCTGAAACAGGAACACATACTAGATGCTGGCTCACTGGCTGGCTCGGCTACCCCTGCATCCCGCTTTCTCTCTGCAGCGAGCTTCTCTCCAGCTTTCTTTTCACCCAGGGTCTTGTAGTCTCCTCACCTTCTCTTTACTATTTAATCCTGTCCAGCCAATTTATGAGGTTCCTCAGTGAATGTTTGACTTCACTTGAGAACATAAGCTCTTGGTGTCATTGTTGCCACCTGCCCCAGCTTTCCCAAGCAAGCCTGATGCTAAAGAGTTTGGTCTGCACCTTCATATTGAATAAACAGAGCTAAAAATCACTTGCTGCACCTGGATACTGAGTATGAACTGCTTCTCTGCCTTTGCAGTGAAATGCTTTCTAAGAGACATTTCCACCTGCTGTGGATGCAGAGCTCCACAAGATTGAGCAGCTGCTTTATGAAAAAAAAAATTTGTTTGTTTTGTGAAACAGAGTCTCTCTATGTAGTCATGACTGTCCTGGAACTTGCTTTGTAGACCAGGTTGGCCTTGAACTCAGATCTATCTGCCTCTGCCTCCCAAGTGCTGGGATTAAAGATGTGCTTAACTTTTATTTGGTATGCTTTGCTACATGAAAGCTATTTTCAAGCAGCAAATTATAGGAGTATATTAAAATTGTGCAGCCATTGTAGGGCTTGAAGGCAGGACCAGGATGAGTATATCCGTCAATATGGATATACTGATTAATCTGCCCTGTAGTGTATTTTTCACTTTTCCCTGTGAATACAGTCAATATCACAGATAGACAGCCAAGTAGGCAGACAGAGCCACATAGGAGATTTATTATGAGAATAGACTTACCTAACTATGGTGGCTGAGATGTCCCATAATAGTCATCTGCAAGATGGAGGATCAGGGAAGCCGATGGCAGAATTCAGCTTTTTCCAAAGACCTGAGAACCAGGGAAGCTGGTAGCATCAGTTTAAAGCAGAAAGCCTGAGACATTTCAGGGCATTGATGTAAGTTCCAGAGTTTGAAAGGCTCAAAAGTATGGAGTTCTGGTATCTGAAGAGAGGAGACAGATAACCTCGCTCCGGCAGAGATGGGGAACGCGCCTGACCCCTTCCTTCTTGTCCTAAGCAGGCCCTCGGCAGACTGACTGTTGCCCACCTTTGCAGGGAGAAGAAGCGTCTCAGCAAATCCAGTCGCTCATTTGTCAATGTCTCCTAGAAACATCCTTATTTACATACCCAGACTCAGTGCTATACTGTTCTCTAGGTATTCCTTTAGCCAGTCAGGATAAATACTAACCATTTCACCGTCACAAAAAAAAAACTTTGGAAACCGAAATGGGTTGCCTGTACTTAAAGGAGAAAAAGATTCCCCAGTATGGTGGCAGCTGGGACCAAGTTATAACGGGGGCAGAATCGCAGCTGAGTTGTATTGTTGGATTTCTTCTCTAATGGGACTGTATATCAGTCTCCAGTTAGTCCAAGTTTAAGGTCCTTGTCAGCTGCTGTGCTGGCATTCAGTTTTGCCTGGTGTTCACTGTTCTGCTTGGTTCCTATAAGGAGGGCGGGGCCTGTGAATCAGGTGACGAAGAGTTATCCAAGTAGTTAGGGTTGGTAGTTTAAAAGTGGAGGGAGTAACATTTCTCTAGGCATGTGATCAAATTCTCCATTGGCCAGTAGGACACCCTAAGGTGCAGGCTTGTCTTGAGACCTTCCAAAGGAAGTGGCACCAAAGAGTAGGTGGTACGGAAGGCATCATCAGCATGAAGGGTTTATGCACTGGGACCCAGGTTGGAGTGGAAGGCTACTCTGCAGTATGAGGTTTCTGGCCTGTCTGGCCTATGGTCCAGACCCACAGACTCACAGAAACACACAGATGCTTATATTAATTTTATGCTGATCAACCTATGGCCCAGGCATTTTGATAGCTAACTCTTACTCTTAAACTAACCCGTGATTCTTATCTTGTTCAGCCATGTGGCTCTGTACCTTTTCTTGATAGCATTTCATCTTCTTGCCTCTATGTCTCTGGCATCTCTGCTCTGTTCTTCTTGTTCCTAGAGTTTTCTTAGGTTGGTAGCCCCTCCCACACTCTCTGTTTGCCTTCAGCCAATCAGCATTTTTATTAAACCAGTAGGCGGGACAATTATTTACAATGTAACATAATCCCACTACTCTGTCTTGAAAGGAATATCAAGATACACTCATTCTAGATTTGGGGATTGAATGGGGAAAGAAAAGTAGCCAAATGCATGTTTTCCTACTAAAACCCATGCCGTGGCTTGCTTAGAGGAACTCGTGGACAGAGATAACATCCAGGGTTCTACCCACCTGCTCCTGCTTGGCATGCTTGGGAGGGGAGGAGGGGCTAGCTAAGGAGAGTCTGCATAAGTGTTTTAACAAGACACAGATGAGGACTTTTGTTTTCTCTATTAGTGACACTCAAATTTTAGAGTCCCTTCATAAGCTCAGAAGACCTTGCAGATTCTAATTTAGTGTTTGAGGGCCGATCTTGGAAATGCTGTGTTTCCAATAAACTCCAGGTGATGCTGGGTGTCAGACCACACATCAGATAGCAACTTGCCTCCAAGTGCCCTTCTGTGAGATAAATGGGTAGTAGAATCAGCTGGGCAGTGTTTCCCAGCTGGCAATACTGAGTCAATTGCACACCCAGAGTTTCTGATTTAATTGATTTAGGGGTTGGCATGTGCGCTGGTATTTCTTTTTAACTTCTAGATTATTGTAATGTGTCTGCAGGATGAACAACATTGTACTTGGTGGCATTCTCTGTGCTAAACTTCAACTTCCCGGCTCTCCACAGACAGACACTCAGCCTGGTCCTCACTGTTAGTCTTTCTCTCTGTCTTGCCTAGTCCACTTCCTTTAGTGCAGTAGGTTGCAACCCCTTTGGGGATCCAATGGCCCCTGTACAGAGGTTGTCTAAGACCATTGGAAAACACAGATATTTACATTATAATTCATAACAGTAGCAAAATTACAGTTATAAAGTAGCAACAAAAATAACTTTATAGCTGGGGTCACCACAACATTAGGAACTGTATTAAAGGGTCACAGCATTAGAAAGACTGAGAAGCACTGTCTTAGTGCACAGAGGGAAAGATACACAGGAGGGTGTGTCTCACCTGCTCCTTCACCATATGCATATATCTTTCCTCTTCCTTGGCCTCAAGTCTTGCATCCCATCTCAATAAGTATTAGGGTTTTTATTGCTGTGAAGAGACACTATGACCATGGAAACTCCTTAAAATTTATCTGGGGTGGCTCACTTTCAGTTTCAGAAGTTTAATCCATTATCATCATGACAGGGAGCACGGTGGCATTCAGGCAGAGTTGGTGCTGGAGAAGCTGAGAGGCCTACATCTTACATGCAACAGGAAGTCAGCTGAGACACTGGGCAGAATCCTGAGCATAGGAAACCTCAACGTCAGCCCCCATAGTGTCACACTTCCTCTAACAAGGCTATACCCACTCCACAAATCTTCTAATACTACCCCTCCCTGTGAGATTATGGGAGCCAATTACATCCAAACCATCACAGCCTTAAAGACATGGGGACCTGTTTCCCAGAAACTACTGAGAATTCATAATCTTTTTTAAAAAATTGTTTATTTTCATTTTATGTATATTAGTGTTTTGCCTGCATGTATGTCTGTGAAGGTGCCAGATCCCCTCAAACTGGAGCTATAGACAGTTGTAAGCTGCCAGGTGGGTGTGGGAATTGAACCCTAGTCCTTTGGATTAATGCAGTCAGTCCTCTTAACCACTGAACCACTGCTCCAGCCCCCAGGAATTAATAATTTGAAGAGGACAGGTCTCATGAAGAGTGGAGTTTTCTGAGCCTGAAAGAGAGAGGTACTCCAGGATTTGAGCCACTCTGGTCTCAAACCCACACCCTCCACTTCTGCAGGCCCTTCAGATGTTGGGAAGCAGTCAGAAAACCACTGACTGGTTTTCTGGGTTAGGAACAGGTTGACCTCTCTCCATTTGACCTTGGAGAAATAGAAATCAGACCTGCCACATCTTGGTGCCCAGAGAAGAAGCAAGCTTACAGCCTTCAGGTCACAGAAATGCTGCTTTTATTTATTTATTAATTTATTTTTTCTTGGCTAGGGAGACCAAGGTAGTGTAGGGATTTGGCTTACTAAGAATTTACTATCATCTACCAAACATTTTATATTACTACTCTTCCCTCATTTTCTTCAAAACCTTCTATCTCCCAGAATGTTAGAATTCAAATGTCTAGAATCTGAAACAAATTTAAATGAGTGGGAAAATGAATTAATAAATATATACCATCAAATGGGCAGCCACAATTTAAATTCGTGTTTCTGCGGATGACCCAGTGAATTAAATTGGGCAGTGGAAATAAAACAGTAACTAAAATGACATGGCTTTTGTTCTCTTACAGCTTACAGTTCAAATTAGTTAGAGAGATACTTTTCACGCTTTAGGGGACCAAAGCCTGTGTCCCTGAAGGAAGTAATGTGTGAAATAAAGCTGACCAATAGGATGAATGTGAAGGTCAGTGCTGACTGAAAGAGCCCTGGGCAGTTCCACCTCTGGGTCTGTAAACAGGAGGGCTGTGTGGGCAGAGGAGGAGGCAGAGGATGGCTCTGGTACCAATGTCTGTTATTCCAACATACTAGAAAGAGCGTTTGACTCAGGATTGTAAGATGGACCCCAAGTTTGGATTCACTCATTCCTGATGCATGTTCTTAGGATGATCAATTTGAGGGAAGCATTTCGACAGATTTGCTTCCTTATTTTAGCAGCACAATCCTCTTCTAGAGACTTCCTGAGTGGGAAAAATACTAAGAGTTTAAAGATTGTTAATATTGCAAGGGCTAATGAGATGGCTCAGTTGATCAAGGTGTTTGCTCTCTATATCAAGCCCGGTGATTTGCCCTGCCCACTGTAGGCATCCTCGCTGGGTGAAGCCCTGCCCACCAGTCAGGATCTTCTCATTACTTCTCTGCTGACTAGAATTCATCCTCCTGGGCCTTCCTTTCATCCTCTAGTTCCGCCTGAAGGTTCTGCCTTTTGGTGCTCTTTCCCATTTCTCTTCACGGACACTTCCTTCGGTCATCTCTTCCATGTCAGATTCCAACTTGCCACTTGCTTCTCAAAGGATCCAGGAAAAACAAGCAAACAAACAAAAACCCTTACTCACGAAATAAAAAAAGACATGCTTAGCTCCCAAATAACCTTTTCATCTAAGGGGACCAATGCTCATCACTGGAGACAAACATCTAAGACAGATGGCAATTTAAAAATAAGAAAGAAAAAAAAATCTCGTTTTTCTTAAATTTCAACTGAAGCAGAGAACACTGTGCTTGCTTTAATTGAACACAACTGAGCTTCGCTACTGAGCACCAGCCATGTGCTTCCTAGTAACTCTTCGAATGACATAAGGAAAAACACAAGACAGCATCTTTGATCTCCTGCAATTTCCATCTCTATGCATGTCTTCCCAACAACTTATTTCTGGAATTTTCCACACAATATTTTCAAACCATAGTTGACTATGGGTCACTGAACCATAAGGAGTGAGACTCCAGGTAGAGAAGCTACTGTACATCAGAATAGGTCAGGAATCTGTGGATATCTGCTTCTGTTACCTTTGCAGATGAAAAACAGTGCAATGTTCCTGCTTTATAGAATTTTTTTTTCTTTCAAACTCTTATATTCATAGCACTGTTATTTTTCTGGCATTGATAGCTGTGGAAAGAAGTTGAACTCTTGTCTGATTTTGCTCATTTGTGGTCTGTTTTTCTGGCTAGATTCAAGCCGATTGACTTGCTTATCCTTGTAATTCAACATTTTCCTAGGTTTTTCTTTTTCTTTTTTCTTTTTTTTTTTTTTTTTAAGTAATTCTTGGCTAAGATTAGGGTCTTTGTTTTTAAGTGCAAATTCAGGGCTTTTTTTTTTTCCTGCTCAAAAACACTGTTATTCTCTGAGCTGTGGAATATCACTTTTTCTCTTAGGAGTCTAATTTTGTTTTGTTTTCCAGGAAATTCGTGCCTCAAAGTTAGTGAGTGATCTCTGTTCCCTGAGTTAAGCCCTCTTGTTCACCACTTTTCCCTCTCATTTAAAAATTACTTTCTCCCTCTTTTTATTCTCTGAAAGAATTTCTAGGCCTGTCCTATATATTACTGGCTTAAACTGGTTATGCATCTCATAGAGTTTTTTGTTTTGTTTTGTTTTCTGAGACAAGGTCTCATTATAACTCAGAATATCCTTGAACTCTCTATGTAGACCAGGCTGGCTTCAAAATCACAAAGATCCACCTGCCTCTGCTAGAATTAGAGACATGCCCTACTTTATCTGGCTCTGATTCAGACATTAATTGTGGGGTTAGACACATTGTTTTCTCATTGTCCCCTTTGATCCTGGTTCCCTTTTTTTCTCAGTGGACACACCTTATGTTGTATCCCATGATATGGTGGCTGTACTATTAGTCATTCACTTTTAGAATGTTCTCCTTTGTGGCTCTTTATTCCAGTTTCACTAAAGACCATGTTGGATTCAGTGTTAACAATTTAATGGTTTTTTTTTTTTACAGTCAGTTATTTCTATTTGTTCCTGAAGTCGTGAGTTCTGAAGATATAAGAATCACCTGAGGATGTATGAGATTGACTTCTGGACCCATCCTATGACCAAGCAAACAAATTCTGGAGCTCAAGAAGGTCCACAGGGTTGTAGTTTCCACCAGCTTAGGTCTGTGACCAGAAATAGACATGTACAGTACAATTCCTAATCACATCTAGGCATGTATTACATTAACTCTACTAGAAGCAGGGAAATTATTGCCTTATTTCTTAGGCATTAATCTCTGAAATATTAAAACAATTAGATATATTAAAATCTTGATATCAAATATGCAATCAGAGCCTTTGTTCACCCTCACCCCTCCATCTGCAAAGCTTAGTCAACATCAACAATGCTGTCCCACTATCTACCCAATGGAAGCATAGGAACCTACCTTCGCTAAAGAGCATGGCTTCCATGCCCATCAAGGCACAAACACTTTCTTGGAGGAAAGAACAGGAAAGTAGAGGAGAATGTATGAGAGCCTTCCCTACCACAGGTCAGTGAGCAAGGTGGCCTCTTGCTACAAAAGCGAGTCTAGATAATTTGTGGATAGATTTGTATACTATTTTCCTCTTTGATTTGGATCTATCAGCAACATTAAAAATCCTTCTCAAGCTCTGTGTCCTCTGCTTGGGAAGCCGGGGTGTCTCTGCTATAGGATTTGTTGTCCTGCTGATGGCTGGTGCTTGAGAGATCCATAGAGAGAACACTGTACAGCTCAGAAACCAGGAAATGCTTAATTTCAGAATCCTGCGTCTGTGCAAAGAAAACAAATACCACTCTGGGGTTGATGTCAGTCACTTGAAAATGTATCTGTGAGTTTCACCGGGACATGTGATAGGGCCCTAGATGATGCTTAAGGAAATCTCTACAGAAACACAAAGCCAGAGAACTCCAGGAGCCTGGTGTAGTGTCTTTGGGGAAGTACACTCCAACCCTGAGCTCATCTTCAAGTTACAGCAAGGAACTGGGCCCTGGATGACAGATGCTCCAAACAAATCCTCCCAGAGAAAGAACTGCCACAAAAAGATCAGTTGAGTTGGCCAACATGTCCACCACCAAAGCCTGAGCCAGCATTTAAATGAAATCAGATCATGTCCAGAACTGCTGATCTCTGCCATCTCTTGATTATGTTTTAATAAATTATAATTTCAACCAAGTGTTTAGAAAGTAAGGCTATTTTCTTTTGCATATGAAACAATGGCTATCATATTTTCCCAATTATCAGTATTGCCTACATGTATTACCATGTATGCTTGTCTGCATAGTCATCTGTGTGTTTGAACCTATATATGACTCCAAAATATCTTAGAAAACATATGAAAGTATGCCCATCAGTTCCGGTTCCACTTCTGGGACCAGGTGCTATCTGCAGAGTAAGTCCCAGCACACTCTGTAGCAGGGGCAGATAAAGTCTGTCTGTCACCATAACAGGAATTTGCACAGCTACCCACCTCAACCTCCAACTGAGCGAACAGATAACTTCTGGGGTCTTTGAAGGGCAGATTCAGACCCTGCCAAGAGAAGTGACAGGAGGCACACAAGCCCGAGTGCCACAACTGACCAGGACCCTTCTAATCGTGAACCACTGAAGCCATGGACAAACATCAGTGCAAAAAATTACATAATAATACAGAGAACAATATGGTAACTATCCAGAAGAGAGTGGCGATCTTACAAATACAAAACCTGAAATGAGCAATGAAGATAAAACAGAAGGAAGCAACACCAAAAATTCCTTTTTGATGATCATCGAAGCTCTCAAAGAAGATATGAAAAATAGCCTTAAAGAAATAGAAGAAAATACAAACAAAAAATTGGAAGAGATGAACAAATTTATGAAAGAAACATGCCAGGAACTAAAAGCTGAAATAAAAGCTGAAATAGAAACAATAAAAAAAGGCACAAAATGAGACAAAGATGGAAATAGAATATCTGAAGAAAAAAGCTGGAACCACAGATACAAGCATAACAAACAGAGTTCAAGAGATGGAAGATAGAATCTCTGAAGTGGAAGACTCAGTAGCTCAAATAGATATGTCAGTCAAAGAAAATAGTAAAACTAAAAAAGCCATAACTCAAAATGTTCAGGAAATCTGGGACACCATGAAAAGACCTAATTTGAGAATAATAG
>PVIH01001460.1:0-234125 GCA_004025045.1 Sigmodon hispidus | reverse complement strand
TCGCTTCTAATTGTTCTAAGGCTTTCAGCTGCACTGTTAGGTCTCTAGTGTGGGATTTCTCTAGGTTTTTCATATAGGCGTCTAGCGCTATGAATTTTCCTCTTAAGACTGCTTTCATTGTGTCCCACAAGTTTGGATACGTTGTAGATTCATTTTCATTGAATTCTAGGAAGACTTTGATTTCTTTCTTAATTTCTTCTTTGACCCAGAGATGGTTCAGCTGAGTGATGTTTAGTTTCCATGAGTTGGTAGGCTTTCTTTGATTTTTGATGTTGTTGAACTCTAACTTTAGGCTCTGGTGGTCTGATATGTTACAAGGGATTATTTCCATTCTTTTGTATCTGTTGATATTTGCTTTTTGACCAATTATATGGTCAATTTTGGAGAAAGTTCCATGAGGAGCTTAGAAATATGTATATTTCTTTGCGTTTGAGTGGAAGCTTCTGTAGATATCTATTAAATCCTTTTGCATCATAACCTCTTTTAGACTCCTTATTTCTCTGTTGAGTCTCTGTCTGGTTGATCTATCCAGGGTTGAAAGTGGGGTATTGAAGTCTCCCACTATTAGGGTGTAAGAATTGATGTGGGATTCGAGCTTTAGCAGTGTTTCTTTTACATAAGTAGTTGCCCTTATATTAGGGACATAAATATTCAGGATTGAAATCTCCTCTTGACCAATTTTTTTTCCATGATGAATAAGTATGACCATCTTGGTCCCTTTTAATTGCTTTTAGCTTAAAGTCTACTTTGTTAGATATTAGGATTGCAACCCCCACTTGTTTTTTAGGGCCATTTGACTAGAAAATCTTTTCCCAACCCTTTATTCTAAGCCTGTGTCTGTCCTTGTGGTTGAGGTGTGTTTCTTGTAGGCAACAGAAGGATGGCTTCTGTTGTTGTATACATTTTGTTAGTGTGTGACATTTTGTAGGAGAGTTGAGTCATTGATATTAAGGGAAATTAGTGACCACTGATAGATCTTTCCTGCCATTTTTGGTGGTAACTTGTTTGTATTTCCTTTCTCTGGAGTATTCTTCTGTGGAATTATTGATTGTTTGTGGTTTCATGGGTGTATCTGGGGTCCTTAGGTTGGAGTTTTCCCTCTAATACTCTCTCTAGCGCTACATTGGTAGATGGATATTGTTTCAGTCTGACTTGGTCATGAAATATCTTGTTTACTCCGTCTATGGTGATTGATAATTTTGCAAGGTATAGTATTCTAGTTTTCCAGCCATGCTGTTTTAGAGTCTGTATAACTTCTGACCAAGCCCTTCTAGCTTTCATCGTTTCCATTGAATAGTCAGATGTTATTCTGATGGTTCTGCCTTCATATATAAGTTGACCCTTTTCTTTTGCAGCTCTTAAAATTTTTTCTTTGTTCTGTATGTTTTGTGGCTTGATTATAATGTGGCCTGCTGACTTTTTTTTGGGGGGGTCATACTAATTGGTGTTTTGTAAGCTTCTTGTATCTTTATAGGCATTTCCTTCTTGAGGTTAGGGAAGTTTTTGTTCTATGATTTTATTGAAAACATTATCTGTGCCTTTGAGCTGGTATTCTCCTTCTTCTATTCCTATTATTCTCAAATTAGGTCTTTTCATGGTGTCACAGATTTCCTGAACATTTTGAGTTATGGCTTTTTTGGTTTTAGTATTTTCTTTGACTGATACATCTATTTCAGCTACTGAATCTTCTACTTCAGAGATTCTATCTTCCATCTCTTGAACTCTGTTTGTTGTGCTTGTATCTGTGGTTCCAGCTTTTTTCTTCAGGTTTTCTATGTCCATCTTTGCCTCATTTTGTGCCTTTTTTATTGCTTCTATTTCAGCTTTTAGTTCCTGGCATGTTTCTTTCATAGATTTGTTCATCTCTTCCAATTTTTTGTTTGTATTTTCTTCTATTTCTTTAAGGCAGTTTTTCATATCTTCTTTGAGATCTTCGATGATCATCATAAAGGAATTTTTGGTGTTGCTTCCTTCTGTTTCCTCTTCATTCCTCAGTTCAGATCTTGTATTTGTAGGATTGCCACTTTCTTCTGGAGTTACCTTGTTGTTCTTTGTATTATTATGTAAATTTTTGCACTGGTGTCTGCCCATGGCTTCAGTGGTTCATGATTAGGTGGCTCCTGGTCAGTTGTGGCACTCGCGCTTGTGTGCCTCCTGTCACCTCTGAGGAAATGGCCTGCTCAATCTCTACCTCTGCTCTGGGCAGGGGACTCAATTTCAAGTCTTCAATCTTTCTCCTTTTGACCTATTGGAGGCGGGGTGGTGGCCATGCACATTCCCTCAGCAGCAGCTGGGGGAACCATGGCAGTCAGAGTTTAATCTCTGTCTGCTACAGAGTGCGTGGGGACATGCTCAGCAGACAGCACCCGGTCCCAGAACCCTTTGTTTGTTTGTTTTAAATTTTTTTTTAACACTTTTATTTATCTATTTGCTTGGAACTGGAACTACAGACAGTTGTTAGCTGCCCCGTGGGTGCTGGGAATCGAATCCGCGTCCTCTGGAAGAGCAGACGGTGCTCTTAACCGCTGAGCCATCTCTCTAGCCCCCATGTTTGTTTTTTTTAAAGCTGGTTCTGGATTGCATTGTAGTAGATGATAAATGTTCTGATTTCAGCAAATGGACAGATGACAGAGAACAAAGTTCAGCCTGACTTTTGAAAGCTAGTTAAGAACTAAGTAAAATGAAGGTGAAAGAGTTCAGTGTGGTTAACAGAGAGTGGTGTTGTAGTGAGTTTTCCCGGGCCGTTTGGGCCCGGATGTTTCGAAACCTGATCTGCGGAGGCTTTTGTCTCCCAAAGAAATGAATCAGACACTTACATACTTTATACTGTTTGGCCCATGTCTTAAGCACATTACTAGCTAGCTCTTTCATCTTAATTCAACCCATTTCTATTAATCTGACCGCCACGTGGCTCAGCCCGTGGCTCACCTGTACCTCTTACATGTCTCTTCCTCTTGGGGGTTGGATGGAGACTGACTAACTTCACCCTTCTCCTACCTGCCTGTTCTCTGATTCTCCACCCACTTCTATGGTGCTCTACGTAGGCCAAACCAGTCCTTTATTTACAGCATACAGAGAGCATTTCCACCACAGAGTGGCACCAAGCTTTGAATTGGGTGACTTGGCTTGATTATTGATTTCACCTCTTAAGTAACCAGTTTCTCAGCATTCTGTCTCAGTTTAGAGAAAGCTAAAGTAAGACTATCTACAGCACCTTGATTAACAAGGTGAAATTCAATTTGTTAGGAATATCATCAGTAGTGTTCTTAATATATGAATATTTATTGAGCATCTGGAATTGACCAGGTTTGTATTCAGAGTCAAAGCTTTAAAGATTTTGACTCTTAGTTTAGTTGGGTAAGATAGTTAAATTATTTTTATTATAATGAGATAAGACAATGTGGGAGGATCATGGTACAAGGATTATTTCTAGCTCCGTCATATTGAAAAGGAGGTGAGTTTTTGTTGGTCTCGTGTGTGTGTGTGTGTGTGTGTGTGTGTGTGTGTGTGTGTGTGTGTGTGTGTTAGTCTTATGTATCCTATTCTAGTCAGGAGGTTGCAGTATAGCCTTGAACCTTGACCTGATTTCCTGCTTCCTACTTTTGAATGCAGGGATTATAGTTGTGTCAGGCTTTACACATGGTAGTTAAGTATCAGTTGAGCTATATCCCCAGCTTCCATAGAGGGAAATTTTAGATAGTTGGTAAACATTGTGCTGAGATGTTGTATCCTTTTTTTCAGGTAGCTAGAGGTGATTAGAGGAATGTGAGAGAAACATTCTAGGCCTGGCACTTGGTTTAGTTTTGAATGCTTGTTCAAGGGCTTTGTATTACACATGCTGTGACCAAGGACTTTTGGTAGAGGGATATTTGGAAGATTATTCAGGTGGCTGAATGGAGAGTCATCAGAAGTGAGGGAGACTTGATGTAGGAGCCTGGTAAAGAGACAAGTAAGTGATGATGCAGAGTCTAATGTAGAGAGGAGTAGCTGTAGCTGTTTAGGTTAAAAAGTCTGGAGAGTTTTAAATGGAAGAAATGTAGAGTTGATAGGACTTGGAGACCAACTGGATATAGGGAGAAGGGGGAAAGAGACCATGAGGATTACAGAGTGACTTTAGGTTTCTGTCCCTTTATCTGGCACCATTGCCTGAGGACAGGGGATTTTTCGGACTTACACTTCCCGTGGTTTTAACTGTAGTCTACTGAGGGCTATGTGTGGTAGTTGGAAGTGAGAAGGTGGTGACTAAACCGGGGCTTTATAACCATCTGAGGTATTGAAGCATACAAAATGACACTTACTGATAATAAATCATAAATTTATTTTATAGTAATTCTTTTATATTAATGCAATTCTGTTAAAGACAGAACCAAACTTGAATGCTAAAGAAATTCATTTACTTTTCACTTTTACATAAAGAATTAATGTTGACTTAATGCTTAATACTGTCATGTAGAGCTTTCCAGTGTTTTTTAGAGTTGGTTAATATTCTTGTTTTATGATGGTCAATGCTGAGTGTGCCACTTTGCATAAATACATAATACAAATGGCAGAGGCATGTTTTGGGGTATTTCAGAAATTGATGTGAATCATGTCCTAATCCCATGCTTAAATTGATCTGATGATTTTTTTTAAAAAAATAAACTCAGCAATTCAAACAGCAGTTTTAAAATTCAAACATTCTAGCACAGTACATTTCAAAGGCGTTTACTAACTTGTTATTTACATACTGACAAAAGAGAGTAGGAAACTAATACAACCATTGCTTCTATAATTTTAAAAGCGTAAAATAACTGCTTTATACTCTATAATAGTCTCAAATCTGAGCTGTTTTAGGCAACATTGGCATAACAAAGTGTGAGTGCATGCCCAGTGAAAAGTGTGCATGTTGATATGTTCAGAACCAAGTTGTGGTGAAGCTATACAGTAACACTGCCAGAAACCCTTTTTATCCATTACATTTGATTTTGACTTAACTTCTGGTCCTTGCACCTTCAGGTACTGTGTTGCAATTCATAGTTTAAAAGGCTAGGGTCTAAGCTATCATGTGTCTTAAGTCACTGTTCTATTGCTGTGAAGAGACACTGTGACCAAGACAAATCTTATAAAAAACATTTAATAATTCTGTGCTTGCTTACAGTTTCAGAGATTAGTCCATTATCATGGTGTGGAGCATGGCAGCATATAGGCAGACATGGTCCTGGAGAAGTTGCTGAGAGTTTTACATACTGATCCATAGGCAGAGAGACGGGGGAGGAGACACTCTGGGTCTGGCATGGCTTTTGAAACCTCAAAGCCCATTCCCAGTGACATACTTCCTCCAACAAGGCCATACCTTCTAATCCTTATAATCTGATCATATATCACCACTCCCTGGTGACTAAACATCTAAATAAATGAGCCAATATGGGCCATTCTTATTCAGACCACTGCAATTTGTAAGTATAACTTAAGTTCTGTGTGAGAATAAATACAGTACAGTAGAAGAACCCTAAGAGGCAGAAACTGCCAGCATATATAGTCACAAGAAAGGTAGGGGAGCTGAAATGTAGTAGTTTATTAAAAACATATTAAATATTTTCATCATAGACACTAAGTTTTTTTGTTCCAGTTTTGTAAAGCATGTTTATTTTCTAGTTGATTTCAGTGAATATAGGGGTTTGACTCGCAGGAAAGCTAAAATGGCAAGATACCAGCACTTGCTCTTTTGATTTGCCTGTCTACTATTAAAAAAAAAAAATGTGTGTTTTAGTTCATAGGTTATGGGAGAAGAGATGAAAAACAGCATCTTTGACAAGCTTACAGGTTGTGCTGTTTGGGATCAACCCTATGTAAAGTAAAGTTCCAGAGAAGGAGGCATCAGTAATTTACTGGAAGGGTTAATTTTAGATAGCAATGAGGTAGAATATAGAAGGAAGGTAAATATAGTCAGTGGGGACAAGAGATGCCTGGTAAATCTTGGAACTTGTGAGCTTGAAGAAAGTTGTGAAGGTTTGTAGAAGAAAGGGAAAGTGAAGGATTTGAGCCATTTAAAAAAAAAAATTCATGGAACAGTGAGAATTGGTTTGATTATGCTGTTTACAGAAATAAGTGGAACAGAGAGAATATATCAGTTGGACAGAGTAGATTAAGGAGAGAACGTGGTAGGGTGAAAGAGAAAAGTGATTATAACGATTAAATAAGACCATATGGTAGGCTATGTAATGGTCCTCTAAGGTATCCATATTATACTCCCTGGAATGTATATATAAAGAATGTTGTGCCAAAAATATGATTGAAAAACACTACCCTAGGTAGTTCCTATATGATTGCAAGGTGTTTATAGAAAGGTGACTGTAGGACTGAATCAGAAATGCCATGTGATCATGTTACATAAGAAAGAAATGATGGAAGCAGAGGCCTGAGTAATGGAGGCCATGAGTAAGTGAAACTGGAAAAGGTAAGAGGATGGATTATCTCAAGAGATTTGAGCAAAGATAGATGGTTTAATTTTTCAATGCTCACAGGATTTCTGTCTCTAGAACTGTGAGATAATTTGTGTTGCTCTAAGCCACCCTGTTTGAAGTAGTTTGTTACAGCAACAGGAACTATTCAGAGCCTATGGCTATAAGGGAATGCAGAGTTAGAATCAATAAGATGAGGCAGTTGCTGAAATAACATGTGTTTACCAGGAAATGAAATTTATAGCTGGTTAAGCTAATAGAAAATGTTAAGATTAAAAATAGAGCAAAAGGAGCAAGTATGAGGATGATATATGTATGTCCAAAGTCTTAATTTTAGATGGTGCTGGATCGTTTGAGTCTAGAAGTATAGATTAGATATGATAAGGTAGAAGATTTTAAAAAAGATACATTTAAGAGTCTTCCACAATTCTGTTGTAAATAGAATGCTTACAACAGTGCATAATAAAGTATATAGGAATATCATTTTGTTATCTTTTTTTTATTTAAGACAGTGTCTGATTATGTAGCCTGGCTAGTCTGGAATTCACTATGTAGACCAGTCTGGCCTCAAACACCCAAAGATTTATTTGCCTCCTCCTACCTCAGGGGTGCTGGGATTAAAGGTGTGCCTCATGTCCAGCCATTTAGAAATGCGGATTTTTAAATGGATCTTGCTTAGTTTGTTTAGCAGAACAAATTTCACTTTGATCCATTTTCCTGCAAGTGCCATGATTTCATTTTTGTTCATGGCTCAATAAAGTTTCATTGTGTATATGTGCCATGTTGTTTTTGAACCCATTCTCATGTTAATAGACATCTGTATTTGTTCCATTTTCTAACTTGTGACTAGTGCAGCACTAAACATAGATGTGGAAACACATTTTGAAAAAGAAATAGCAGTTAACATGGTAACTTTCAGTTTGGCAATCATTTTCATATGTCTTTTGAGACTTTTAGCAAGTTTTTAAAGTAAATGTGACTGAGATCATTCTATGAAGGTGGCAGAAAATGTAGGCTAAGAAATGTTGAGGATAATGGCTACTGTATTAGATATTTATTACATGAGCTTCTGTGTTTTCTTTCATCCTATGAGTTATATTGGCAAATGATTCTCAATGATGGATTGAATATTCTTTCAACAAAAAATTTAGGAAACTAAAAATTGATTAAAGTATTTTGTTATACCTCTAGGCTAGTGGAAGTTTTAGAAAGCCTGAAATCCAACTTAGATGTTTATAGAGACTTTAAAAAGAGACTTCAGAGGTGATGCAGATTAAGGGAGTTCACAAAGGATGCTAAGTCAGTAGTAATAGGGAACCCTGAAATGACAAGAAGAGTATCATGCTACTAGGGTTTGATGAGAGTTGTGAAGAAGAGGGTGTGTTGCAATGATACCAAAGGGTCAAAGCTGCCTGAATTTGTGTTTTTTCACCAAGTACAATGTTCAGAATTGAATTCTTAAAGTCTCTGGTATAGTTGGAATGATTAAGGCACCATACTCTCTCTTTTTAAGTCAGTGTGGGGTTTTGTTTGTTTGTTTCAAGTTAAGGTTTCTTTGTGTAACAGCACTAGCTGTCCAGGAACTAGTTCTGTAGACCTGGCTGGCCTTGAACTCAGAGATCTGCCTGCCCCTGTTCCTGCCTCCCAAATGCCTCAATTAAAGACATGTGCCACCATCGCCCAGCAATGCAGTGGTTCTTAACCTTGACATCTTTTCCCCAAACTTCTATTTGAAAAATATTTACATTACAATGAATAACAGTAGCAAAATTAACAGATATGAAGTAGTAATGAAAATAATTTTATGGTTGGAGATCACAACAACACGAACTGTATTAAAGGATTGTGGCATTAGGAAAGTTGAGAACCACTGCTTTAAGGGATACTTAATTGGCTTAATTAAGTGTGAGCACTAGCCTGTTGGAGTTGCTATTCTGGTTTTGCTTGAATTATATAAATTTAAGAAATGTTCTTAAAAGCATAAGATAATCTCCTAGTTTTTAAAAGATGTCTTTTAAAACATTTATTTGTTTAAAATTTTGCATGTGTATGTGTAGGGTATGTGCAAATGAGTACAATGCCCATTGAGGTCAGAAGGGGGCTTTGGATCTTCTGGAGACAGGTTCCTTCCTGCTCTTGGTGCTGAACCTTTGAGAGCACTATATGCTCTTAACCACCACCATCCCCAAATCATTCTTTCAACTCCTAAAGAGATCTTTTAACTTAAAACAAGCAAGGAGTTGGTTAGTAGTGCCACATGCCTTTAATCCCAGTACTGGGAGGCAGAGGCAGGCGGATCTTTGTGATTTGAGGCCAGCCTGGTCTACAGAATGAGTTTCAGGACAGCCCAGACTACACAGAGAAACCCTGTCTCAAAAAACTACAAAACAAAACAAACAATGAATAGTTAATATGTGTCCACTGTAGATTCAACAGATAGAACTATCAGAGGAACCCATTTTAATTATGTTTACTTATTTATTGATTTGTGTGTGTGTGTATGTGTGTACTCAATTGAGATTGGAAGATAGATTGCAGAAATTGGTTCTCTCTTTTCACCTTTGGGTTTGGGGGGCTTGCATTCTTGGTATTCAGATTTGTGGCTAACACTTTAACATTGGGCTATCTTGTCAGTACAAAAAAAATTTAAAAAGAAAAGTTTTATTTATAAAAAAGTATCTTGGTAGGATTGTTACAGTGTAATTTGTTAATAGGTTCGAAGACACATTTCTTCTCACCTTCACAAACTATATGCCTGAGGCATTAGTAATGCTTTGGTAATGTATGGCAAAACTATTAGTAAAAATTACCTAAACTTGAGTTTTGTTTTTATATTCAATTTTAGACTATCAAACTGTGTTAGTTGTAAATAGTAAATGTATCATTGGAACTTACTAACAACTTAGCAGAGTCTGATAGTGTATTACATATAGTTTTTGTTTCTGTATTAAATAGATAACCAGAGTTGTCCTAGGAAATGCATTGTAGAAAACTTGACTTTGTATACCTATGATGAGGTGGCATCTTCATGCTTTCTCTTGCTGTTCATTGGTATCTGTGTGATCAGGCAGGCAGATTGGACTTAGCTGTGATTTGTTCGGAGCTCAGCTATCTGAAGGGAGAAGAAACAATTAACTAAGATGGAGCCAGGTTTCCCGACACAGCATTTACTTATATAAAATTGTGCAGGTTATTTTATAATCATTTTTTTTGCATTTAGTTAAGAGCTTTTACTCATTTCAGTGAATAATTGTAGGCTTATGTTTTTAAATAATTGGTATGTACAGCTACTTAATGTGTTAGAGTTTTAAAACATTTTTAAAACATGTTTTTATTCTGAAATAATGATGTATATTTTTATGTAAGACATAGGGCTTGCATGTAATGATAGCTCAGTACTGAATCAAGTTAGGCCTTATTTCTACATTTGTTTTGAAAGAATGAGGGAGAAGCTGGATGTTTATTTCAATTTGTCCTGTGCCTAGTAATTTTGTTTATATTGTACAGTTATAGGCTGTTTATAAAAATGTCCCTCCACATTGTAAGAACAGTAGTGATAAATAGAAATCTCCTATTCTTTTGTTTCTGCTAATTTTTACTATGGGTTCCTGGAATTTTTTGCTTTCTGTAATTTCCACAAAGTTTCTTCAGCATGGTCTGTCTTCTTGGTAGTTTACTGTGTTAACCTGTCCTACTTTAGGATCATCATTTCTACCAAAATCTAGTAAAGAGCTCTTTTTCTCTGCTCATTATGTTAAATTGTGCTAACCTGTCTCGTATAGAGTTAAAAATTGTGAATTTAATGCCTAGCATATGAGTAGGCTCTAGAAATTAATCTAATTTAGATGGACAAGAGACTTTTTTTTCCCCTTTTGAAGACTTTACATTTCTAGTACAGACACATTTTTCCCCCAAAGTATTTATGGTGTGTGTGTATGCATGTGCACCACCACTATGTGTGGTTCCAGAGCCTGTGGAGGACAGAAGAGGGAGGGGGTCAGATTCCCTGGACCTGGAGGAGTTAGGGAGGTTTGTGAGCCTACATGTGGGGATTGCAGGGATGATGTAGAGGGGGACTTAGAAGAGGACTTCAGAAAACTCTGAAGCATCAAAAATAGGACTTATGGTAGTAAAGAGACAATTTGTGACAGAAAATATGACTGAGCCGGGTGGGTGGTGAGTGGTCCGTAGTCCGTGGTCCATGGTGGGTGGAGGACTTTATCTGCTACTGGCTTCCTTTGGTCCTTACTGCCTACCAGTGATGACTGCCTGATTGTCACATTTTTTACGGAGTTTTTTGTTTGTTTGTTAGTTTGTTTTGAGTTCAGCCTTATCTTTGGGCATTCATAGGCCAGAGAAAAGGAAGAATATTTTAAAGAAAATGGCCATCTGGTATTTTATTAAAAATCAACAAAACTTTTCAGAGATGCTGTATTATTATTTTGAAATTAAGTGAATTTGTTTCACTTCAGAGATTCAAATTAGCACTCTATCAAGTTTGATTGGGTTACTGACTAAATGTTAATTATTTTTCAACAGACGTTCTGCCAAATCTCGAAGCAGAAGCCCATATTCATCTAGGCACTCAAGATCTCGTAGCAGGCACAGATTGTCTAGATCCAGAAGCCGTCACTCAAGCATCTCTCCCAGCACACTAACTCTCAAGAGTAGCCTGGCAGCTGAATTGAACAAGAATAAAAAGGCACGAGCTGCAGAGGCAGCAAGAGCTGCAGAGGCAGCTAAGGCTGCAGAGGCAGCTAAGGCTGCTGAGGCTGCTGCCAGGGCTGCGAAAGCCTCTAATGCATCTACTCCTACCAAGGGGAACACAGAAACTGGTGCCAGTGCCTCACAAACAAACCATGTGAAGGATGTGAAGAAGCTTAAAACTGAGCATGCACCCTCTCCTTCAAGTGGTGGGACCCTCAAAAGTGACAAGGCAAAAACAAAGCCACCCCTTCAAGTAACAAAGGTAGATAATAACTTGATTGTAGATAAAGCTACCAAGAAAACAGTTGTTGGGAAGGAAAGTAAAGCTGCTGCTACAAAAGAAGAACCAGTATCTACTAAGGAGAAAACCAAGCCACTCACACCAAGTGTAGGAGCCAAGGAGAAGGAGCAACATGTGGCTTTAGTGACCTCTACATTACCACCATTACCTTTGCCTCCCATGCTGCCTGAAGATAAAGATGCTGATAGGTAAGTGCAAACAAACTTGAAATTTGTCAGTAGCTGTTCAAAGAAAAATGAAACTTTAAATGGAGAAATGATTTAACTTTCTGCCTTATCCCTCCCCAATTTAGTATAAAAGCTTGTTTTTGTTTTTTTGGGAAATAGGTGAGTAGGGAGGTAGAGCTGGCTCTGCATTAAGTAGTTTTTGACTGACCTGGAACTTACTGTATAGAGAGGGCTAACCTCTTAGCTCAAGAGATCTGTCTGCTTCTGGTTTTTAAGTGCTAAAGCTTTGTACTCTGGCTCTTGCTGTCCCTCTTTTAATATTTCACTGCTCCTAGAATGGGTTTGGGTTTGTATGTTTTATGGATATGAAATTTTCCTACTATTACTGTCACTACAGACATGACTGTGCTAGTAATTTCTTTCAATGACTGATTTAAGTACAAAAGTGAAGTTTTAAGTGATTAAATAAAATTGTCCTGTGAAAAAGAAAATGGTTAGAAGTAATTACTTGGATAGGGCAGAAGATAATTTATAGCCTTTTGTTAGAAGTAAGTACATTTTGTTAGTGGGCTACATGTAGAAGATCATAGCTGTTGATAGTCATAAGTTGTGTAGAAAGAGGTTTCTGGCCGGCCTAGTCCCTGGTCTGGAGCCCGCTGCCACTCATCTGGACCAGCAAATCCAGAGACCCAAAGAAACACACACGTGCTTATATTAATTTCATCTGTTTGGCCTGTGGCTTAGGCATATTGCTTGCTAGCTTCTTCATCTTAATTCAACCCATTTCCTCCTGCCACATGGCCTGTGGCTTACCTATTTTATTATATCTTGCATTATGGGCTGCTGGATCACCATCTCCCTTGATTCAGCCCTCCTTCCCCTATCTATGCTCCAATTTCCTGCCTACTTCTACAGTGCCTGCCATGGCCAAAACAGTCCCTTTATTTCACAGAATACAGAAAGACATTCCTACATCAATGTTGTCAGTTTTTCTTTGTAGTATTTGTCAGTATTCCATGTAGTTATATCCTAAGACAAGAATATTTATGCTAAAAAAAAATCACAGATCAGTTACTTGAATTAAATGACCTGATAGAATTTTGTAAGGTAAAGTTCTGTGCATCTCGGATACTATGGATTTTAGCTTTAGTATAAATCAGAACTCTGGAAAAATATTAGCTACCTTAGGTTAATGATATTTTAATTTTTAAAAAGTAAAATGGCTAGTTATTATTGTGTGCAGTTACAAATGCTTTGTTTCAAAAGGAACTAGTGTTTAGGTTTTTGTAAGCGAAGAAGTGTTGGTTTTCTCTTCCTCCTTTTGTAAGAGAGGAACCACTCCTCACCTCTACCCTCTCTGGCCAGTTTTAATGAGCAAAATGTTTACAAGTTTTTTTTTTTTTTTTTTTAAAACAGTCTGGTCTGGATTTTTGTTGTTTATTTTTGTGCTAAACAAGTATTAACTGAAATTGTCTTGTTGATGTTCTTTTCTGTTCTGATAACACTTCTGAAAACCTGACTATGGAAGGCATCTTTATTTACTTGTCATTCACTGGAAATTTAAAGAAGTGTAATGGTCTACATAATCTCAGTAGCTATGTTTTGAGGAGTGCTTTCCACCTTTGCTTTCTGTAAGCATGCTTTTACCCACTCCTAGTTAACTGTCATATTTGCATCCTTAAAATCCATGAAAGGTTGTATATGCGTTATTTTTAAATATGTTTTTGTAATTCTGTACTTTTGTTACTTTTATGTAGTAAGGTATTTTAAAAAGTTAAATAATCAAATTAGTATTTATACAGCCTTCTAGTGCAGTGGGTCTCAACCTTCTTAGTGCTATAACCCTTTATTTAATACAATTCCTCATGTTGTGGTGGCCCCCCCAACCATAAAAATACTTTTGGTGCTATTTCATAACTGTAATTTTGTTACTGTTATGAAACGTAATGTAAATATCTGTGTTTTCTGATGGTCTTAGGTGACCCTGAAAGGGGTTGTGACCCACAGATAGGGAGCAGCTAGAGTCAACAAATGCTAACATTTCAATATCTATTTTTATGCTTCTAATTTCCCTGAGTAAAGTGTATGTGTATACACATCTTTTTGAAAATAAGTGGTTGCCATAGTTTTCAGTTTACTCACAAGGGCTATTTATGTGATCTAAGACAATTACTACTTTTACTTACCCTTTTAAGCTGAAGAATCTGGATCTGCATTTTTACCATATGTCATACCTCTGAATTTGTTTGATGACAGTTAACTTGCTTTTTTCTAACTCTTCCATTTCCTATAAACTTAGAAATCAGTTGGATCTTGGTTAGGTTGAGAATAAATACTGGTTTTGGCCAGAATATTTAGGAGATAATTTTATGTACTTCTTACTATATGAGAAACAGAGTCTTAAACTGTGATGTAATAACTTGGTTAAGTGATGACCAACCTTAAACCCTCTATGTAGAAGGTATTTGTGCCTACTTTAAGATATATCCCTGTAGGATAATACATTGGTCAGTTTCAAGATTTGTTTTCCCTGCAACTGGTCACCTACTTGTTTAGTACCCGTTAATAAGGTCACTGATTGTTACTGTAAGAGGAAATAACTGCAAATGATAATTTTTGAATTTGATCATTCCTCTTAATAGCTGTTAATAAAGCTAACATAAAAAAGATAGTTCTTCGTACTCCACCCAGTCCTCTTAGTAGAATGGAATTTTTTTTTTTTTTTAAATCTGTCTATATTATAATCAGTTGCACTCATCTGATCTGCGTTTGGCTGGTAGGTGTTCCTTTAAGCTAAATCCTTTCACCTTTTAATTGATCTGGTGCCTCCTTGAGTTTTAGTCAAGTAGTATTTGTCAGACTCATTTTGAATCCTCCCAGAATGATAGAAAACTGTTTCTTCCAAATTGCTACCATTGTGTTTTTGTAAAGACTTCCTCCCTCCCTCCCTCCCTCCTTCATTAGGACCATGATACTACTTCACTTCTTTTTTCATTTATTGTATTGAAGATCTGTGCTTTTCTATAACAATAGATATATCATATTTCTGCTACTAATAAGACACTTGGGTTTCTAACATAGATGTCAAATTTTGTAAGACATAACATGACAAATTATAACATTAGGGATGAGACCAACAAATGTTATCTTGATAAGACTATGTCAATTTATATTGTATGGAATCATATATATCCTCCCCCCATGTATCCCTGGCTGTCTTAGAACTCTGTACCTGCCTTTGCCTTCTGAATCTCTAGAGTACTGCGATTTAAGGCTTGAGCCACCATGCCTAGCTGCCCTGTGTGTGTGTGTGTGTGTGTGTGTGTGTGTGTGTGTGTGTTGGGGGGGGTATGGAATCATCTTAACTGTAATAGATTTTATCAATTTCAATTTTTGCAGTCTTTATGCTATTATTATTGTGTTAATTTTATTGCTAATGGGACACTCAGTGGTGTATTATTTTATGTATGATCTTCCGAAAGGTTGTTTATTTTTATAGCTTATTTCAGAGTTTTCTCATATTAGGAGTCTTGACTTTTGCAGTTTCTAGTGGTTTTTTTTTAATATTTATTTTTAGTTTGTTTGTTTTGTTTTTTGATACCGTGTCTAGTTGGCCTGGAGCTTGCTAGTAAATCAGGCTGGCCTCCAAATTCCAGAGATCCATCTATCTCTGCTTCCTGTACTCCCCTGATACTTATTTTACTTGTTATGGTTATTTTCTATTTTTCTATTCAGACTTACTATTTTCTCCTTGTAATCAAGGCTTATAAAATTTAAAATAGATTTGGGGTTTAGCCCAAGAGTTGTACATGCTGAGTGAACCTTCTTCCACTGTGCTACAACGTCAGCCACAGCCCTACCATACAAAATTTTGGGCCCAGTGTTGTGCAGCTTTTGCTAAAACAACAGTAACAACAAAAACCGAAAACAGGTGGTGATCACTCACATACACACACACAAACACACACACACACACACACACACACACACACCAGCTCTTATTTTCATTTGTTCACACTTTATGTTTTCTTCAGCAGTCAAAAATTTATTCACCTTGTTGGTGTTACACATTTTCTGTTAAGGGATTTTATTTATTTATTTTTTGCTGTAAAATATGGGAAACTTAAACATTGTATTTATTTATTTATTCAGAGTAACAGTATAGTATTTTGTTACAACATTCTGAAAATGTAATAATGTGATTTATGTAATGATACAGATGAACAGAGATAGTTTCTTAAGTAAAAAAAAAAAAATGTTTAAAAGTTAAGACTTTTAGACCCCTTTCATCGAAATGTACATACATGGTCTCAAGGAGCCCACGCTAGCCTCAAACTTGACTGCCACAGACATCTTAAAAAATTAGAAAATCATGGGCTGAGAGAGATGGCTCAGTGGTTAAGAGTACTGGCTACATCTCCAGAGATCTTGAGTTCAATTCCTAGCAACCACATTGTGGTGCACAATCATCTGATGCCCTCTTTTGGCCTGCATGTATATAGGTAAATACAGTATTCATACATTTTAAAAAAAAAAAAAAGAAAAGAAAAAAAAGAAGTGTAGTTGAAGAGAAAAAAAACACTGAGAAGAGTTGATAATGAATTAATTGGTTTTGGTTATGTAAATGGGCAAGAGAATAGTGATGTGCCATTTGTAGTTTGTGATTTTATTTGCTTAAAAGAAAATAACATTGTCTCCCAGAATTAAATATTACAAAATTAATGAGTTTTCTTGCAAAGCACAGTAGTTGATTTTTCTGTTTTAATTCACAGTTTTTGAAAATTAGATCTATATTTTCTAAAGTTTAAAATTTGTTGTTTTATTTGTATATGTGTATTGTGTATGGCATTTGAATGTCATGGTGCTGTATAGGGTCAGAAGACAACCTTGGGTGTTGGTTCTGACCTTATACCTTGGCAGGTTCCCCTTGTTGTTTGGTCACTTCAGTGTGAACATCATTCTAGCTGGCTAATGAACTTTCAGGGATTCTCTTGTATCCTCCTGCTATGTTGAGCTTTATGTGGATTCTTGGGATTTAAACCGAGGCTTTGTGCTTGCATGCCTAGTGCTGTTACCTATGGAGCTATCTTCCCATTTCCCTAGACTTTATTTTGTTGAAATAGTCTTAGATTTGCAAAGATAAAAAGATAAATCCCTATTTACCTTGCATTTATTACAATTATTCAGTATCACTACATTACCATTAATTAAGGTTTGGACTTCATAATTTTCCATGATTTTACTTGATTCAGTGTCATTTCTTTTCCTCTTAAAGTTTTTATGTAATGGTTGAAGAATAGTGTTCTTTTTAGCTGGACTTGAAGTGTGACATAGGAAATACGGCCTTTGCATGCTGCTTAAGTCTTAAAACATGACCATTTTTTTTAAAGCATATAATCAACTATTTGTGGTTTATGTGGCCTCTCCTTTTCTTTTCTTTAGCTTAAGAGGCAATATTTCTGTAAAAGCAGTTAAAAAGGAAGTAGAAAAGAAACTTCGATGTCTGCTTGCTGATTTACCGTTGCCCCCCGAGTTACCAGGAGGAGATGATCTTTCCAAGAGTCCAGAGGAGAAGAAAACCACAGCGCAGTTACACAGCAAAAGAAGGCCTAAGTATGTGCTTGCTTTTCTACCTGCACTTAGACTTGACTGGAAACACTATATCCTGGATCATTATAAACTTAGAAAACACTACGATTTAAAATGAAGAGTATTTTTGCTTGAACATAAATGTACAGATTGGCTAAGAGTTCTGAAACAAATCTTCATGAGTGGTATCTTTATTGTGACTAATAAAATAAAATGAAATTTTTTTACAGTTTGTATTTATTAATTTGGGGATTTTTGTGTGTCAAAGATATTTATCTGTAGTTAAGATAGCTGACTAATAAAAGCACTGATATTGAGCAAAGTGGAAGACAGCACGGAGTGAGCTGAATAATGAGTAATGGTCAGTGTTGGGTTTCCTTTGCTTTTAACTACTCATTTTCTCTATATAACTGCACACATTCTTAACTTTATAAGACACAGAGTGTTTCAAAATGGAGCTGATGTAACTTCATGTTAAATACCTGATAGAACTTTGAAGCTAAGGAATAAAAACACTGGTGCTTTAAAAAAAAAAATCTCTTCTTAACAAAGGGAAAGTTTAAAACTTTGGGTATAGATTGGATTTAGTATTGCTCTTTAGGTAACATGTCATTTAAAAATTTTCTGTTTTAAGGAAAAGTGTTCCTCTACCCTTAAATTCTTTTGCTAAAATTTCTGTGTTGGGCCTGCTACAGTTAAAGCACTACAAAATAACATCTTTTTAAAGAATTTGACTTTCATCAGATCTATTAATGTCTGCCCAACTCTGGAATTCTGAGGTTGATTTTATATGAATTAACATTTTCTGTAATTCAGTGAAAATTTTTCAAAGTTTATATGGTTTTTTTGGCTATGAGTCTTAATTTGTAATTTTTAGTCATTTTATTTTGTTAGTATTTGTTACCTTATACTCTGTACATACATACACATACACTCTCTTCTCTTTATATACACATGTATACATACACATTTATGGGGAGAGAGAATCACTGAATGGAAAGCAAAACCTTATGAAGACTGGGTAGAAAATCTTGACTCTTTGTAGTAATGTTGGTTTTACCCAGTCAATGAAAAGCTACATTTATTCGTTGTTGGTGTCTTAAAGCTACATTTTAAAAAGCCCTTTAAAGAAGCACTGTTGCTTCTTTTTCCTCTTTGAGGTTTTAATCAACAAAAGAGTCAGTATGTAGAAATTACAGTTTTTTAAAATGAAATTTATAATATCAACTAGTAATAACTTGTTTTATTTAAATGTCCACATATATATATAAGAATAAGGTGAAGTAACAGATTTAAGATTGGATGGGGTTGATTTTGAATTATTAAACAGTTTGCTTGATTGTCTATAAAAACTTCAGAACTGTATTTAATAGAATATGTGGGCCTCGCTATGGTGAAATCAAAGAAAAAGATATTGACTGGGGAAAACGCTGCGTGGATAAATTTGATATCATCGGAATTATTGGAGAAGGTACTTACGGACAAGTTTACAAAGCCAGGGACAAAGACACTGGTAAGAATGTTTGGGGTGGAATGTGCTTACTTTCTGATTTTCTTCTAGTGTATAGCTTTAAGAATTCCCAAAGAAGTAAAATTTTTCACAGTATTTTTTAGTCTTACTTTTATTCTGTATAATCATTTTCTGTATACCAGTATCAGTACATATGGGTACACAACAAACCTTTAAAATTGTTCTTTTAGTATTTGTGGTGTGCTGTGCAGTGGCATGTAGCGATGCGTTCCTTCTGAGATGAATAATTATTAAGCTCTTAGTACCTAGGCAAAAGTATTAGTAGTTTGGTTATTTTTTTGTTTTTGTTTGTTTGTTTGAGGCAAGGTCTTAATCATGTAGTCCAGGTTGCTTCAACTTGTGACCTTGCCTTAGCATCTTGAGGGCTGGGGTTACAGGCACGTAAGTATCATATAATACTTTTCTTTTGGCAAACATTCTCTTATTTATAGAAATTACCCTTTGGACTAAATTTAGAAGCTTAAAGTTTTCAGAACATTAATTTTTTTAGAGCAGGAATCTGGGGGAACGTTTTAAAAAGACTCCTTCAAAGAAAAAATGTAATTGTAATTGTGTTAGAAGTCACATCACAGAAGTTAGATATTTTACTAAATATTGCATAGAGATAGCTTTTTTTTTTTTTTTTTTAAATTGGACAGAATTTCTCTATATAGCCCAGGCTAGCCTCAGCCTTAGAGAACCACCTGATTCTGTCTCTTAACTTCTGGCATTAAAGGTGTGTGTGTCATCACTGCCCAACAGAATGAGCATTTTTAAAACTTGAGTTCCTTTTTAATGTGAACTAAGATTAAAATTCACAACTATTTGAGGTCATGCACTATATGGTAGAACACCTTATGGTTAGAAACTAATGAAGGTAGTTAGAAAAACCTTTGGTATCTGTAATACTGTATTATCAATAAGATTGAATTATAATTTTCAAAAACTTTAATGATAAAAAATACATATATATTTGTATATAAAACATATGAAAATCATAAATTTGTATATAAAGGATTCACTTTTTCTTTAGAAAATTTGTAATATTGGTTCCTTAACCCCCATTCAAAGAAGTAGAACAAATATGCCTTTATTATAGGGAATTTTTTCTTATGCTGGTTGATGCCCAGCCTACTAAGTCAATGTACATTCCTATAAAACAAAACAACTTAAACTTTCAAAGTCTGAAGTATTTCTTGACTTCAGCTTAACTTATAACTTTGTGATTGTGTGTATGTTTGTCTGTTTAAAGTACATCGTATGTGATTCAAAACTCAAACATAACTAAATTATGTGACAGTATAGTATAATGAGGGGAAACAGATTTTTGAGACTGTTTGAACTCTGTTTTTATGATTAGATAATTGGTGAGTGTGGGCAAGAAGTGTTAGAGTGTATTTTCTTTTCAGAGAGGTGAGAGAGAATGAGAATATGAAATACATATTATAAATGAATGAATACTCCGGATATATTGACCCTTCTCTTCTTCACATAGAAAAGATACCCACTCTTCACCATCTTTGTATCAATAGAGAGTATAAATAATAAATATGGACCTTCCTCATCCTCACCAATTTATAATGTTAAATGCATTGTAATAGTCCATAACTTACTTGATAGGTTAATTTTTTGAACTACACATTTTCTAAGTTGGAAACTAAAATATAATTTATTAGTTATAATTTTAAAATATAGGAACGAAAATTATAACTATTTAAATTTAGAATAGTGTTATTTTTTGCTATGTAGTAATCTGGTTTTATTTAATTGTCTAATAGGAGAAATGGTAGCCTTAAAGAAAGTACGTCTGGATAATGAAAAGGAGGGCTTCCCAATTACAGCAATTAGAGAAATTAAAATTCTTCGGCAACTCACCCACCAGAGTATCATCAATATGAAGGAAATAGTGACTGACAAAGAAGATGCTTTGGATTTTAAGAAGGACAAAGGTATGTATGCAAATTTTTGAATTCACGATATTACCAACTTGAAGATTTTACTATGGATGGTGATCATTTGAGTATTGACATTAGCGTTAAAGAATTTCATTATTTACTTCAGGTTCTTGAGTCAGCTAAGTCAAATGTATTTACCAGGGTTATAGCCAAGAACTGAATGGGACACTGTTTTTGAGCTTAGATATATATTTAACCTGCCCTTTTTGCTGTTTGAGAAAAGATATTAGAGTATATTTATATTGCATTTTTTGAGTTCACAGAAAAAAACCGTAAAGACATGGGGGTGTATGTGTGCTCATGTATGTGGGCTCAAGTATGTGTGTGGTAGACATACCTGTGCCTATGTGCTGATGCCAAAGGAGATATCAGCTGTCATGCTCCATCACTATCTGCTTTATTTCCCCTTGAACAGAGTTTGTTTATCACTGCATTGGAGTTCTACTGGTGGCCAGCAAGCCCCACTGATCTTCCTGTCTTTACCAATATATAGAGCTGGGGTTACAGGTGCATGTGACCATTCCCTGTTTTTGATGTGTGTCCTAATGCTTACCCTCTGAACCATCACCTCAGTCTTCTGGTACCTTTGGCAGGCACATACTGTATGCAAAGTATGGAAATTCTTTGAAATTGTTTTCTATAATTGTTTTCTTTAAATTAATTTGAATTGTTTTCTTTATTCAATTCTTGAAATTGTTTTCAATAAGTCGATATGTGGTCACTTTTAATTAAAAAGTATTACTAAAAAAAGTTTGACTTTTATTAACAGTAGTTGCCATAGAGCATACATCACGTCTAACATAAAACAGATTTAAATTAGTTGGACTGTGTCTTAGTTTAATTTGGTTGCTGTGGTAAACTACTCCATCCAAAAGCAACTTGCATGCTGAGTTTGTTTGGTTTACATTTACAGGTCATGATCTATCAGCACAGGGCAGGAACTTAATGCAGAATCTCACAGTAGAAATCATGGAGAGGAATGCTGCTTGCTTGCTTACTTGCTAGCTTGTGTTTAACTAGTTATTTCATATGGCCCAGGATCACCTGCTGAGAGATAGCACTGTCATAGTGGTTTGGGTCCACCTACATCTATCATAAATAAAGCCAGTGCTCCCCCATACATTCCCATAGACCATTCTGGTCTAGGCATTCCTTAATTGAAGGTTTTTCTTTTTCTGTGTGACTCTGTGCTATATTGGTTTGACAGTAAAAGCTAGTTTACAATAGAAAATTGTATGTAGTCTATTTACTGGCTGTATATACACAGTCTTACTGTACTGGCATGTATAGTTTTAAATAAAATAGAATTTTTGGTAATTATTTTGTATAAATTACCCTCTTTTTAAAAGTATTCTGTGTGTAGTATAGAGATCAGAATCATCTTAACTGTTACGTCTTATGATTTTTGTTGTTTGTAAAGACTGTATTTTTCATTAATTTGACACTGGACATGCTTTGCCATCTTAGCCTTACTTTATATTGCTTCTGAGTGCACAATAAATAGAAAGGCACTTACTGGCTTGACTTTAGTTATAAAATGTCTCTGATTTGAGATTTAATTTATTAGTGCTGTGAATTTATTAGTAAGGAGTTTTATCTCTCTTCAGCCTGTTTTTTTTTTTTTTTTTTCCTTTCCATTCTTAAAAGGGGGCCATTATATCTCTTACCGTTCAGTAAAAATTGGGCTAAGGAAATTAACCATGAAGTAGAATACAAATATGATTTGTTTTCCCTTTATATAGCACATTGTTCTTTTTCTTTTTTTAATTTAAAATGTATTTTTATTTATGCAGAAAATATAGATAGAAGAATTTCTGTTTGACAGTTTTTAAAAAAATACACCCAAACATTTTATTTTACAAATAGCATTATTTTAGAAATTCATTTTAAATTGAACCAGTTGATTACCATACAGAAAGCTCAACTTATATTTTGTGTCAAATGCACACTGAAATTAAAATGACATAATTATGAAAGAGAAATCAGTGTATTCAGAGTAGAAAAATAAAATAAAAAGCAATTAGATAAACATTCAACAACTTTCATAAAGAAAATAGTAACTAGGAGTGAGGAAAAAGGGTCCTAGAAGAGAATGGTATAACATTTATGTCTGAAGACTTGCTATGAAATAAGAAAACCAAACTGTCCCTTCCAATGGAGGCCTTGTTTGGCTCTAAGGAGTCTATAGGTGAATCAGATAGAAACCAAGGTTGGTCAAGCTATAGTTACCATATCCTCAAAGTGTCAGTTTCCAAAAAAGAAAACACTGTATTATTCAGGAAGCCATGTACACAGGAATAGTTAGTGGATGGCAGGGAAAAGAATACTATAGGAGGATGAAAGAGGAGAACTGGCTATGTCAAGTCCCTGGATAGTTTCAGGGGGCTTTTCTCCATCATATTTTATGAATATCAACAACTGGATCTATCTCCAGATAATGATGCAGTGTAAAAAGCTCTGTATTTTACCATCTTCATAGACAATTCTTTCTAAATATCCATTGCAAATAATGAAATAAAATCACCAATGCAAGGCAAACAGTTATTGTGGTGATATATTGTATATTTAAGAAAATGGGCCTGGAATATCAGAGATCAGAATTACCACAGTTAAGCCATGAAGGTTAGAGAGTGGTGGCCCATCTTTAATCTCATCACTCAGAGACATAGATCTTTTAGAATTTCTGTGAATTCAAGGCCTAATATTAGTCAAGCAATATTAGCTCACACCTTTAATACTAACTCTAAGATTATGATACAGAGTTGAACCAGGAAGTGAAACAGCTGGGCAGGGAAGATATTTAAGGCAGGAGAAAGCAGACATACATTTATTCTGTAGAAGCAACCAGTCAGTCTGAGGATCCTAGGTTAGTGTTTATCGTATTTGGCCTGAGAAGGTGGCTGGGTGAGAATTGACTGTGGGTGTTTCTGTTTTCTGATATTTTAGGTTGATTTTATTAAATATACAATATATCACTATAAGTCATGAAATATTAAAATACCAAATCTAATAAAGGCAAAATCCTTTAGAGATATCCCTGATTTCCATTAAGATATCATCATAATTCTCAAGAAAAGCTTTTTTTTTTTCTTGGCCTATGAGACCAAGTACATTTTAATCAATTTCAAAAGACATAATGTGACTTTAACTATACCAGATAACTAACCACAAATAGAAGTTGTAATAGACCATTAGACCAGGACATTGGAGTAAAAATAGTGTGACTTGGTACATACAAAGTTCTATACTTAGCGTCTCAAGAAACTGAAAAGGAGGTACAGTAGGAAATAAGAGAAGTTGGGGGATAGGATGTATATTGTAAAGAAACAGTTTGTACTTAAAAAAAAAATCTAGATTATATTGAAATCAAAGATCTGTTACCATCATGTATACATCTCATATTTCACCTGTGGAAATGGGAGCCAACCCAGGACAAGGACTCCTAAGTCCTTGATAGTCTTAGCATTGTTGAATGAGTGCTCTGTGTGGCATTAAAAATAGGCCCAGTACAAGGAAAAAATTAGAAAAGATGATTCCTGTCTTAGAGAAATGCTACAGATACACAGAGAAGACTCTGTATATCACACTTTTAACCTTTTCATTGATAGCACAAGCTCAGAGGTTAAGGCTCAGTGGTTAAGAGGGTTTGCTGCCCTTCAGCGAACCTGAATTTGGTTCCCAGCACCCACACCAACTCCCATCTCCACTAATTAAAATCAAGGAAAAACCTCAGAGAGCTGAAGTGACTTTGAGTTCACACAGTGTGGCAAAGCTGACCAAAAATCCGTTGTTCCCATCTCTTCTCATAACACTCTTAACTCATGTGCACTTTGTTCTGTTTCTAACATGTTCCTAGTCTTCTGTTTTCATCTACTTCTCTTCTAATTTTGCTAGTTTTGATTATGTACTAAGTTTCAGTTACATTGGTCTTTAGGGTTCACAAATATACCAGTAACCTTCAACTCATTACATGTGATAATTCTGTGTTGGTACTTCTAACACATAAAAACACAGAATGGTGTTATGGAAATAAAGTTTGAAAGACAGATTTCTTCTTGTTCCTGAATGTTACTTTATTCATTGGTAATGCCTTATTTGTCTAGTATTTCCAACTTGCATTAGATTGAAACAATTTAAGTAATTTCCCTATTAAAAAAGATAAAACCTTCTCAAAAATTAAAAATAATTACTTAGCTTTTATTTTCTTTATAAAAATGAGTCTTGTGGGGCTGGAGAGATGGCTCAGCGGTTAAGAGCACCGTCTGCTCTGCCAGAGGACCAGGGTTCGATTCCCAGCACCCACATGGCAGCTAACAACTGTCTGTAGTTCCAGTTCCAGGCAAAACACCAAGGCAAATAAATAAATAAATAAAATAAAGTTTTTTTTTTTTTTTTAAAAAATGAGTCTTGTACCTGTTTTGATGTGACTTTACCTAGCATATTGGCCAGTACAAAAATCTATTAAAATGATTAATTGCGGGGTGAATAAATGAGCTCTACGTTATATACTCTCCAGATTTTTAATATTTTTGAAAAGGCTGCTAGTACCTTTGGAAGAAGAGTTAATAGTCTCCCTTGAATTCTGCTTTTGATTATAACTCATTTGCATTAAGTTATAAATTCTCTGAAGCCTTTGAATTGTTTTTTGATTCTTTATAGCACACCTCATTTCACAAAACATAAATTTTCATAGATTCTGATTGCCACTTCAAGATATCTTTTATTCAGATTAAAAAACACAAAAGTACACTTTAAGAAATAGTGTTTTGGCTCTTGAAATTGTTGACATGCATCCCAAGACAGTCAGATTCTATTATTCTAGCCACTGTGCATTTATTACACTCTAGTGTTTTCTACTGTTAGTGGTTACCTATTGAGGAAATAAGAGAAATTTTCAGCTTCTCTTACCACCAAGAAAGAAACTAGAAGGGTGGGCACACACCTTTAATCTCAGTGCTCAGGAGGCAGAGGCAGGCAATCTCTGTGAGTTTGAAGATAGCCTGGTCTTTAGAGTGAGTTCTAGGACAGCCAAGGCTACACAGAGAAACCCTGTCTCAAACAAAACAAAACAAAACAAAAATGAAAGAGAGAGAGAGCGGGAGAGGGAGGGAGGAAGGGGTGGGTAAAAAGGGAGGGAGGGAGGAAAAAGAAGGTATAGTGGGGTATGCCTTTAATCCTAGCAAGTGGGAAGCAGGGGCAGGTTGATCTTTCTGAGTATGAGGCCAGCATGTTCTACATAGTGAGGCCGTGCCTTAAAAAAAAAAAAAATACATACCATGGACCCACTGAACTAAAAAATGATTTATATCTTGAAAGAACTGTCAGTGTAAAGTTTCATTATACTATTTAGAAGGAAGTACAACTTAAAAATATGAATTATTTTTTGAAATTTTCATCTAATAGTTTTAGGTAATGGGTGATAAAGAATTAAATGAAGTAGGGGATAAGAAAGGACTGTTGTTTTATATTCTCAAATGTGAACCAGTATACCCAATATCTAGAAATATAAGGTAATTGCTTCAACTTATTATTTAATCTAGAACACAAAGGATATGTGTTGTTGTGGCTTCTATTTTAATATTGTACTAGAGGTATTAGAGCAATTGCACTGGAAAATGACATACAGTATTCATATTAGAATGGAAAATGACATACACTGTTCAGATTAGAAAGAAAGAAGCAAAACCACTGTGAGTGTGTGTGTGTGTTCATATGAATACAGTGTGTGCTTGTGCACATTATGGACAAGATAGAGGGTAATAGGCACAATCATTTATGTTCACAGGATAAAGCATCTAAGATAAACTGATAGAAAATGTAAGTTACTACATAGTAACTTGAAAACTGAGAAGCATTGAGAGAATATTAAAAATATAATAAATAGAAAATATTCTATTTTCAAATCTTAAAATACTTAATTCTATTAAGATAACACTTCTCAGTTTATCTTCGTAGCTATCACAGTTGTTCTCAAAACTAGAGATGTCTTCTTTGCATTTTTAACTTATTATTTTATATAATTTATTTTTATTTTATGTTCATTGGTGTTTTGCCTGCATGTGTGTCCATGTGAGGCTAACAGAAGTTGTGGAATTGGAGTTCCAGACAGGTATGAGCTTCTCTGTGGGTGCTGGGAATTGAACCTCATCCTCTGGGAAGGGCAGCCAATGCTCTTAGAATTACTTTTATTTCTTTGTTGGGAGGAGACTGCCATAATGTGTGTATAGGTCAGAGGACAACTTGGTGATAGTCATTTCTTTCCTCCTACCATATGCATCCTGGAGAATCAAACTCACGCTTGGTTGCAGTTTGTCAGGATTGGCAGCAAGTGCCTTTACCTGCTGAACTATTTTGTTGTATCATTTGGCTTTTCAAATACAGACAAGCAGATTTCTGATATTTATGTAAGAACAAAATCTTGGACAGTGAGTCAGGTCAGGGAAGGAAGAATAAGGTAGAATGCTTTGAATTTAAATCTTACAGAAAAGCTAGTGACTAAAACTATCTGGTGCGACTATTAGAGTAAATTATTGGTCAACAAAAGAATTTAGAAGCCAAAAATAAGTCTTAGCACTCATAAATTAGTTGATCATGGTATTTGGGTTAGATTAAAGCACTAAACGTTGTTAGATGATATCAAAAACACAAGTAGTATAGGAAAAAAATTACCATTAAACTTCAGCAGAATTAAATTGGACCATATCAAGCAATGCGAAGAGGTTGGGTATGATGATGAAAGAGACTGAGTTTAATAATGCATGCCTTTAATCCCAACACTGAGCATATAGAGGCGGGTAGATCTATATAATGAGTTCCTGACCAGCCAAGAGCTCTCTCCAAATAAAAAAGAAAAGAAAGAAATGAAAAGACAACGCAGAAGAAAATATTTATTAAGTCCTATGTTTGTTATGGGACTTGTAACAAGAATATAAAAAACAATTTTAAAATAAACAATGGTAAGACAAGCTGATTAAGAGAACCTAAGTAGATTTTTCTTTCTAAGAAGATGTATACATGGCCAAGAATCACATGAAAAAAAAAAAAGTGAACATGATAGGCCTTTGGGAAATTTAAGTCAGAGCCTCAGTAATATACTAGTTTACTCTCAGTAGGATGCTTTATAAAACAGAGCATATCAAAATAACTATTGGTGAGGTGTGGGTAACTTGTAAATGTAACTGTCTTTGAACTGCATACTTAAAAAATTAAGATGGTGAGTTTTGTTATTAACATTTTTAAAACTAAAAAATCTCAGTATTTTCTTCCTTTTGTAGTCTGTTTTTTTCTTCTGAAAAAAGAAAGTAATAATACTTAGACATATTGTGGTCATTTAATATAATAATACAAGTGAAACACTTCGCAAGATGGTGCACAGTATATAGGTGTAGCTTAGTGGGTTGATGGTAAGAACAGAATGAGATTACTAATAGAAGCAATTGTTTTTTATTAGGAAGAAAGAATGGATATTTGAAGAAGTGAATAATTTTAAATCTGTAGTACAACTCATTATATGGAGACTATATGTTTGGTTAGTGAATCAGAAGTTAGTTTTTAAAAATGTACCTCTTAGGGCTGGGGAAATGGCTCAGTGCATCAGAATCTTTCTGTGAAACCTTGAGTAAAAGTTTGAATCCTCAGTTCCCATGTAAATCCATGCATGTCTACAGCCTCCAAATAGTGCTTTCACAGGAGTATTTAAACTTGAGTTCATTACTAAACCATTCACACAGATTTGTGAGCTTGTTGGCTAGTTAGCCAAGCTCTCTGAAGTGAGGAGTATCAGGTTCGGTGAAACCACTTATCTCAAGGTCATAGGATGGAGAATAGTGGAGGAAGACACCAGTATCCTGTTTTTCTCATATGCGCATACAGGCACATGCACTCCACCCGCCCTCCATGTACATATATTCTTAGCATGGACATACAAAGTACACTGTTTACTTAACGCTAGAAGTCTCTATTAGCTCTTAAAAAATGTTAAGAAAAATAAAAAGGCTGAAAAGATGTCCCAGCAGGTAGAGATTGCTTAGAAGGTGGAAAGAGGTACAAAGATGAATTAGAGAAGCCTGATGACCCAAGGTCAATCTTGGGGAACCTTGTGGGTGAAGGAGACAATGTATTCCAAGAATTTGTTCTTTGACCTCTATACAAGTGCTACAAAAATGAATGATTACATGTTAAAAAAAAAAAAAGCTTAAAACATCTAACTAGCTGATAATTAACCCACTCGAAGGAAAAGAGAGCCAATGTTCAAAAAAGACAAAACAAAAAACAGAAACCAAACAAAGCAGGAAATGTTTAATTAAAACATTGGAATACAGCCAGATGTGGTGGCACATACCTTTTTAATGCCAGTACTTCCGAGGCAGAGGCAGGTAGACCTCTGAGTTCCAGGATAGCCAGGAAAACACAGAGAAGCCATATCTTGAAAAACAACAGAACAAAACAAAACCACTTTGAAGTACGGAAACAAAGGGCATAAATGATTATTTGGGGATAAATACTTATATAGTCAATGCAAGTAATATGCTTTCTAGTGAAGAGATAGGAGGCTTTCATTTTTTACCTTTTTTTTCTAGTCACTGTATATAGCAAGTATATATATATATATATATATATGTTACTTATTTACTTTTATATCACTTAAAAAGATAGTATTTTATAGTGGTATAATTTTGATGTATCTTACTCTTTAAGGGTTTTCATGTAGGTGTATTTAGACTGTTGAGTGCTTTACTAAACATTTAGTATAAATGTGTTTGGGACTTCCATGGAATATAGTAGAGTTACTTGGTTATTAGTGCTTCATATTAATGATTAAAGCAAGATTCCTTACAAGTTTTTCTTTATTCTCATCAAAATTTTTGAATACTGTTTACTGTTTGTTTTTCATCTTTGTCCATCTATTAAGACATTTTCCCTATTTTGAGATCATACGTATTTTCATTCTTTTGTCCTTATAATTTTTTTATGTACTGTATATGTGATATGCATGTGCATGCTGTGTATGTGTGTTGTAGGTGCATGTCTAACATGTTTGCTCATGCAGGTAGACTTCAGAGGTTGCCATTGTGTCTTCTTTGATGACTGTTCACTTTACATATTGAGGTGTAGTGTCTCACCACAGCCTAGATTTGACCATTTAGCTTGTCTAGTTTGATTGTTTGCTCTTGGGGATCCTTTTCAATCCCCAAGTTCTAGGATTGCCTTACTGGCCAAGTGACATAGCAGCCTCTCTGCAGTTCTTTAGGTTGCTGTGTCATTTTACTTTTTCTTAGGCATTGTGCTGGTTAGTGTTTTTTTTTTTTTTTTAACTTATCAATTTAACACAATCTAGGGTCACCTGTAAAGAGGGAATCTCTGAGAGAAAATGCCTCCATCAGACTGCCTGTGGTTATGTCTGTGAGGCATTTTCTGGATTAATATAATTGATGTGGGAGGGCCATCCCAGTGTGGCCTGTTATCCCTAGACAGGTAGCTCTGAGTTGTATAATAAAGCTGAATGAGCCAGGTGTGTTGGCACACACCTTTAATCCCAGCATTTAGGAGCAGAGGCAATCAGATCTCTGAGTTTGAGACCAGCCTGGTCCATAAAATGAGTTCTAGGGCAACTAGGGCTACACAGAGAAACCTTATCTTGAGAAACAAACAAAAGGGCTGGAGAGAGATGGTCCAGAGGTTAGGAGCACTGGCTGTTCTTCCAGATGTCCTGTTCAATTTCCAGTAATCACATTGTGGTTAATAACCATATGTAACGAAGTCTAGTGCCCTCTTGCATGCATAATAAATAAATAGATAGATAGATAAATAAATAAATAAATAAATCTTTATAAAAAGAAACCAACAAACAAAAATAAAAAGAATGCAGACCGAACAAACCATGAGGAGTAAGCTAATAAGCATTACTTTTCTGTGGTGTCTGCTCAATTCCTGCCTCTGGGTTCCCTCGATGATAGACTGTAACTTGTAATCAAATAAATTCCTTTCTCCCAAGTATCTTTTAGACATGGTCTTTATCATAGGAGTAGGAAGCAAACTAAGAAAGGATTAGAGAAATTGTTTTCATGTGTCACTGCTATTTTTCCATTGTTTTTTAATTGCTTTATTTTTAGCTTTCATTTCCTATGTCTTGAGTCTTTTTTTTTTCTTTCTTTCTCAACAGTTTTTTTTTTTTTTTTTTTTTTGGAGGGGGGGGAATGTGACAAAGGCCCATCTTTGGAACATTAACAAGAGCTCTCCTCTCTATCCCCAACTTATGCATTGCTTAAATAAAATGACAGCCTTGAGATTCTGATGGTTCAATGGGTATTAGTCACCACACTCAGTTTCATGATGCTGTATTAGAGGTCAGGTCAGCTTGCTAGGCAAACATTTTACCACTCAACTACACCTGTTGTCTGACAAATATGTTGGTTTTTGTTTCTGTTTGTTTGGTTTTTTGTATTTTTCTAATTAGAGTTATAAATATGCATTTTGGTAGTTAGTTTTTATTTCACATTGTTCTGACATCATTGTCCTGTATAAGGTGCCACATTTTCTGTGTTTTCTTTTCTCACTGACCCTTTTCTTTTGCATTTCCTGCTACTGTCCTTGTTAATTGTTAGAGCATTATGTAGTATTTTAAATTCTTGATATGTAGAGGACTTTTCCACTTTTTTTTTTTAAAAAAAAGCAGCATTGTAATTTTCATATGTACATGGATATGAGTTTTTAAACTTAGTGGAAACTTGAATGGAATTATAATACTGGGAGTGACAAAGGTTTATGAAAAAAAGTTTTCACAAAGGAAAGGCTTAGATGACTCTCCCAGCTGAGGAGCTGCTCATGGCTGCTGTGGGAGGAGGAGTCAGGGTTCTTCAATGATGTCACCTATGTATGGTAGGTGGTCCATGCTCCTGTGAATCGTTGTGTACCCTTATGCATATGAGTAGTACTAGCTGGACAAACAAAGAAAATTCTGAATTTAGGAAAAGGATAGAAGTTGGATCTGGGAGGATGAGTTGGAGGGAGGATTGAGAATGAGTATAATTAATAATGAGTAAAATACTGAGGGTATGGATTGTTAACAGGAATATTACCATAATGCTATAAAAAGAGAAGATTGTCATAACCTTAAAAGAATTTTTAAGGACATAATTTGATGCCCTGGACATAATAAATACATGATAATTTTTTTAAAATTCGTGTTTTTCACCTTACAATTCTAATTTGGACTTATCATAGTTACACGATTGTTCTTTGATTTTTCTTTATAATACTATTTATAATAAACAGTACAAGCAAGTTATTTATCTGGTAATAGGAATTATGAACATCACCATGACACATTAACACTGGGAAATGCATTAGAACCATTAAAAATATGTCAGTTCAGAAAAATATGGTCTATTGATAATTAGAAAATATTTACAAAGGAATAGGTAAAGTTTAATATAAGACTTATGTTAATGTAACCTATGGCCACAAGGATGAGAATGTATTCATTATCTTCAGTGTAGCTAGTCTCAGTGGTATATATCTCTGGAAAGCACCTAAGTTGTCATGTCTAAACACATACCATTTATTACTATCAGCAGGCATTACAGAAGCTGGTAAAAGTATCTTTATGTTAAAAATATTCAAGTTGAGAGCAGTACTTCAAAAACTAATAGGACATTGAACTTCCATAGCTTTTATTTTGTGGAATTGAAAAATATGATTATTAGGGGTTGACCCCCAGAATGGAGATTCTGACAGGAATTGACTTTTGCAGCCTGGTTCCAAAAGCATTCTGGAACTAGATTGCCCTCTCCTTCTTTCTTAAATTTTTTCTTTTCTTTTTGATATTATAATGATATCATTTCTTCTTTCTCCCCCCTTTTTTTTTCATTTAAACTCTTTGCGCTCATTCAAATATCTGACTTTTTCATTAATATGTATACACGCATACTCATATATCCATAAATATATAATGTGCTTAGTTTGTATGTTACATATTTGTGCATGTTTTCAGACCTGAAAACATTTGGTATTGGATAACCAGTTGGTGTGCTTTTTCTTTTTCTTTTTTTTTTTTTTGTGAGAGTATTTATCCAGCTCTTGGCATTCTTTGGTTCCTGTAGTTTTTTGTAAGGTTGTGAGCTGGGCTTTCCCCATCCGTGTCAGCATATCTATTGTTGTCCGTGTTTAGTTCATGTGTAGGCAGTCACGTTAGTGAAGCTTTATGGATGCAAATTCTGATATTTCTGTAGTCTCACAGCAAAACTGCTGTTCCTCTGGCTCTTGAGTCTTTCTGCCTCCTCTTCTACAATGATCCTTAGGATTGTATTGTAATTGTACCCTTGGGACTAGATTGTAAATGTATCCTTGGGACTGGACACAACTCTGCATTTTGATTGGTTGGGTTTTCTGTAACGGTCTTCATCTGTTGTAAAAAGAAATTTTCTTTAAGAGTGGGTAGGAACCACTCTTAACTATGGACATAAAAGCAAATCTTTAGAATATAGTTAGGCATTATTCTAGTTTAGGAAATTGACAGTTGTGGGCTCTGCTTCAAGATCCTTGACTTTACTAGCCCCAGGTGGTTGGCTATATTTACAGCACCAGAAATTAATTTTCTCTTGTTGAGTGAATCTTGGGTCACCATTACTACAAGTAATGGTACTTGGGTACCATTACTACACCCTTAGGGTTATAGTGTCCTGCTGTTGTGGTTTTTAGACATCATAGCTGGTTAGGACAGTTGGTTGCTTCTGTCCTTTGTAAACTTGCATGGTATCTTCTGGTATCCTGAAAGCTCAGGGAAGAGGCTAGATCTTTTCCAGCTTAGGGTCCTCTGGGCCCTATTTCTGAAGAGCTAACTCTTAAGCAATATGAACTTAACTTTTTAACTCTAGGGGTTAGCCAAAGGCAATTACAATAGCCTAAAATGTTGGTGAATGTCCTGGATAGCTCTGAACAACAACTCAGAGGAGGCTTTTTTTCATGCTTGCTGTTGGGTGTGTATGTGTGTGTGTCTATGGTTCTTGTCAGCCTAGATGGGAAAATTTCATTTAAACTATATATGTGTATTTATATGCCAACTTACATGCATTATAGGTAGATAGTTAATAGTATGATCCTTTATGATTTTTCCAGATATCCATACTGTTACTTTACCATCTAGAACCAGAGGTTCCCCCCCCCCCCCGTCTCTTTTTGGTATCATTTTTTTTTTTGTGCTACTGCATGTACCCTCCCCATCTTGTATTTTTGAGACCGTCTCATCATGTAGCTGTGGATATCCTGGAACTCACAGAGATCAACCTACTTCTGCCCCCTAAGTGCTAGGATTAAAGACCTGTACCACCATTTTCTATCTTTAATCTTTTTTGTTAACTGGATGAGAACCCAAGAACACTGTAGCCTCTTCTTAACATACCCTATTTATAGATAAGCAGAGAAGTTGAATATCCCTTATCTGAAATGCTTGGGACTAGATGTCATTTACTTACTAGATTTTTTAAATTTTGGAACATCTGACCCATGGTTCAAGGTCGAATTTTCTGTGATATGAGATGCATTTTGCACACACACACACACACACACACACACACACACACACACACACACACACCCCTTTACATATTATTCTGAAGGTAATATATTTTCTGTGTTTCTGTTTTGATTTGAGACATGTGTGAGATATGTTTCTGACCCAGACTAGCCTCAAGATCTGGACCATCAGTCCCAAAGCCTCAAAGAAACACACAGAAGCTTACATTAATTTTGTGCTGCTTGGCCTATGGCCCAGACATATTGCTAGCTATCTCTTTCATCTCAACTCAATCTATTTTCATTAATCTATTTTGTCGTGTGGCTTGGTTCCTTTTCACAGAGCAGCATGGTTGTCTTCTTTGTGTCTGCTGACTTCTCCACTGGTGTCTCTGCTCTGTTCTTCCTGTTCCCAGAGTTTTCTTAGCCTGGTAGTCCCACCCACACTTCCTGTTTGCCTTCTGCCATCAGTCTTTTTTTTTTTTTAATAAACCAATAGGTGGGACAATTATTTACAATGTATCAAAACATAGTCCGAGACACATCTCCTAAGGTTAGGTAAAGTTTTCTACTGTGGTGTCATGTTAGTGAGTAAAGTTTTAGATTTGATACTGCAGATTTTTAGGTAGGAGTTCTCAGTCTGCGTATTTTTTTTTTAAACTTTATTTATTTATTTTATTTGCCTTGGTGTTTGCCTGGAACTGGAACTACAGACAGTTGTTAGCTGCCATGTGGGTGCTGGGAATCGAACCCGGGTCCTCTGGAAGAGCAGACGGCACTCTTAACTGCTGAGCCATCTCTCCAGCCCCCCAGTCTGCGTATTTTTAAATGTTTTATTACACTTGAGTTGGATTCAGAGGAGAAACAGGTATTATAGTTAACATAAATTTAACCATCATACTATAGCAGGCTGATTTGGGCAGAGTGTCAGAAAGCCAACTAAAGTAAATTGATGAGAATCTGTTATATAAAACGTTCCTAAGAGAGGAAGAGCTTAAGCTTGGTTGGTCAGTGACAAAAAGGCTGTTTTCAGAGACCCAGGCTCTGGATAGGGCTGCAGTTTGTATGACTAAACCTAGATAAATCCTAGGTTTAGTTCTTGATTGTGTCAAAAATAAAACTAGGTTCTGCTATAACATCTGCATCATTCCTACTGACTTTGAAGAGGAGATATTCAATTTATTGAGACAGTCTGCCTTTCTCTACATAGTTTTCTCTTGAGGGCCTTCTTAGTACCTTATAGCTCAAAGTCTGCTGGTACCTTTTTTCTCATTTGGGTTAGTCTGTTTCTAGGACAGGTGGAAATTGGCAACCATTTTAATAATTATTTAAAATTTAAGTGGAAGTTGTGGATTGTTTTATTAGTGTTTCATTTTAGTGTCTATGATGGCTACTTCCTATATGATCATCAGTCCATGAGCTTGTATAAAGTGTAAATTCATTGTACCCTGAGAGTTTAAGCACCAAACTTTGACTTGAGAGTTTGGGTATGATTTTAATGTATGTAAGGAACTTCGGAGCCTTTTTTTGCATCTTTCCGAGTAGTTCAGGTTATAGACATCACCACCAGGCTGAGTCTTAATGAGAAATTAATAAAAAGATTTCAAGAATTCTTTGAGTATTTTGGAAACCAGACTTTCTTAATCTGATAATGTATTTCAAAAAGATTTTCTCACAAACTATTTTCATTCTCCAAGAGTGTTTTTCAAAAGACATTTTGAATTTTTATCATATAATTTATTAGGTTCAATTTTCAAACATTGTGATGTTAGACACATATACACAGAGTGAGAGAGCCACACTCATCATCAGGAATTGAGCCTTGACTTAGTTAAGAGCACTGGCTGCTCTTGCAGAGGACCCAGGTTTTGTTCCTAGTCTCCATATTGGGCAACTCGCAACAACGTGAATTAGACAAAGTCTTCTGTTCTCTGGGGAACCAACACCCACCTGCAAACACCCTCTCCAAACACATAATTTAAAATAAAATAAATATTTTTCAAGAGTCACCATGAGTCCTAAGATAAGCCTGAATTTGTTTTTTTTTTAATGTTTTCTTCTAGTAGTTGAGTTTTCCATTTTATACTTAGTCCTTTGATCCGTTAAGAGGTAATTTTTGAGCCAGAAGTGATAGAACTCCCTTTAGTTCCAGCATTCGTGATTCAAACGTGCATGTGGATGTTCTTGGAAACCAGAACCCTTCAGCTATAATTACAGACAATTGTGAGCCACTTAAAAATGTGTGCTAGGACTTGAAGTCAGGTCTTCTGCAAGAGCAGCAAGGATTTTTAATCATTGAGCTATCTGTCTATCCCATTTACCATTATTATCATTATTTATTAGTAGTATTTTATTTTTCTGAGACAAAGTCTTGCTATATAAACCAGTTTTCACTTGCATTTGAGATTCTTTTCTGTGTGTTGCATGCCTTTATACCATAACTAGTTGTGTAGCATATTACTGAGATATTTTATATTAAGTAATAGAAATCTGGTTCACATTTTATACTTAAAAATGATTTTGGACTAGTCTCAAGTGTTCAGTAGGCTTGTGGCTTATTCTGTGAGCTGTGCAATTAGAAATGAAACATATCTCCTAAGTATTTATACTCCCTTCCCTTGTTAATATTGTATACTCTTGAAATATTTTTATTAAAATGCTATATTGTTTTGATCTGTTCATTTGTAATAATAGTGAGATTAAGTATATTTGATCTTGCTTTGAACACAGACATTCTTTTGGATGTTGTTTTGAATTATTGGACTCTCCTTTAACCTATTACAGATCTGGGCATGACACTGAACTTCTGATCTTTCTCCTCTTTACAAAGTGCTAAGGTTACAGACATACACAGTTGTGACCATCTGATCATCCATTTTATTTCTTATCTTGTTCTGTGGCATGAGTTTCTTTTGTACTTGTTTAGAAGGCTTTCTTTTATTTTAAGCATGTTTACTTTGTTCTTTCACAGACAATATTTTCCAGGTGTCATTTCCCCCATTGGCTCTATATTGTCTTCCAGTGGCATTTCTGAGTTATTTAGTGGAATCGGTTAGTTACATTTTCATTAGTTTGTCTTTGATGTAACTGCTTATGGGTTATAATTTTATCTAAAGTTTTTTCTGTCATTTTTTTTTTTTACTTTTTTAAAGTTGAAAGTGCTGTTTCCATAGTTATGGGTAAACATTTGTAATTTTTTTTTCTGGAGTATATTTTATTATGCTGTTCTGTCTTTCTCTAAGCATGGACAAGGCATATTAATTTCTTGTATGGGAAAGTGTGTGTTTTCAACAGTGTTTGGACAGTGATCTGATGGAGTTTCTTGAAGGTGGATTTTATAATTATTTTGTCAAGTTAAGTGCCCACTCCTCTCTCAGACAGAAAAATAAAACATAACTATCTGTCCTTTTTTTGAAATTACTCCAGCAATTTTTCTATTTTGATGTCTAATTCTTATAATTTAGTTCTATTCATTTGTATTTTTCTGCTATTGTATAGTTAAAAACTTTGTGAGAGTGTATAGTGTATTCATGTGTTCTTGTGTGTCTCCTTCTCTGTGTGTGTGCGTGTGTGTGTGTGTGTGTGTGTGTGTGTGTGTGTGTGTGTGTGTGTGTACATGTACATGTGCCTAGGTGTGCTCTTGTGGAAGCTGAGGGAAGGAGAGGAGGGGGCTCCTGCTGTGTCTATGTACTTATTTATTCCCTCTAGATAAGTTCTCTTAATGAACCTGAAGCTTGCGATTTCAGCTAGGTTTGCTCTCTGAATGCTCACAATCTGCCTGTCTTCACCCCCAGCACAGATTATAAATCCTCACAGCCATGCCCAGCTTTTACTATCTGGGTGCTAGAGACTTGAACTTTGGTTTTCAGGTACTATAAAAATTTTTTAGAATTTTAGAAAGTATTACATCATTTTTGAAAATTTTTTGCTCTGTTTAAAGTTAGGAGCTGATTATGTACTGAAATGTTTGAGTGTCTTCTTTGGCATGATGCTGTTTTTCCAGCTATTCATGGAGAATGATGTGACTTTGGTTAGGTGTTTTTTGTTTGTTTGTTTGTTTTTGGTCTTGTTCGTTTTGGCTTTTAATAACAGGGTTTTTCTGTGTAGTTGTGGCTTTCCTGAAACTCACTATGTAAAGCTTTACTTGATTGTACTATTTCTTCTTATAGCTTTGGATTCATTTGTATAAGTTTTATTTAAGAGTTTTAAATACTAAACACTGGTTGTATAAGATAAAGTTGTAATTTTTATGCTTTCACATACAGTCTTAAATAAACAAATTAAGTGTGTGTTGGAAGTCTAATAGAAGCCATCTAAAGATGACTTCAGTCTATTTGGTCTTAAATTAAAAGCAATTCTCTCAACAACCTTTTAATTTTTTTTTTTTTGAATCATACAAGTTTATTCACTTTGTACTGAGAAACAATTTGTCTGATGTAAGAATTTAATCAGATTAAAAGCTGTAAAGTTTGGAAATTAGCAGAGTTGATCTGTATCCTAATTTTTGTTGTTGTTTTTAAAGAAGAAGACTACTGTTGGTGTTTTTTTGAGACTTTTTTTTGATACTAATTATTGAGAGAATAAACAAGTATTAAAATGTGTGACAAAGTAACTATTATTTTCAAGGTTAATCCCTTCATACTAGTATTCTATTAAACATTTTTTGAACTTCTACATAGATTATAGGAATAAAAGCTTTTAATATGTTAACTGTTCTCATTCTCAGGTGCATTTTACCTGGTGTTTGAATATATGGACCATGATCTGATGGGACTACTGGAGTCAGGCTTGGTTCATTTTAATGAAAACCATATAAAATCTTTTATGAGACAGCTCATGGAAGGCCTGGATTATTGTCATAAGAAGAACTTTTTGCATAGAGATATTAAATGTTCAAATATTCTTCTAAATAATAGGTATGGATAATTTATATATATTAATACAATATATAACTTCCTGTAAAATTCAGTTTATTGCTTCAGATTTCTGGAATAATAATGAGCAACAGTAAGCTTAAACACAAATTTCAGACACATGACTTAGTTCTTGAGTACTGCCTACTTGAGTAAGTAAGTACTTTTCCTAGGTATTATTGAGGTACTTTCTAAGAGGGGACTGAAGCAGCACCTGAGATACTATCACACTAGGGCATGTCTTGGGCCCTTTTGGAGTATTGTTTCTAAGAGTACTCTTTCCATTGTGTCCTTTCGGGATCCTTAGGCCCTTCATAAAAGGAAGTAGTATTAGTCTAGATTAAAAAATGTAAATATTTTATAAATAGTACACTGTCATGTAGGAAATATTAATCTTCAGGGCAATATAGTCCCTTCAATAGTTTTGTTCTACAGTTGGTTGAATCTGAAAATTAAGAGCTTATAGATGGGGGCTGGAGAGATGGCTCAGTGGTTAAGAGCACCGTCTGCTCTCCCAGAGGACCCAGGTTCGATTCCCAGCACCCACATGGCAGCTAACAACTGTCTGTAGTTCCAGTTCCAGGCAAACACCAAGGCAAAAATAAATAAATAAATAAATAAAGTTTTTTTTTTTTTTTTTTAAAGAGCTTATAGATATGGATGGTTGAATAAGCATATAACAAAAACGAAACTATCCAGAGTAAAATGGTAATTGCTACTTTGTAAATTTTCCTTGTACATTTTCCACTAGTTAATCTTGCCTGTAGTACAGCAATCTAATGAAAGAATGTGTATTTTGTTTTTAATGTGTCTTAATTGAGCACTAGGAATAGAATATAATCATTCTATATATAATTATATAGATTCATGATATACTAATGCATTTTATATTTTTTCTTATTTCTACCAGAGGACAGATAAAACTTGCAGATTTTGGACTTGCTCGTTTATATAGCTCAGAAGAAAGGTAAGAGTACTTTGAGACAAATTATTGTAAGTATGAAGTTCAGTTTTAGACATTATTTTAGAATGTTCATTTTTAGACTTACATATGTATGAGCTTTTGGCCACATGTATATATGTGTACCACATACATATCTTGTACCTGGGGAGATCAGAAGAGGTCTTTTGGATCCCCTGAAGCTGGAGTTACAGAGGATTGTTAATTGCCATGTGGGTGCTGGGAACTGAACGTAGGTAGTCTGAAAAGCAACAAGTACTTGTTGACCTATTTCTCTAACCCTGCTTTATTATTATTATTATTATTATTAAGTAAATTTGTTTTTTAAATGGCAGATAAAGATTTTGTTAAAATATATGACTTTAAATTTGACTGCAATGATTTAAAATTCTTAAAAACTAATGTTTAAATTTTTAGTGCAGATTTAGATATTAAGGTTCTTAATTACGTATTTAATAATAGTTTGGTATATTTTATTATTTTAGACTTCACCATTTTTGTTTGACTTGTATCTACAGTACCCCTCCCCCCAACTCTGGAACTATTTAAACAAGCAGTTGTGAGGATGCTCAGTGTATAAGAGAAAGGTGGAGCTTCTCTGGCTAAATTTGGGGGTGTCTATCTGACTGGCGCCCTTGGTGTATGCTGGTAAAGAAATAGGACTTTCAAAATAAAATGTTTGGTTGAAATAATGATTTTTATGTAAATAAGATGTGAGATTGATTGGGTTTCATAAATACTGTTTGTAGTCCATCTTTCTCCTGCTTTTACTTATATATTTGTGTAATTATATATTCTTTGTAATTAATTAATATCTCTTTTAAAATTTATTTTTTATTTGGTGGATAAAGTGTTGTATACAATAAATTGTTTTGAAATATGTATAACATTGTTGAATGGCTAAAGCAGGCTAGTTAGCTAATGCCTTATATCAGTGTGTGTGTGTGTGTGTGTGTGTGTGTGTGTGTGTGTGTGTGTTAGGAACACTTAACAATCTCTTGGTAATTTTCAAGAAGCTATTGAATTGTTACTATGTTCATCAAGTTGTTTGAAAACCCTTTTGAACTTAACTCTCCCATTTATTTGCAAATTTTATGTTTTGACCAGCTCTTAATCTTCAACACAGAACTCTTGGCAATTGCCATTCTTGCTTTGTACATTTGTGACTTTAACTTTTTTAGTTTCTGTATACAAGTGAGATCATGTGATCCTTGTCTTCTGTGTCTGGCTGTCTTTTTTAACTTAGTGCCCTTCAGATTCATCATGTTGTCACAACATTGAACAACACAATATTTTTTATAAATTATTTTTTATTAGACTTTTTTAATATACTATATTTTGGTCATATTCTTTCCACTTTCCCACCTCTACCCAGACAGTGCATATATACCATACTTTTCCTTATCAGTCCTTCTGTTGTTGGACATATTCTGTTGTGTCTTTGCTGATGTGGAGGACTGAATGATCTTAAGGTATGTGTTGACAGGGTCAAGGAGCTATATATTTCAGGTTTTCAACTCTTATATTTACATAATCCACACTGGCTTTGAACTCAGTGACTCAACTGCTTCTACTTTCCAAGTGTTGAGATTAAAGATGTGTGTCTTTATGCCTTGCTCTAAATTTTTAAATATTTCTACAATACAGTAATTTTGGGGGGGGGCAGTTGTAGAATTTTCAAAGAAAATAGTCTTAATGTTACTTAATATAAAACTTCACTTGAATAGCAATTTTTAAATTTCAGATTAATATGGCTACTTCACTTGAATAGCAATTTTTAAATTTCAGATTAATATGGCTGTTCTTTGGGTGATTATTTGGTTAAGGATTCTATTTCCTTAATCCCTTGATATTTTGCTGTAGTTGTTTTGTCCTTGATGCAGTTTATGTTATACTTGAATGTAATTCTCTTCTTTGTTATGTTCATTCATATTGGGATACACCTAATTACCTTTTATAGCTAAAAAGTTCTTTTTATTGAAGATACTTGTACATTTGAAATAGATGTTCCAGAAAATATTGTATAGCTACATTTATATATATTATATATCATTTTCCATAGTACAAAAATATTTTCATAAAAATTGAAATTATAACAACACATGTATTACCGGTTTGAAGTTTGAAGAAAATAAATTCTGTAGTCCTAAATTGAGAAACTTGGGTTGTAGTCTTTGCATTATCTTTATCCAGTTGTAAAATACTATTTCTTGAGACATTATATATTCCAGGTCAGCCTCGGACATACTTTGTAGCTCAGTTAGGCCTCTAAATGGCTTCCTGGTGGTATCTGCCACTGTATTCATCTAGCGGTAAAATCTTGGTTAAGCCAGTTAATGAGTTTCATGACTCCAAATATTATGATGATGTATTAAACATTTCCAAAATTGGGCCTGGATGAATGGCTCAGTAGTTGAAAGGACTTGTTGCTCTTGCAGAAGGTTTGGCTTCCAGCACCTATGTGATACCTTAATACCATCTAGAACTTCAGTTCCAGGGTAATGCCATTTTATGGTTCTGGCCTCCATAAGCATTAGGCATACACATGGAACACATGATATACAGGCAAAGCATTCATATATTTAAGATAAAAAAGAACATCTTTATCTCTCTGAATCCTGGGCTCAAAGTGTTGCTGAGTGGTAGAGCACCCACCCATCTGACGTTTTTTGAGGCCGTGGGTTCAACCCACAAAACTACCAAAACCCAAAATGCTGCAAAATTTCTACAGAAGTATTAGAAAAAAAATGTCAGACACACATACCTATTAATTTTCTAAAAGCTGCCAGTATCAAAATAAAACTTCTTTAAATAGTAACTAAAGCCGGGTGCATTTGTGTTTGATCCCATGAGAGGGGACAGGGTGAAAAGGGTTTTTAACACTTCTAACCCACCCTTCTCAGGTAGAATGTGTTAGAAGCAATGTTGCCATCTAGTGGCTATTCCTATCTTGCCACTTGTTTAGGGACTTTCAGAATGGCTCATTGTCCCTAAATCTAGAATTATTGTCATTTAAGAGATGGAAACAGTGCTTTAAAACATCAAATGTGTTTTGGGAGAAGGAGACTCTGATCTGTAGAACTGTCCTGTGGTGGTGCAAGGAACTCTTGAGGTTTCCGAATAATACTGAGGATCTTTTGGGAAGCTGGAGAACAAACCATAACCATGACAATAATACATGAGAAAGATACTACAGAATGTTATACATAACAGTAAATAATATACCTCAGCAGTCTTCACAAATGGAACTCTTACTCAGGTTGATGATTTAATTGTAAGATGATGATAAATATGTAGTTCTTTTTTCCTCATGTCCTCTCCATTTTTATTATGTAAAATGGGAAAGGTAATTAAATTTTCTAGCAGTGTCCTACTGTCCCATTCCCTCCATCACCCAGATGGAGATGTACAGCAAACACATATGCTTGATAACACAAAAAGTATCAAGTACCTTTGAGGTGTCACTGTTTACATCTTCTTTCATGTGTTTGTGGCACATTTTATTATTATTATTGTTCTTGTTGTTTTGTGTGTCTTTGGAAATAGCATCTATGTTCTTACTACAAATCTAAATTTCTTGTCTTGATACTTTTTGTGTTATCAAGCATATGTGTTTGCTGTACATCTCCATCTAGGTGATCTGTATATTAATTCTTAATTTAAGAATTAAGCCCTGGCAGAAAAAAGATACTTTTCTTTAGTTATCCATTTGTTTTCACAGATATGTATGTGTGTGTATGTATACATATTTATGTATGTATGTATATATTATCAACTATACATGTCCCTCAAAAGAATATTTCCTGCCTTCAGTCTTTGTTTCATGTTGTTCTCTACTCCCATTCCTAGATACTACCATTTCCAGGCACCCTCATAGTATCATTGTCGAACTTACAATTCCCTAAACACATTGTGTTCTGAAATACCTTTGTAAGTCTATATAAATTGTTTTTCTTTTATATACAATTATAATTTCCATTGTTTCATTTTGAAAAATTTGGTATTTAAGTGTTTGAGTATGAGCATCTTATAAAATCTTCCAGGAACCTCAAAGGTGTCACTGTTTACATCTTCTTTCATGTGTTTGTGGCACATTTTATTATTATTATTGTTCTTGTTTTGTGTGTTTGTAGTGCTTTGGTACGTTATTATAATTTATAACTATATTACTGGTGGGCACTAAGAACAATCATGGATATTTGTTTGACCTAAGTATCCATTAATGCTTAGCACAGTACCTAATTTGGCTTGAATTCTTTAAAGGGAAAAAAAGGAAGATTTTTTTATGTTCGTTTATTTTTAAGTAGCTAGCTTCATGATAATTATTTGTGGAGAAAATCTTCTTAGATGAGCACTGTGTCAGAATACAAGATTTTTGTTAGTTCACACTGCCATGCAGTTCCCAGTAGAGCTAGGAAGTAATTCTGGAGTTTTGGACAGAAACTCTGTTCTCTGTAGTGTTTTCTGGGCAAGTCCCCTGGATCATACCTTGATCTTGTGAAAGTATCTTCCAGGTAGAGAGCACTAGGGACCTCACAAGGTTTTTAAACAATTTTTGGAGCTGTTTTAAAGAAAAAAATTTGCTGAATTTATTTGAATGAGTATTTTGTTTGCCTGTAGGTACCTGTACCATGTGTGTGAAGTACCCAAGGTGGCTAGAAGAGTGTTGAATACCTTGGAGTTGGAGTTATAGATGGTTTTGAGTTGTGGGTGCTGGGAGTTGGACTTGGCTCCTCTCAAGAGCCATCTTCAGTTCCAGCGTTGCTGAATTTAACTGACTTTAGCCTCCCAATTCTTCAGTCATAATTATGTTTTTATTCTAGAAGTAGGTTAACAAATTACAGAATTTTTATTTTTCTCCCATAGTCATGTTTAATTCTGTTGTATTTAAGGGAGCTCTGAAGCTATCTAAATATCAAACTAGGAAGCTAAAAAATGAAAACAAAGAAACCAATTATTTTGATAACTATTTTAAGGTAAAGTTTTTATGGCACTTTTTCCCCCTTGTTGTTTGTTGTTATCTGCCCCTCCAAATACTGCTTCCCTTGTTGATAAGATGATATTGTTAGCTGCCTTTTCACAACCTGGTAATGGTGGCCAGAGATTAGTTTGGTAGTAAAGTACTTGACCAGCATGCTAGGGTACTGGGGTTAATTCCTAGCACTGTAAAACATACCTAAAGTTGGTAGTGATTTATAGAAGAAGATACTTACTAGAAAGCAGACCTTTATTTCTTAAATATTTATAAAATTTAGTTTTGCCACTTGTAAATAACAGCTTATTGAACTCACTGTTGTAATTTAATGACAGTTTTTGTGTCTATTTGTCTTTGATTGGATTATAATAAATTTATTGCTTAGAATTTAGGGAACTAAATTGAAATGATTTATTTCATATTCTCAGTCTGTCCCTTTTTCTAAGTGAATAAATGCATACAACCAAATAACTATAAAAGTGTTAATCTGATTTATGTTAAAAAAAGGATTAACTCTTTTCAGAAGTATTTTAATCCATGAATAAATACATATATGTGTTATGCAGTGACTTTAACCCTTTCTAGGATAAAATGCTTTGTTATCTTTAGGATGCTGGCAGTAGGTAATCAGCCCAGGAAGATTATGTTGGAAAGGCTAATTTTTGAGAATTCTGGATGTTTGGTTATTTCTACATTTGGATATCTCTTCAGATTGCAACAATTCTGAGTTTCTTGAGATTTAAATTCTGTTTTCTTCTAACATAATTTTGTCCTCATTTACTTTGATCTTTACCTTTCTAAATATAACAATCTACTTATAACATGGAACATTTTCTTGATAATACTATATGAACTCTGTTGAGTGATGTGGTTTGTGACCATATGTTGAAATTTTTTTAATGATTAAAGTCCTTCCATTTGTATACCTTCTCAGAGTTTGCTCTTTTTACTCACTTAATGGTAAAATGAAAAGTGAGGTGTGGTGCCCTTTTTGGAGGAGCAGGGGTGGAACCAGACTACCAACCTACTTTTAAAATTGTAGTTAGGGTGTTACTGTATTGACCAGACTGGCTTTAAACTGAAAATGCACCCATCTCTCAGCCTACTGACTGCTGGGATTTCAGGAATGTACCACCAACTTATTTTGTTAAACCATTTTGTTGAAAACATTAAAGCATCATTCACATATTCAAAGGTCTTTTTTCCTGTCTTTTTTTTTTTTTCAAGTTGGTTTCTGAATCCCTGCTCTAGAAAATGTATGTTTGCCCATACATTTTATTATTCTTGTGTGAATAGTTACTAGGAGCAATGTGTCTTAATACTATTGTTTAAGACTCATTTTGACTCTTTTGGGAAGTGAATTAGCCTTGAAAATCTGGAAGTCAGAAAAATTTATTAGAAAGGGGTTGTAGTAAATTTTGATTAAAAATTATTGTGGATAAATAACTAGGTAATGGATTATGTGTTAGAAAGAAGAGAGTTATATCATATTCTCTACTGGAGAATAGTTGGACCCCATTACATGTTGTGAAAAATCTGTCTCCACTCTTATATATAAGGTTTGTGCTTAAGTAGCTGGATACATTTACAGTTAGGAGAAGCCAAATGATTGTAAAAATTTAGTAATAGCTTAAAGAATTATAATCTCTCACTTAATAATGTTAACTGATTGTTGCTTACCTGAGTGCACCATTAATATTTAACTGTAACGTCACTTCAGATGGTGACTGTTTCATGTAGCCATCAAGAAAACCTGATGAGAATATCTGCCGTCTTTTACACATGCCTTCCTTCCAAGGCTGTATCCAGAAATACAAAAGTAAAGGAGTGATATTAAGAAGCATGTCTAGAAAAGACTCTTAGCATGTGTATTCCTGTTCCAGTGGCATGCACTTGGTCGAACGACCAAACCTCATTATAGTGAGAGTGAGAACTGTAGTGTAATAGCAAGACAGCTGCTGTCGAAGAAAGGAGCAAGTCCTGCCACAAGTGGTGGTGTTTGTACAGACATGAGGTAGGAAGAATAAAACAATTTTCAGTAGAAGGTAACAAACTTAGTTTTGGAAGCTATGATGTAGATCTTACAAATAACTTACAAACTTGCACATTTCAGAGTAGACAAGTTTTTCAGTGTAAAGCATTATGTTATAAGAACTGTTTTTCCTTAAAAAGTAAAAACTAAGTGAAAGTATTAGAAAGTATAAAGGCAAAATAGAAAGGGCATGAGAAACAAATGTGTACTTACTGTTAAGTAGTTACAGCGTGTCAATCACTTAAAAGTATATGCACATTTTTACTTGGGCAGAATGTGATGTAAGAAGTATCCAAAGACTGAGCATTAGAACTATAAAAGGCACATTAAATCATGTCTCATTTACATGATATTTAGAGAACTTAAAGGATTTAAATGGTGCTACAACTCAAATAAAATAATGCCTGTAGGATTCTGGCCATAGTGACAGTGGCTGGAGGAATTTTTGCTAGACAATTAGGATAGCTGTTTTTGAATAAGTAAATTGCAACTAAGATCTGAAGGTGAAAAAAAAAAAATCAATGAAGACCCAGACAAAGAATATTTCAGTAGGAGATGCTGGGAAGCATCTTGGTGTTTGACAAGTGTGAAGGTCTATGGTAAGGTCACAGGAATGAGATAAGTTTTATTTTTTTGCAGTGGCATATGTCCTGATTTTGTGTTTTTAATACAAAATGATTTTTTAAAAGACGGTAGTCAAGGGCACTTTAAAGGTGAGGAAACCACTGACTAGACTGTTGAAATAGTAGTAGTGCCTCAGATCTGGATTGTAGTTAAAATCATTAAAAAAAAAAAAAAAAAAAAAAAAAGTTGTATTTAAGCTGAGTGTGTTGATGCTTCCTGACTAGCTATGGTGGCTTATTGTCTTGTCAACTTAGCACCTGAGAGGCCACCGTGAGGAGGGCAACATGGGCGACCATGCCCATTCCCCACCCACAGAATCAAAGAAAGGCCCCTGACTTGTCTTTATGCAGCGGCTAGGAGATAATAGCAGAATGGTCCAGATTTCTTAGGAGTAGTTACCTGAAGAGAATGAAAAGAATCACTGAAGACTTTTATGTATTGTTGGAGAAATTAAGCATTTAAACTTTGTTTAGGTATATCCCTTTACATGAATCTTTTTGAGTTCCATAGAATGATCTTCTCATACTATTAAGATAGGGAACACCATAACCAAATCTATCCCTCGAACACTCCTCCCCACAAGCTCTGAAATTCCAAGAAAAGCATTGAAATGTGTTATCAAGCAAGCAGAGTGTCTGACAAAAACAAACATTTTAGAAATACCTACAAAACAATTAACTGTACATTAAATATTTGTGATTCGTTTAAAACTATACCTTGTAGTTTTGTGTTTAATCATTTTGAAAATTAACTGTTTTACATTTGATAAAGGCAGCCAAACTTAAAGCTAAGAGTGACTATGTAATAAAATGCAAAGAATTTGATATATGGCATGTAAACTAATCTTCTATTTTGAGCACTTTTAAATAAAATTTTATCACCTGAATATTTGTAGTTTCTCTAAATTTTCATTATTTTTAAATTTAGAAAATTAGAGATTTATATTAGTTTAAATATTTTGAGAGTAGTTAACCTAGTTTTAGTCTTATAATATAGACTTCAAGTGAATATAGACCCTTGAACCAATTTAAAATGAGAATCGTCATGTTTCCAAGCTTTTTTCCCCAACCAGCTCATTCACTTGTCACCTTACATTACATTTAACTGCTTTGTTGTTGTACCCTGTGTTTTCCTGGACTTTGTGTTATGAATGAGCCTTTAGACTTTTGAGTGAAGATAGAAAATATAGGGAGTTTAAGACGGGATCATGTCAAGATGAATTATTGGGAGTAGAGATTAGACCTTCTGCTGGCAGATTTTTTGTTGTGCATCAGACAATTAATGATAACTAAGAAAATTGCAGAAGAATTTCAAATTTAAAAGGAATTAACGCTTAAACAAAATGATTAAGTACAGCTAGCTTTATTAGAGCAGCTAGGGTTTAAAATACTTTTATGTTATATGAAGATAATTGATGCCAGAAAATAAGCAAAGAAAATTTACTAAGGAAAGCATACTCAATTTTCATTTGCTTCATAGGCCTTTTATCCTGATGTGGCAGTACATGCCTGACTCCCGGCTCTTGGGGGTCAGAAGTAGGAAAGTTACTGGAAACTCAAGCCCATCATGGCTACAAAGCAAATCTCAGACCAACCAGGGCTAGTTAGTGAGAATAAAACAAAACAAACAAACTTAGATTATTACTTGCTAATTTTTAGTTTGACAAATGTCAACAGTTTATTTTGGGGGAGGGTCTGCTTTGGGAATATTATCACGCCCAAATTATTCGTTTACAGTATTAATGTTCAGATTATTTAGAGAAATTTGGCCACATTGTAGCAGAGCAGTTCAGATGAAACTTAGGCTTTCTGGAATTTCAGACCTATGGTTGCTAAAAGAAGTTGTTGTTAGATTAAATTGCATGTACTCCCCCCCCCACACACACATCACCCCCAGTCCACCCAACTCATGTTGGATGAACAAATCGGCTTCAAATGCAGCCTTTCTGGGGGAATTTAATATCTGCTCTTGTAGTCTCTATTATTTGGTAGACATCTGAAAGAATAAGGTTTATGACTGGTCTTAAGAAGTAGTTTGTACTTTAGTCATAGTCAATTTTTTAGGGTCATCTTCATTCATATAAATCATGTAGAATGTGACTATTGATTGATGTTTAGAAATTCTTTGCTGCTAAAATTGTACTGTGATGATTGATGGTCAGACTTAATGTTTTTATAACTTGACTAAATTTAAGTATATATATATATAAAATATATATATTTGTAGTTTTCTGATAAAGCACCATAGCTGTAGCTTGTAGTCTTGTGTAGACTAGATCACAACTGTTTTGTAGTCAATATATACTTTATTTTCACAAACCAGAGTGCATCCAAATGTATTAAATATTTTCAAAGATGTGTCTAGTTACAAATTTTTGCTAGGGGCCAACTGTGATTGTACCCACATTGAATCCCTAGCACGCAAAGGAGGCAAGAGATCTCTGAGTTCAAGGCCAGCCTGGTTTATACATGGAGACCCTATCTTATCAACAAAGAGCAAACTTTTGTTAGGGATTTGGGTAGAGCACTTACCTAGCACATAAGAGTCTTGGTTTCAATCCTCAGAATCAAATTGAAACAGTCATTTTGTTAGGTAAACTCAATTTGAACTGCGTTTTGTTTTGTGGCCTTTGCCAGGCTTGTGAACCCATTCTTTTACGAATTAATCATTTGCAAAGTTTTTATGGGAAGGAAAAAGCATTACTCAGCCATTGAAGTGATGAGCGAGTTCTCTTTGGCTAAATTTCAATTAATAGCTAACTGCTTATTTTTATATTTTCACGTTGAGAGAATTTCTGCTTACTGTCCATGCATTTTATGGTTGTGTATTTAATACTTTAGTTTTAATTAGCTTGTAGAATTGTTTTGATTGTAGTGTTTCCTAAGAGAATTTATTACTATAAATGCTAACCTTAAAGAGTGCTTTCTCTGTGTGTTTTCTTGTTTTGTGTTTTAGTCGTCCATATACCAACAAAGTCATTACTTTGTGGTACCGTCCTCCAGAACTGCTGCTGGGAGAAGAACGATACACTCCAGCTATTGATGTGTGGAGCTGTGGGTAAGATAGGCACACTGGCTTATGATGCTAAAACATTCTGATAGTTAATGAGAATATCTAATAATATAATATTTAACTATTAATAATAATAGTTCAACTTTTCTCTATTAGATGTATCCTTGGTGAACTCTTCACTAAGAAGCCTATATTTCAAGCAAATCAGGAACTTGCACAGCTAGAGCTAATAAGGTAAGCTGTTGATGACTGGTTTGGGAATGGATGACATGTTCCATAGAGTATGGAACTTATTTCAAGCTTTTCTCTTCAGGGGAGCTACATGGTTCTCTTGAAATCTAATGACTGCTAAATGGAGGACAAACTAGAGTGGCCTCCCGATGCTGGTTCCAGTAAAATTAAGGATTTTAAAGGTGTTTTCTTTTGTTTGGCTTTTGTTGTTGGACTGTTGTTATTTATTCTGATGTTTTTGTGATAAAGAGATTGATTAAATCACAGAACTTAGTTCCTCATAGGACTGAGAAGGAAAAGTAATATGAGGTAGGAGAGAATGCATGAATAAATACTTCATTCTCTGTACACATGGTAAGTTTACATGTAACTGTTCCTATGTGTGCATACCAGAATATATTATGTATACGAGTATATATATATATATATATATATATATATATTTGTATACTTAAGTATATGTCATTTTTTGTAGACTCTCAGGATATAACTCACAGTTACCTGATGGACATTAATCAACTTTATATTGATTGCATTTTAAGAGTATTCCTTTTTTGTTTTTCTTTTGTCTTTTTTCTTTTCCTGTCAAGATGATTTCACATCCTAGTGCAGGCTCTCTTTGAGCTTACTATTTAGAACATGCTGACCTTGAAATCTTATACTTCTCTTGCCTTAGCTTCTCTAGTGCTGAGATTACAGGCATAAGTTATCTCACCAAGCTTTAAAGTCCTTTCATAAGGAGTTTGGTTTTCCCTATGACAATGTAAATGCAAAGGTTAGAAGATTTTCATGAAAGTTTCAGTGAAAATAAGGTGTTCTGGTAGAGAATTTTAAAGGAGACACAAATTGACAGGATTTCTCTTTCCTAACTAAGCAAAATCAATATAAAGCAACAGACAGTAACCAGAGAAAGGTCTAATTCTTTCAGATCTTAGAAATCTGAAAGATACCACCCAGAAAGTGAACACTCTAATCAAAGAAGACAGTCCGGAGAATGGACATTCTACTTTTTGGGAAGTTTATTACAGTATTAGAATTTGGCTATCCCTTCCATATTTCCCCCCTTAAAGAAACAAACAAACAGAAGTGTCCTCCCCCCCAAACTTTAATACTTTAATAATATTCTTTCCAGTGGTTAAATCAGGTTGTTTTTGGTTTTTGTTTTTCTTTTGTTTGTTTGGTTTTTGGTTTTTGCTGCTGCTATAGAGCAGCACAGCAAAACCCCCAAAAGATATGTTAGAGCCTCTTTTCTCTGTGGATAACATGCCTCCAGTCAGAAATACCCCAGTCAGAACTAGCACTGCCTCAACTCTAGGGCAGCAGTTTCCTCATAAAATGGAAGCACATGTCTCACAGGTTTCCAAACATGGAGCTTTTAATGAAATTACAAAAATAAAGGGATGTCTCTCTCTCTATATATATATATATGTATGTATGTATGTATGTATGTTTTGTTAACTCTCTGAATACCACAGGCTACATAATACATACAGGATAAAAGTTGTTCAGTTCATGATTCTTAAGTTTGGTAGTTCAGGATTGAGAAGCTGTGGATGGTAAGGCCCTTTTTATTAATAATAAACTCTACAAAGCCCTATGATGACACAGGGAGAGACAGACAAAGCTAACTGGAGGCTAGTTTTTATAATAGAGATGCAGTAACTCATTAACAAGTCCTCCTTACTTCCCCATCCCCAGAATTTACACCTATCAAATTCCATTAAAGTGGGACTTTGGGGTTAATTTTCCAACACAGGAATTTAAGGGACATATAAAACCAAGGCAAGGATGGAGTTTACAAGGCACATATCAAGTGTTTATCTTTCCTTTTTGGTGAACTAGAATCAAGAGGAACTGATACTCCTCTTAATAATAAGTATGCTCTCTAGTGATAATTTGACCTTTTATGTTATGCATTTGAACTTTTATGTGCATTGCTTATACATTAGAATACACCAAAACTGAAAATCTCTAAAGAATTAAATAGCAGAATATATTGTCTAAATAAAAGAGAATAAAATCAGAATGAAGATGGACAGTAGGGATGGGGAGATGGTTCAGTGGGTAAAGACATATATGCCTTAAAGACCAGTGACCTGAATTTGAACCAGAAGACCAATGTGTAGGATTTCTGAAAGCTGTCCTCTCCATACATCTGCCACAACACATGGACATGCCAGCTGAGACATACATACACAAATTAGAAGTAAATTAGTACATCAAACATAAAAATGTCATGGGTTAAATCTTTGCTTAGGGGAAAGTCAATGCAGTCAACCACAAATTTTGTATGACCAGTGGTGATTCAGTGAGGCTGAAAATTGTTATCAACCAATGCTATCATAACTATTTTAACATGATAGTGCACAAATGGCTTACAATTTGAGATTCCTACTCTATTGTTTTAGCATTTGTAAGCATAGTACACACAATCATTGTCTCAGTTAGGATTTCTATTGCTGTGAAGAGACACCATGTTGACAGCAACTCTTATAAAGGAAAACATTTAATTGGGTCACTTACAGTTCAGAGGTTTAGTACATTATCATCATGGTGAGACATGGCAGTGTGCAGGTGGACATGGTGCTGAAGAAGAACCTGAGAATTTGACATCTTTGATCTGCAGGCAGCAGGAAGTGAACTCAACTAGGCCTAGCTTGAGCAAAAGAGACCTCAAAGCCCTCACTCAGAGTGACACACTTCCACCAACAGACCACATTCACTTTAGCAAGGCCATACTTCCTAATACTGCCACTGATGAGGGGCCATTTACATTCAAACTACCACAATTAATAAATATACAATAATGATAATAAATTGCTATGTTACTGGATTATTTTTACTGCATTGTACTTTTTATTATGAGTCTCGTGTACTTGTACTTAAAAAATAAGTTTATTATAAAACAATATGCGATGTTACTGGCTGCAACCATATATAATTCATGTTTACTGCCTCCTTTGATTATACCAAGAAGCCACATGAAATGATTTACCTTAACCAGCTAGATTTGTTTATGTACACCCTCTGATGTTCAGACAGTGACAGAATCACCTAACAATGCAATTCTCAGAACATATCCTGGTTGTTAAGAGACTCAATGACTGTATTGTATAAGTAAGAAAATACAAACCAGTGAAGTGAGCATTCAGGTGAGAAACTGGAGCAACAAAATAAACCTAGGGACTAAATTTACTTAATGAGCAACTTTATGTATAAACCCATGATTTCATTTTGGGATTATTTGCACATATGTGATATGTAAATTAATTTTGTAACTTAACACAGTGTGAAAAGTGAAATGAATACTTTGATAAAAAAATTACCTCAGATATAAAGAAAATAAAAACGAGATCATTTAATTTACACACACACACACAAACAAACCTAGACTACATTAGAAAGCCATATATATCTCTCTCTATATATATATAAAATAACAATATCAAAGTATTAACTTGAAGACACAGGCCCAGGCATGTTAGTGATAAATTTTTGCAAGTATTTCTAAAACCATTGTTTATAATGTTCCTTAAACTATTATACAACTGTTTTCAACTTTCTGTTTCATACTTTAATGTTCTCTATTCCTTCAAGATAATATTTGCTGAAAGAATGGGGTTAATAATCTGGAACTTTTTTTAGTAAGGGTACATATTTATCCTACCCAGTTAAATGTGAATATCAAGAGGTGGATGAACTTTTTTTTTTTAAGTTGATTTATGTTGTTTAGTTAAATGTAGGATAAATGCTTTTCAGCAACCTTAAAACATTCTTCACTTTAGGGATGAACAGAAATTTCATAAGTTAACAAGAAAAGGAATATGCTTAATACATTAAAAATGCTTTTATTCTCTATATTTAAAGGAAATGCAAGAAATAAAGAAACCAAAACTAAATGTCAGTGCTGTGTTATGGGATGGCCTATACAAGTTAGTAATAGGGAGTTCTATTCAGCATATCTTCTTCACAGAGGAAGCCTTGGCAGGTTAGAAATTATGTATTGTATATTTTATTTTACTATGATTCCCTCTCAGCCCTAATTGTTGGTCCTAATATTGTTGAATATGAAGTTAATGTATTATTGCTAGTCTTCAAAGTAAACTCTTCTCTAGTCATTGCACCTGAATTATCTCAGTTAACTTTACACAACTCAGGTGCTTCTGTTTAGTTTAAAAAGTGAAATCTTAGAAAATTTTATACAGGTTCTTTTGAGTAATAAGTGGAAAAATTGAGCTTTGAATTAGCCATTCTATATGTGCAAGAAATGAGACTTCTTTATCATGATAAAACACATTGTTTGCATATAGGAACATTTTAAAGGACTAATAGAAAGTTTTAAAAAATTTTATAATATTAATTAACATAAATAAGGTTTATTCCATACAAGGAAGCATTAGGAAAAATGTCTTTACTGTAATTTGTCATTTAGATAGAAATGGAGTAATCTGTTTATTTGGTAGATTTTAACAAGTATTTGCTGGGGTATAAGCTCTTTGAATATAAAGGAATATTAAATATAGTAAAAAAAATCACTGATAGCCAGAAAAATGTTTAAGGATAAAATATTAGAGAAAAAAAAATAAAAGAAAAATTGTCTTCTAGTAGTTGCCTAAAAAGCCTGAGAATAAAAAGGTTGATTAAAATGACAATTTAAAAAGACTTATGATATGTTAAGATATGTTTGTCTTGTATTTATCTATATTTTTAAAAGTAGCTTTTAAAAATGTATACCATCTAGAAAATACAGTGAGGTGGGAGAACATGCCTCTAATAAAATCAATAACGTGCATGCATCAGGATTATTGAAAACCCATAATGTTCTTAACATTTAAGATTTTAAAAACTGTTGGTGTTAAGAGCATTATTGCTATTTCCTAGGACCTGAGTTTGGTTCCCAACATCCACATCAGACAACAAATAATTGTCTATAATTACAGCTGCTGGAGATAAGATACCCTCCTCTGTCTTCAACGGGGCCTCATATTTATGTGCACCAATTTATACGTAGACTCATACAATATACATAATTAAATATTAAAATAGTTTAAAAAGACTGTTGGAGAGGCATAGTTTATTTTTGATTAGTAAATTGTAAGGGGCTTTTTAAAATAGTTTATCTTTTCTTAAATGTTGTTTGCTTCTATGCTTATTTCTGTTACTTTAAGTATGTACGGTTATGCACATGTGTACAAGTGTATAGGTACTCTAAGAGGCCCAAAGGTGTCAGGTACTTTGGCACTAGAGTTACAGGTGGTTGTGAGCCACCAGATGCGGGATCCTCTGCAGGAGCAGCATATACTCTTAACAATTGAGCCATCTCTCCAGTGTCATTCTGTATTATCTCTCTCTTAGCTGGGTGGAAGGGAACAGGAAGTAGAAGCAAACAGGTATCTCTGGGTTCAAGGACAGTCTGGTCTATATGATGATTTTCAGGACAGCCAGAAAGAATTACATAGTGAAACTCTTGCTTGAAAAAAAAAAACCAAAACATTTTTTAAATATTATATGAACAATTGTACAACACATGCATGCAGTGTCTGACTAGTCCAGAAGAATGTTGGAGAACCTGGTCTTCTGCCGGAGCAGTACTTGCACTTAACTGCTAAGCCATCTTTCCAGTCCCATTTTTGTCTTACCTTACAATTAACAACCAGAATTTCTAAACATAGGGTTTCACACTGAACACTTGGCTGTTTTTGTTTGTTTGTTTGTTTTAATCTGTGGCAGGATAAATATGGCAATAATTAGGAGGGGAGAAAAGAACCAGAGGATTTTTTTTTTTAAAAGTAGCAGAACTTAATATAGATTGTTATAACCAGATTACTTGGGTATACTTACAAATGAATCAGTAGAATTACATGAGAACTCTAAAAATTAAAGAAATTAATGTGTGTGGGCAATTGACTAATATAGAACGTAGCAAATCAGAGAATTTGGCTTAAAAAATTCTCTTTTATTTATTTAATTTTTTTTGAGGCAATTAAATAGCTTCACGGTTTCACCTCAGCTAACCTTAGAATCACTTTTTAGACCAGGTGGCCTTCAAGCTTGCTGTAATCTTCCTGCCTCCTCCCAAATGCTGGGATCATGGGCATATGACAACTATGCTCAGCATGAACAGTATCTGTTGATGGCATGTTTGTATGGCATTACTATATACTCGGAGTGCCTTGGAGATTTAAGGGAGAGAAAACCTCAGATTTCTAATTTCTGGTTCTGGTTAGGGACACACAAAACTAATTGGTAAAATATAAGGGTGTAGGAAATGATAAGAGATTTTATAAATACACACACATAAAGTCAAGGAAGGATAACATTTAGGTAGAAATCAAAATTATGTTCTACAAAGTAATTAAAGACCTTGGGATGTAAGTATACTTGGTTTGATTTATGAATACTGAGTGAGTGAATGATCAGGAGCAGACCATGTACTCAGTGCACACTTAAGAGTTGAAAAAGGAAGTGGTAGGCCATTGGCAGATGTAGAAAAGCAGCACAAGAACAGTTTCACAGTTTCATCCAACTTAGATAAAACATATCAAAGCTTCCTCTAATTGTTACCTGAGTATGGACTAGTGAAAATGCTAAGGAAGAAAATTTCACTTTCTAGTTTATATATTTCAGCATGTTTGATTCTGCTGTTAAATATATAACATTAGTGTTTTAAAAAGTTAAGGAACTAAAACAACTTTCTTAGAAATACGAGTGTGTCAGATGGCAAAAGTCTATTGAAAGGGGGTGGGCCTACAAGTCTAGTAGACCTAAGTTCAGATACCAGCCCTATGACTGAGTTATGTGATACTGTAAATTTGGCTCTACCCAGTTAGAACAGGATTAATAACCACCTAGGGGTGTAGGGCAAGATCTCCTAGCCTCACCTTATCTGCAGTGATACATGATTATTTCTTCAGCCAGAAACTGAAGTATGTGCTGAAGTGTAGGTGTCCAGATCAAATATGAAAAACTCATCAAGTGGAAATACTAATAAAAATCTACTTTAAAGACTTACAATGCAATGACTGATTTATTTATAATTTGCTTTTTGCAAGCAAGTTAAGCTGGGGAAATAACTCTGTGGAAATAGCCCTGCACTCTGGTTTCAGTCTGCAATATAAGGATGAATGCATATTAGAAGATCTTTTAATGTAATTTGCAGCAGTATAATTGTAGGAAAATAAATACAGGTGATGAGAACTATAAAGCTTCTAAAATTCAGACTGACAGACTAAAACTTTTAAAAGTCACAAAAGCTAAAACTTAAAGAGAAGTAAATGAACACACACACTCCCCCCCCACCTCCAACCCCCATCCTCATAAGTAGACTAGGCTCTGTGGACTGAGATCAGATCTATCTGAGTCTGCCTCTCAGGTGCTAGGTGGGGTTAGAGAGTGTGTACCCCCACAGCTGGCTCAATGAATGCCTTCTTAATAGTAGATATGTGGGAACTTTTGTCTGGTTGTGAATATATTTCAATGTGTATTCTGTCTTTCTCAGACTAAAATGAGCTTTATAAGAAATTAAATTCAAAGCATTTCTATTAAAACTAGAGATGAAAATTGTCTTATGTGCCATCATCAGCAATTTTACCACTGTTTGAGAATTACTAAATGATGTAATAGTGTGTATGTGTGTTTGTAAACCTATAAAGCTTCAATTTTGACCCTTTACTATGTATTTCCAGATTAACTGCTTAGACAATATAATGTGCTAAAAAAAAAAAATCAAAAAAGAAAATAAAGCTGACAATAGGAAACACAAGGCCTTACCTTATTGCACAAAATACATAAAACTGAGAAAAATGGATTATTGTCACGATAGAAATGAAAGCTTTAGCTTTAGAAAGTCAAGATTCTAATGTCTTGTGTGTTGTGTTGATAACTTAGTACCTACTTCCCAGTAGTTCATTTAAGAAAACAATTGAAACTCTTAGCTTATGTTTCTGTGAGTGTTAATAGGCAAGTGAACTATTACCATAAAACTCCATCTTTCCTTCCTTAAATTTTCTTTAATATCAGCAGTTGAACATGCCCTTCACCTCTCTATTCCAGTATACTCTATATTATTATTGTGCATCGGTGTGCCCACAACCAAGAGAAACAAGTAGGCATATAAACAACAAAAAAGATGAAACAAGTGCTAAAGAACATGAAAGAATGTCCACTCTGCACAGTCTCTGGGAAGAGAAGACCTTGTTCCCTAGACTGTGATGAGAGTACAGCTCCTTAGAATCTACGAAGAATACAATTCTAAAATGAAGGAGCAGTCCGAGGGAAAAGATGCATTCTGAGAGGGGATGAGCTTCATATAATTGAGGCCCTGTGTGTCCTTTTCGGAACCAGTCAGAACCCATTCTCTGGGAGTCCAGCTTTCCTAAGAAAAATTTTTGAGGGGTTTTTGAAAATTGAATTTTAAACAGAAGAGACTGGAGTGCACAGAAAGGAAGGTGAAGGTATTAATGATTACAGTGATAGATCCACATTCTTTCAGTTTTATTAACTGTACATATATTCTTTTGTTTTATATAATAAAGCCCATTTACCCAGTGTTTATATCAAACTTGAGGAATTTTAAGGTAGTCAATGTGTAGAGCAATTAAAATATACAAATCCTTGTGACCAGTGGCACTGCTAAAAGTGCAGAACGTGTATTCAAGATTCCTACCTTTGGGGTGCTCTTGTTTGCATTTAGAGGTAGTTGTTGGGTTTGGGTAGGAAGCCTTTCTGCTGTTAATACCTTATGTATATGAGGAGAGACATATACTAAATTCCTTTGCTTAATTTGTAACACATAGGTAATATATTCTAAGCATCACCTATGTTTTAAGATTTTATTTCATAGTAAAGTCCTTTAGCAGCTTAAAATTTGGGGATTTTGAAATTTAATTTGTGAAGGCTAAAGTATTTGAACTTCTACATTGTATCAAGGTTTTTGTATCCTTAACTAATATTTGATTTTTTTAAACAATTGTATTTGGTTTTGTATAGTTTTTAATGATGAAATTCTGTCTCTTTTCTTTTTTATTGTTTTAATGATGAGATTCTGTCTGTCTGTCTCTCTTTTCTTTTTTATTGTTTAGCCGTATATGTGGGAGTCCTTGTCCTGCAGTGTGGCCTGATGTAATCAAACTGCCGTATTTCAACACCATGAAACCAAAGAAGCAATATCGCCGAAAGTTAAGAGAAGAATTTGTTTTGTAAGAAAGGGATGCTTAAATATCTATATTGCAGTGATTGTTTATTTTGAAGTCACTTTGAGGTTTAAGGCTTTTTGTTTGATTTTTGATATTTGAGGTAGAGTTTCAGAGGCCTTGAATTCTCAGTGTAGTTGAGGATGATCTTGAACTTTTGATCTTGACTGCCTTACAGATCTTAGTACACAGAACTTGGAAAGTCATTTCTTAAGAACTCTAAATTTCGGGGCTGGAGAGATGGCTCAGCGGTTAAGAGCACTGTCTGCTCTTCCAGAGGACCCGGGTTCGATTCCCAGCACCCACATGGCAGCTAACAACTGTCTGTAGTTCTAGGCAAATAAATAAATAAATAAAGTTAAAAAAAAAAAAGACAGCAATTTATTAAAAAAAAAAAAAAAATTCTAAATTTCATTCTGACCCCAGACAGCCATATTGCAGTCCTTCTTCAAGGGCTTTGTCTTGTGTATCTCTCTTTGTAAAGGGCCTCTGACCTCACAGAGTCAGTGACTGCACCATGAGACTGTTATTTTTTTTACATGAAATAATTGTATTGCACATTTTTTGAAATACTCTTGAGCTTAGGTTTTTATTTTAGGAGGCTATTCAATTTTAAGGCAGTAGATTGCTCATAGAGTAATAAAAGATGCTGTTTGCTAAACAGTCCAGAATTGTATAAAAATAACAATACTTCTTGAAAAGAAAATTGATAGTTATACCCACAGAATACTGAAAATACTAACGAATATTTCATTAATATTTCAACTGATTATTAAATTAGTTTTTAAATATTATTACCTGCAGTTATAGTATTCTACAAATTATATCAAGAATTTATTAGTTAATAAAGTTATGAGGATTTTAAAGATATAGGTCATTGAAGTAAAGCAGTTGGTATTTAACATATAAGTTTAAATTTATTTTCAAATTTGATACCATATAGTTTTCTTTGAAATAAGTGCTCATAGAATCACAGAGCTTATGTGAAGATTGTGCTTGACTTTTGTGTCCTCTGGTGCTAGTATCCCTGCAGCTGCACTCGACTTATTTGATTACATGCTTGCCTTGGATCCCAGTAAGCGGTGTACTGCTGAGCAGGCTCTTCAGTGTGAGTTCCTACGAGATGTGGAACCCTCCAAAATGCCTCCACCAGAGTAAGTGACTTTCTTTTATTTTAGATTTTATTTTTGCAGAGTCTGGACAGTTTTTAAAACTTTGTTAATTAGTTGTCATGATCAGAAGATACTTCATGCCTAAGTTGAGTTAGGTAAAACATCACAAAAGTATATGATTTGCACATCAAAAGTACAAGTGCTTGTTTACTGTTGAGTTTACCATAGGATAACTAAAATGGCCCTTAACATTTCTTTAGCTGTTATAGGCTAGTGTTATGTTTCATCTTTAAGTGCCCCCATTGTGGTGGAGTGTGTCCATCAGAACCTTAGCCTCCAATGGTTCTGCTTTAGAGCGTTGAGTGCTATGCTAAACTTAATTTGTAGAACCCTCAAAGGTAGGTACTATTACCACTGCTTAACAGAGGAGGAAGCAGGCTCAAAGAGGTTAAAAAACTTGCCCAAGAATACAAATATGGTAAAGGGGGGTTGCCAGCTCTCAATCTGAAGTCAGTTTAATAAGAAACAGAAGTTCTGAAAATGTTCCATGACATAACCTGTATGCTAGAAAATCCTTGCCATTACCTAAACAATGTTATATCCAAGCATGTCTGCAATGAATCAGATCATGGAGAGAAAATGCATAGTTTGGGGAATTGGAATAACTAGTTTCTTGAGTCTTCCTACAGCTTCTGTAATTTGTCTAGGATTGGTTGCTTAGAAGGCAATTCATCCGCCTCTCCATGATAGGGTGTAAAGTTTTGTAGATACTTATTTGGTGATTGTTAACATGATCAACAACATTAAAGCAAGCCTGTCTATAATAAAATATTTTTGTGTGATAAAATTCACATGTTTTAAATGAATAAGAATGGGTTTTAGAGTTCAAATCCTGGCTCTTCCACTTAATAGTTATATGAAGTTTATTTCCACAGGGCTTGTCATTATAAACTTCATTAAAATTTTATTGAACTATATATAAATGGCCCATGCGATAGTTTGAAACTTAAAAATAGCTGTTGTCCGACATTTTTCTTTTTTATTTTATTTACTTATTTATTTGACTCAGCATTTGGTTGTGTAGTGCAGGCTGACATTGAACTCAAGATCCTCCTGTTTATGCCTCTTGAGTGCTGGGATTATAGGCGTGCACCATTCTACCTATATCAGACACTGTTGATTCCAATGTTTAATATTTATTGTTCTCTTCTTATTTACAATATATCAGTAGTATCTAAGTGACTTGATTCTAGTAGCCTATCAAAACTTTTCTTTTGTTTTTCTTGACTTTTAAGTTTTCATCTCTACAGAAAAGTAGAATAGGAAAATGAGCATTCATATATCCTTCATATTCAGTAATTATTGGCTTGTGGACACATTTGCTTTGTTACTTTATGAACTTTTTTTCTGAAGTAGTTGAATATTAAGTTGTTGCATCAATTTATAGAACTAGAACGTTACTATACATACTACTGTTATAAAGCATAAAAGATTAGTAATGCCCTGTAACTTTTTTTTTTTTTCCAACAAACTTTCTACAGACTCAGGGTTGAACAGTTTGTTCAGAACTTACATATTGTGTTTACTTAGCATATCTCTTCACTTTTTTGTCAGTCTCAGAGGGTTTTGATGACACTGACTTCTTTTTTTGCTGGATATCACACCCATGGCCTCACATGCCAGGCAAGTGCTGCCAGTAAACTGCATCTTGAGTCCTAAGTAGAGCCTAAGGTACCTCTTGGGGGAAATAGCCCACAATCTGGATTTGATTGTTTTTCTGTGATCTAGATTATATTCATATTTTTCAGTGCAAGCATAACAACTTCAAGGTAACATAGTACTTCAGCAGGAATGTAATATGATTTTGTCTCATTATTGGTAATGCAGTTCTAATAACTTAATCACATGAAAGGGCTCTAATAAAACTGTATCAGGCTTATTTGGAGTTGATGAACTTACGAAACCAAGTTTACAAGTTGCAAAAAATATAATAGTGACTTTTTAATTAACATTTTAAAGTATTGCAGTTACATTAATCTTATAAAAGTATTCATTGAGGTCTACATTTAGACCTTCCAAGTTGTGTGAATAGTCACATAGAAAATTCTCAGCATTTTGGTTCTGTTTTGATCTTGAGCTTCCATTATTTCTTACATTTTTATTCTAATGTAACTAATATTAACCATTGTGTTGCACTTCTTTAAAACAGGCTATATATATATGTGGACTTTATTTTTAAAACATTTTTTACAATGTACCATTTATTAATATATGATATTTGTGCTGCTTTAGTAAACATTTCAATGTTTTAAAACCATCAGTGAATTTTGTTAGTAATACATTTTCATGAGTGTCTGTGCAAATAAGCAGTCACTGAAAGCATTGTGCACAGCTATATCACTGCCTTTAAACTCCTTCTACAATAAGTATCAGAAGGGTTTTTGTTATTTTGTTTGTTTTTTTAAATCACCAGTGATGGTGGTGCATGCCTTTAATCCCAGCATGTGGGAGGCAGAAACATATGGATCTCGTGAGTTGGAGGCCAGCCTGGCCTACAGAATGAATTCCAGGATAGCTAGGCAGTTATACAGAGACACTCTTGTCTCAAAAAGCAAAAACAAACCAAACAAACAAACAACAAAACCTAAACAAAAAAAAATTTATAAAAAGAAAGGAAGGAAGGATAAATGGATGGGTGCATGGATACATAGATTCAAAACAAACAAACAAACAAAAAGAAAAATGTAAGATTATTTAAAAAGCCCTTTCCACAGATCTCCTGACAGTAAGGAAATCATGTGACCTGAAAGCTTATTTAGACATTTGTCATTTTTTTTAAACTGGCTCTACCAGTTTTTGTTTTGTGACTTCATATATTCGTGGATATTTTGTTTTTTGTTAAAAACCTCTGTAGTTGTTATTAAAGAAGGCCCAGTAACTCAAACTTAATTTTTACCAGAGTACACACTACTGTACTTTTCTATTAAAAAGTTAAGAAAGCAGTACAATTGATAAGTATTCTGTGAAACTATTATAGTGTGTATACACTTAGATACATCACTGAAGCAGTCAGGCCAAGGTTTTAGTTGCACTGATTCTGTATTTAAATAAAAGCTATGTGAACATGTCATACCCTCTATTGTATAATACACAATAGAAGCTAAAGTAGGGGTGATATTCCTTTGAAAAATTAGAGTATATAGCTAACATTTTGATAACTCTTTAAAACTAATCAAATCATTGAAAAATATTTTTTTAAAAATAAATGAGTAGAAGCATTGAATCAGAAATCAAAGTATCTAATTTTTCGTAGATACTTTGTCAACTTTTCTGATGTCTTTGTAAGTTTAAAAAGTTAATATGCCAGTTGGTGGTGGGTGTACACCTTTAAGTCCAACACTAGGAGGCAGAAGTGATTGGATCTCTGTGAGTTTAAGGACAGCCTAGTCTACAAAGAGTTCCAAGACAGCTAAAGCTGTTACACAGAGAAACCCTGTTTTGAAAAACAAACATAAAATGGTATGTATGACTTTGTAACTAAAAAGCAAATTAAATGGTTGCTAGCTTATACCTTATTAACAGTATAAAAAGCAAATTAAATGGTTGTTAGCCTATACCTTATTAACAGTATAAAAAGCACTAAATACTTAAGACAATAATGTGATCTATAATTAAAATAAATGTTTTGTGATGTCTTGCTAAACTACTTTTAGACAACTGAATGATGATCAGTGATAGCAATCACAGATATAGTACATACTATTTGAGAAGTTCTGTTCAAGAATGCCCTTGAATAGGTAATACTGTTAATGTAATTTTTAAAGAAAAACAGATACAGAAGTCTAGTAACATTCCGGACAAGATAGCAAATAAGTGGCAGAGCCAGCATTTGAACATTCAAGGAAACACATACTTTTGGTTATCTGGAGAACATATCTGATTTGCTTAGAGAATCAGTGTCATTAATCTGTGCCATTTTAGGTTATTGTAAGGTTATGCTTATATATCACAGAGATGAGTATTATTAAGGTAATTCATAATGAATCTCTTTAAGTTGTGGGAGGGAAAATACAAATCCCTTTTCTGGATTTCTTTGCCTTTCCACAAGAGAACTGTATTCTTGGCTATCAGAAGAATGGAAGAGTTATAATGATTTTATTTACCCTAATCTGTAGTAGTACTACAGTATATTTGAAATCAGCATCCCAACAGAGGCTAAAGCACACGTCATAAAACACAAACACATTCCCAGAAAGGAAAGTCTTTTAGAGGGTTTTTGATGCCTTAAAGCTTCCCAGTGTCAACCTTTCCAATTGTCCCTTTGTTTGTTATCCAGGAGGTTTTTGCACGCTGAGGCAATGCACCATAGTAAGATGGCTGAGAGGTATGCCTTCGTTTTGTTTTCAGACCTCAGGTGCACAGACTTGGTTTAATCATGATCCTTGTGTCACTCATCATTGGTCCATGCATGGCTCTCTTTTATTTATTTTAGTTACTTTAATTAGTTATTTTAAATGTTAATAAGCAGCCATGAGCCTACCAAGCAAAAGCTAGAACCTTGGAAGTAACCCACTTTAATCATATCATAACCCCTCTTCCTACCCACGTGTTCCCTTACCCTTTTCTTCCTGAGGTAACCATCATTCCTGTTTCCTTATTCTTGTATATACTTTCTGTTGCCATCTGTATGTATTCATAAGAAATTACATTTAAAAATGTAGTTGTTTTTCATTTTATACAAAGGTGTCATGCTGTTTTGTAATCCTGTGGAAATGACATTTTTTAATTAATATTATTATTGCTAAGATTCAACCATTCTGTTGCATATGCCTTTATTTTATGAGAGAGTAATTGTGGAAGAATTTACTTGAGCATTCAGGGCATTTTTCTAGCTCAGTCTTTGAAAAGACTACTTGTGTAAATGAAGTCCCTTTAAACAACCCCAGGTACACTCTTGGGAAGACCTTGTGTACCTCCTGAGGTAAACATCAAGTTGAGAACAGCAGGTGTATACCACTAGATGGCATTGCTTAAAAGAATCTAGATATTCTGGGCAAGTTTATTAACCTTTCCAAGCCTTAGTTTTCTCACCTTTAAGCTAGAGAAAAGTAATAGTAAGTTTCCATGGGCTTTATAACTGGGATAAAAAGAAAACATTTGTAATCAAGTATTTGTCTTTCTTTAAGGAAAAGTTACTTTCTAGTGTTCAGTGTTATAGAATTATATTAAGATGGAAAATTATTCTAGAATTAGGGGTAATTTTGGTAGTTACTAATCACGTGGAACTCTGTTGATGAGTAATGAGCCTCTCTGTGTCTGGATTACCTATTCTTGAGACTCATCTGTAGAATCAGTTTATTTCCAAAGCAATTGGTAATAGAAATTATATGACTAAAAAGTGAAAAGGTTTTACTAAAAAGTCTTGTACAAATACTATGTTCTAGCCTTTATTCTCCTTTTTATTTATGTCTGGCTTTTACAAATAGTGTGTTTCTGCCTTTTTCAAATCCTGTTCAGTGTACAGTATGTTGTAAGAAGTGGTTATAAAAGGTTGTACAAAGGATAATAGCCAGATTTTATTAATATGTATTCTTCATAATTTTGATGAACAATTGTTTATGAAGACAAAAGTAGTTTATCTCTACAGCAGGGCATTTGTATGTATGAATGCACAGCAGCTGTGACTGTATGCATTAGGTCCATGTTGGATCAAGCCAGACAGAATCCCAGTGTGGAGGGAAGGAGTGGGTCATTAAGACCACTCTCAGCTGAGGAGATATTGGCAATTAATGGCTGTTTCGAAAGGGAGAGTCACATATTTCCTTCAGGGTTGTAGCACCTTTAGAGTTTACCCCTGTTCCAGCAGGGAGCCTTTTATCCATACACATGGTATCCTGGTAGCACTAAGTGGACTTAGGGAGCGTTGAGAGAGAGAGTAGATGTTTAGGGGAGATAGGAAAGGAACTTGAGGGGAGAGAATGTGGCGTATACTTAATCATATTATATGCATGAATAAAATTTTTAAACATAAAAAAATAGGACAAGTAAATAAAATTTAAAATAATTAGTCCAGTAACAAAGTTAAAACCTTGAAGTATGGTGGAATTTTACTAAATGTATGTATGTTTGTATGTATGTATGAAGTCTTTCAGAATGGTTTGTGGGAGGGGAATGGCTTTAGTGTTACATTGTATCATTAGCATTTCTTGTTATGACATTTGTGATTTAGTATTCATCTATCTTTTTCAGCCTTCCTTTGTGGCAAGATTGTCATGAATTATGGAGTAAAAAGCGAAGAAGACAGAAACAGATGGGCATGACTGATGATCTTTCCACAATCAAAGCCCCTAGAAAGGACCTGTCTCTGGGCTTAGATGACAGCAGAACTAACACACCCCAGGGTGTGCTGCCACCTGCACAATTGAAATCTCAAAGCAACTCAAGTGTAGCACCTGGTCAGTAATGCTTCTGTGGCTTATTCACATTGTTTCATGGCCTGTGTTGAATGTGTTTGTTCTACTGCTAAAACATATTATGGCAAAAAGGTGAATGTTGAGGCTTCTTTGGTGAGCTTGACATTGCTTTACTGTTTGTATCAGTACAAAGCTCTCATTGTTATTCACAATGCAGTGTTAAGCAGTCTCAAGTCATGTGTTTGTGGTGATTGGTCAGGAGTCAGTATGCCTTTCACTAATCCTAGTCTATGAGTTTCAGTATTTAATTTCTACGGATGCTTATGGCATGGAAAACATGGGAAGACAGAACTGCAATAGAAGTTCTTTACCCTATTGATCAATGCCTTTACATCATCGTTACTGAGAAGCTATATTTTAAAAGATTAGAACCTGCTATTTAATTTAAAAGAATACTTTGTACTCATTTTTTCATTCATATTTATCTATTTAATTATTGGTAGGTTTTATTGTGTAGCCTTGGCAGACATGGAACTTTCTTTGTAACCAGGTTGGCCTCAGATTCCACCCATCTCTTCCTCCCACAGGTTGGGATTAAAGATGTGTGCCACCATGCTTGGCTAGTTAACAGCTTTTATAAAATGAACCAGGAATCTACTGGTTATAGACTGACTGTTGGACAGAGAAAGTTAACTAGATGTGTCTTACTAGTAATGAGTTAATATGCAATATGCATGTTTGTGTAGGCCTTCCTATAACCCAAAATGGCCTATCCTTTTTGGAAATAATTTGAATAAAAATACATAGAATTATCTTATGGTCTGTAAAATATTCTAGTTTTAATTTTTATAAAGTTAACTTCATCTTTGAGAAGTTGCAGAGCATAATAAAGGATTCAGAGACTGTAGTCAGAATTAAATTTCCCAATCTAGGACTTTTGACAAATTAGTCTTTTAGGCTGATAATGGTTACTGCCTTAAAAAGTAGTTGTGAGGGATAAAGACTACAAAATGCTTAGAAAGTACTTGATACTGTTAACAAGTGTCATCATTTCTGACCCACAAAGTGAAGTTCCTGGTTACATTTGTGCATGTGTTCCCGTGGTGGTCTTGATTTCTGTTTTGAAGCACACACTCCTAAAGATGAGACTGTAGTTTTAATTTATGTTTAATTAGATTTTGAATGTCATAATGAATAGACTGAAGTACCCTTTTCACATTGTTTGTGTGAACAACTTTCCTTAAACGTAATTTTAATGCTGTGTAATGAAGACATTGTGAAGTATTGGGAAATCTATGAATTATGGCAGTTCTAATTAATACATTTTGTCTTTAGTAATAACAGGCCCTGGACAGCCGTTAAACCACAGTGAATTGGCAATTCTTCTAAACCTACTACAATCTAAATCAAGTGTTAACATGGCTGATTTTGTCCAAGTGTTGAACATTAAGGTAAACTCTGAGACTCAACAGCAGCTAAATAAAATAAACCTTCCTGCTGGAATTTTGGCAACAGGTGAAAAACAGACAGATCCATCAACACCACAACAGGAGTCTTCAAAATCATTGGGAGGAATTCAACCTTCACAGACCATCCAGCCTAAAGTGGAAACTGATGCTGCCCAGGCTGCTGTGCAGAGTGCATTTGCAGTTCTCTTGACTCAGTTAATCAAGGCGCAACAATCAAAACAGAAAGATGTCATGCTAGAAGAAAGGGAAAATGGATCAGGACATGAAGCTCCTTTACAACTCAGGCCACCTCCAGAACCCAGCACTCCAGGATCTGGTGAGTGGATGACTAGTAATTGTTGCTGTCTATGGTGTTCACTGTTCAGTGACATTTGTGAAAAACATTCTCAGGTCACTGATTACAGATAGTGACCTACCTATTCTGTATACTTCCTGTAGTATAATGTTTAGCAAATTGTCTTTGTATATTATTCACTATGAATACTAGAGAGTAAGGTAAATTTACAATAATCCTTTGTTGCTTTGAATACAAAAGGATGTTTGACCCAAAGGATAGTGTGTGCATAGTAACTTACTCCTCAAGCACTAAGTATGAGCATGTCAAGTACCTTTGAAAAGATGAATAGTGTATTTCTTTGGTGACTTTGTGTTTAATTGGTGATGGGCAACATGGGCATTCATGAGGTCTCCTTTTGCATTTGACATTTGTCAAAGATGGAATGTCTGATCATTCTTAAGACTATGCATTTTTTGAGTATTTCATTTTTCATAGTAGCTATTGACTGACTCTTGTTTTTGTTTCACTTAGGACAAGATGACCTCATCCAGCACCAGGACAGGAGGATATTGGACCTAACACCAGAACCAGACCGGCCTCGGATTCTTCCTCCGGATCAACGACCTCCTGAACCTCCTGAACCACCACCAGTCACAGAGGATGACCTGGATTATCGGACAGAAAACCAGCATGTACCCACCACTAGTTCTTCACTGACTGACCCTCATGCTGGAGTGAAGGCAGCCCTCTTACAGCTGCTTGCTCAGCATCAGCCCCAGGATGATCCCAAAAGAGAAGGTGGTATTGATTATCCCACAGGAGACACGTATGTGCCCACTTCAGACTATAAGGACAACTTTGGGTCTTCTTTCTCTGCCGCTCCTTACGTTAGCAGTGACGGTCTAGGAAGTAGCTCTGCTGCTGCACCGTTGGAACCACGTAGTTTCATTGGAAATTCAGATATTCAGTCTTTGGAGAACTACAGTACTGCTTCATCTCACACTAGTGGTCCACCTCAAGCTTCTGCCTTTTCCGAGTCATTTCCCAGTTCAGTAGCTGGATATGGAGACATTTACCTCAATGCTGGTCCCATGTTGTTTAGTGGAGACAAGGACCATAGATTTGAATATAGCCATGGTCCTATTGCAGTCCTCACAAACAGCAGTGACCCTTCCACAGGGCCAGAGAGTACTCATCCCTTGCCAGCAAAGATGCACAACTATAACTATGGCAGTAATTTACAGGAAAATCCAGGTGGCCCTAGCCTTATGCATGGGCAGACCTGGACTTCTCCTGCCCAAGGACCTGGATACTCACAAGGATACAGAGGACATATTAGCACACCAGCTGGCAGAGGGCGAGGCAGAGGGTTACCATACTGAGTATCTGTTTTTCCTCAGGCACACCATTTTTATCTGGAAAGACTTTTCTAGCTGCAATTTCAGGCAGCAATCCAAGAGACTTGAATAATATTAATTCAACAACAGCTTTATTTTTATGTGGAAAAGGGTCTTGCATACAATAGTGAAAAACAAACAAACAAAAAAAAAACAAAAAAAAAACCTTTGCTTAAATTCATGCTGTTCTTAAAACTAGCTCTATTGATTGTACATCGTCACAGATTTTTAGTTAACCGTTTTATTTTGTATTCTTGCAGTTTTAAGTGGATGCTAACATTAGGGACATAATGTTTTTATGGCCCTGTTGCAGATCTTCTGAACTATGCACACTTGTGCTTTTTTTTTGTAAGTTTGGACCAACTTTTATGTAACAACCAACCCCTTCCCTCACCCTTCCAGTTTTACAACAATCAGAAAGGGCACTGATTTATTTGGTATTTTCTTTTTACAAAGCTACCTTTAGTCAAAGGTCACTGTCAGTCTTTGCACCTGCTTTCAGTGTTATTGTGAAAGGTGTACTTTGTGCTCATTTCAGAAAATAAAACACAACCTTTCTCTTGATGCAACAGTTTTATATGAAAAAAATGGTCAACATTATTTTTGTTTTGTTTTTCAGGTTACCATAACCCAGCAAAATTCATTCAAATGAAATAGTGGTTTTTATATGAAAACTATGGGTAGGGTGGGAGGGGTTGAGTAAGTGCCTTAACTGGTAAGCTAAGGACTGAGAATGAAGTTCGTTAGGCCTGTGTTGAAGAGGTAGGAAGCTCTCAGTTGTTAGAAATCACCTGGCCGGTTCTGTTAGGTCCATTCCCTCTGCCGTCTCACTGTCCTTCTCTGCCTGTCTTTTGGCTGTGTTAACCTTCAATGTTACCTTCTCTTGGTAGAGGTGTAAGAGAAAAGAAAGGAGGACTCAGTATGTTTTGTTACTTCTGGGAAGTACTTTTTTTTTTATCACTTAAGTGGTTGAAAATAATAGCTGAATAAGAAGAATATTGGAGTATGCTTTTCTTTCTGGCTGCCATACTGACCCAGTTTCTATTTGGAAGACAGAATTTTTGAAACAAGTATATAATAAATAATAAATGTATTAAAGTTCACAGGAGGATGGCAAACACCGTATTTTAAGTTATGATTATTTTAAAAAGTCAACTTAAGTAGAAACATGTCCTAGATTTAAATTAGTAAAGTAAAAAGAAAACCTTCCCCCTTCTTTCTTTTCAGTTTTGTGAGACTTACTGTAACTTCTGCCAGAGTAGAACAGTGCTACTAGGTTGTTTGAATATTTTCGTCTATTAAAACCAACCAAGAACGAATAACTATAATGTTGTCAAGTCTTACTGTTTTACATTTACACACACACAAAATTGTATTTCTGGATAGAAACCAAAGGTAAATAACCACTCATCACTAATAGACTTAGAAACTCTGGGAAAATTGAGTGTGCCAATTTTAACTGTTCTAGTACATTTTTAATTGGAATCTTAAATAGGAAAAATTGCTATGAAAGGCCAGTTTAACCTCATACCCTTTATCTGATTTGTGACCCTGCATTTAAAAACATAATTCAGAAACCAGAAGGGATATTTTAAAGAAGATAATTTTCATTTTATGCCTGTGAGTTTTTAGTTGACCACTTTATTTTTTGATGGTATTATTTTTGTTGGTGTAACAAAAGTAATGGAAGAAAAATATTTTGCTTTTATTTAAATATTGAGTACTAACTAATGAAACATTAGAGCAAGTGAAGAAATGTTTTGAAATTTAGCAAAATAGAGTATTCAAATATCTGAAATTTTAATCTGATAAGTCATAGAGCTCCAGACTTTACTATAGGGGACAATATCTAAATTATTCTTATTTGTCACACATGATACTTCTGCTGGCCATAAGCAGCTAACCTAAAATTGGAACTATTTATGTGACATGAATAGCCTGTGTTTTAAAAATTAAATATTTTATATAAAATTGATCTGTGTTTGGATAGTTTTTCTAATTAAACATTTCAGATATATATATATATCCACATTGGGAGAGTGGCTGGGAAGACAGGGAAATTGTTGGCTTTGAAATAGAAAATTGGAACTATCCCTTCTAATAACATGTATTTTCTAAGACAGTGTAACAATACCTTACGTATGTATAAGAAAGGACAATGCCAGTTAAACAATAATGCAGGGCTGAGAGGCTGGTTATTGCAGGACACTCCCAGACTCAGTGGTATTTTATGAAAAAATGTCTTCTAACATGTTGAAATACATTGGTGGAATGCAGTACTGAGAGAAAGGTAATAGTTCAATGAGTTCAGATTAAGAACAGATGGAAAATCACTAATTATTTAGGTTATAATCTGTATTCTTGAGTAAAATCTAACTTAATAAAATACTGAGTTGGGGACAGAAACAAGGCAGACTGCAGATAAAGGCAATGGACATGAAACAATAACCTATGGAAACACTTTTCTGTGGAGTTTGGATGTCTCAACATGGATTTTTCCTGCATGGAAATGTCAATATGTGCCAAGTCTTCCATCTTTCTTAGAAAACTGAAGATTTAAAGTAATTTTAGAGAGTTAATTGATGAAGCTGGTTTGTGGAATGTGAAATATTGTGGTAGTTTAACTCTTGCTTCTGTAGCAAATCCATATTCAGTGACTATTACATGTTACTTGATAGTTGAGTTCTTGGGATACATTCATAATCATGCAGGAAATTTTAGTCATACATTGGTGCGGCTAGCAGTGTTTCTTTGTTAATGTCTGGAGAAGCTAGGTTTTCAATAAATTATGCTTGGGTGAATATAAAATGGAGATTTGGGTAAAGTTTTATATTAAAATTTGAATGGAGAAATAAGGCTCTCTAAGGAAACAAGGCCACAAATTCAGTGAAAAAACTAACTTGAATCTGGCTCATTTGTAAGTGCCAAGATTTGAGGAAAACACATAAGATGTGGGTTATGTGCTTCTGAACTGAAGTAGTTGGCACCTGTGTGTGAAGGTTGTGGTGAATTTGCTGAGAGTTCACAGTACGTAAATGTTTGGGACACTGGCTTTGCTATTTTAAGTTTTAATGAGACTTACTAATATCCCATCATGGAATTAATCTTCACAAAATAGCTGAAGAAAAGACCTAAAAAGAGGAGCCTTGGTTTATTTTTGATAGCTGGGATTGCCAGTGTGGCTCCTCTATACTTACACCACACCACATCTCATTCTGCAGTAAATACTTTTTTTTATTTTATTGCTTTTTCTTGGTAGTCTCATGTAGCTCTGGCTGACCTTGATATCACCAAGCACTCAATGAAGGCTAGCGTTGAGCTCTTGATCTTCTACCCACCATCTATTAGAATTGCTACCATGCCTAAGCAGTACCAGCCTCTCACTAGGGAAACTTAATAACCTGATGAGAATCAGATTAGATTAATAATTTAACTAGATTAGTATTGACAATTTAGTAACTTTTTAAAGGCTAGGGCTATATAGCTCAGTGAATCCTTGCCTAGCAGGCACAGTGCCCAGGTTTAATCTCCGGTACACAGGAAAACTTTGAAAACTTGGTATTGCCAGGCACTGGCACATGTCTGTATCCTAACACTTGAAAGGCAAAGGCAAGAAGCTTGAGGCTAGCTTGGTTTACCTATTGAGTTACAGGCCAGGCAGAGTACACTGACACCTGTCTCAAGAAAACGAAAGAAAAGCCCATTTTCTTTGACTCTAGAAAAAACAAAGGAAAAATAATTTAAGAAACTAGAAGTTGATAGCAGATGCATTTCAATTTGCAGTTACTAAAAGGCTCTTGTGCATTTTTTAAAAGACTACATGCACTAATTATGAGGCCAAGTCATTAAAAATGTATTTCCTACTTGCACAGCAGGATTAGTATAAGGCTTATAATTTGCATTTAAATCTTACAGTGGTTCTATTCAAGTCATTTTATAAGCCTGCCATTTACAAAATGGCTTCTCCAGATGATGCTAATAATAAGTTATTACATGATAAGTTGAAGATGAAAGAGACAAAAGTAGTGAAAAGACAGACTTAGTTTTTGACTCATCAGAATTTTCTAGTTCTGGTTTTATAAAATGAATCACACTCGATCCTCCCTATTAGTTGTTTGTGCAGGTATGAAATTCTTTTGCTATAATGCCTCATAGTGAGTCTAGTGTATAAGCCATTTGTCTCTAAAAGGGAAAAAAAGAAAGGTTGTCTTTAAATAAATTTCCACAAGAATTCAGGCTATTTTTAAAAGCTTTGTTTTCTTTTTGTATATATTCAAAACAGACTGTAGAAAAGACCACTTGTGATTTATTAGTGTGCCGTGTTTTGAGGAGGCCGTGAAGGGTGGTGGTGGACAAAGCTTAGCACCTGAGACACACTTCATTCTTTCCGCTTTCATATAGTTGTCTTTAGGAAGAGAGCACAGAGGGTTGTCAGCTGATAATCTCTTAAAATTGTATTTCTTTACTAATGAACTTTACTTGGTGGTCTAGCTTGTCTATAAAGTTTTATTTTAGTGAGGCAAGGATTGAGTTTTATGCCTTTTCTGAGCTTGTACTTAGTTATACCAACAGCTTCTGCTGACTAGTTTGCTTTACTCCTATTTTCTATATCTGATTGATTTGGGTATAATCCTAAGGTCTCTGTGGTGTTCCCTCCTTATCTTTGTGTACTGTTTATGTGTTTTGTTTTAGTGAGGATTGAATTAGAACCCTGCACACATTAGGAAAGTACCACAGAGCTGTATTGTGTTGTAGTTTTTATTATAATTTCATTTCTTAGCAAAATCCAAGGCCTTTATGGATAATTTGTTATAGGACAGAGCTTCCTTCAGAACTCCACTAGCTAGGGATGGATGTACTATTTACCTAGCACAAGGTTTGATCCTGGGCTACTTGAAGATCCTGTGTTAAACAAAAACCAAGCAGAACTTAACTTTACATTTCTCTCCTTTTCTATTTTCTGTTCCCATTTCTTAGTATCATTTTACCCATTACTCATTTTAGTTGAAAGTATATTCAGTCAAACTTTGCTAAGGGGAGCTTGTCATTTAGAACACAGTATTTTGTTATGTTCCCCCTTGAATGGCTCAAATTTTTTTTTTTTTTTTTGTTTGATGTAGTAGTTCTTTTTTCTGTAGGTTACAATATTTTGTTTCTTTTACAAAGAGACTCCTTTTAAGTACCGTAATAGTTTTAAAGATTTGTTTTTAACCTCTAGCAAGGCTTCTGGGTAATTGCACATGAGTACAAATGTCCACGGAGGCCAGCTACTGCATCCCTGTACTGGAGTTGTAGGCAGCTGGGAGCCTTTCAGCTGTGAACTGCCTGTTGTGAGTGTTGGTTATAAAATTGGGTCCTCTGAAAGAGCAGTACTTGTTTGTAACCACTGAGCTGTCCCTCCAGCCCCAGTGTTGCAATATTTTAAGCTTGTGTCTTTTTAGAGGGAAGTTAAATCATTTAAAAATAAAAACTTGGCCATATTGCTTAGCTATAATTTTTAATAAGTTGTGAGTTGATTTATCCTTTCTGGTTTTATTTAACTTTTGCATTTGGCCGATATGCCTAAACAAATAGATTAGGGATGTGCTCCTTCATCAAGTGTGAGTTCTTTTCCATTTATAAAGCATATTTACTAGGATCAGGTTCAATTTTTTTTTTTACACAATGATGTTTATATGGATTTTCTCCTAGTGATGGATACCAGCTAATAGGATCTCATATTAAGTCATCTGTTAAAAATTTTAATATTGCTGTGTACTACTAAGTATTTAAGATTCTATAATGTTTACTTAGGCAGGCATTAATTAACATGTAGTGACATATTGGCAGAATAAACCGGAATGATGTTTTATTTAGTATATATCCTGAGAATCAACTGCTGATTAAATAAGTAAAAAGATGTTTTATTTCTAATTTGATAATCTTGGCTCTTTCCTTGAAGGTAATTCTTTTACTTCTCTTTCCATTTGTATTCTCCATCTGGTCAGAGTTCTGTTTCTAACATAAGTCTTTGGAAAATTTTATCTTCCAAACATTTAAATATTCTGCAATATGTTTGAATGTACAGTTACCATGCAGATATGCATAATGCTGTTAACTTCCTCACTGGGGAGATGGGAGGTCTAGTCTTCCTTGTTCTTTTGACATGGAGTCTCTTAAGTTGTGCCACCCAGACACAGTGGTCTTGAACCTGTGAGCTCCAGTGACCCTATTTAGTCCCAGATGAACTGGGACTCCTTGTCATTCATTTTACCCAGCGTTTTGTTTCTTGATTTTTTTTCACCCTTATTGTCTTCATTAATTTTCCCAATCTTCCATTCTTTCACTATTTATATATAGCTTATTTCCTAATTTATTTCACTATTTGACTTAGGTACTTTAATTTCATTTTTTTTCTTGCTTTGTTAGTTAATAAATACTTGTCTTCAAATTTTGCAAGGGTCATTTTAATGTTAGGAATCTGATTACTTCTGAGACTTCATCTACTGTCTTAAATTATTATATTTTCATCTGTTATTATCTTTAACACTGGCAAGCTGCCTCTTTATTTTTTTCACTTTTCTTATATATTCATATATACTTAATTATTCAGCACATAAATGTTTATGGTATTTACTTACATGCTAACATGAATTCTACTAGATTCTATTTTAGTATGGCACAATTTCTGGTCTTCTGTTTACCTTGTACAGGCCACCAAGTTGTTTTGAAACTAGGTCTGTATAAGCAGGAATGGTCTTTGATTTAGTGACCTGTTTCAGCCTCTCATGTGCTAGTATTATTTGTATGTGCCATCTACTTTTTTGTTTGACAGTTATGATTGCTGCTTTAAAATGTATTTTTATTTTTTAATTCTGTGTATCTGTGTGTGAGTATGAGCATGTGAATGCAAGTATCTAAAAGAAGGCATAGGCTCCCCTGGAGCTGGATTCACAGGTAGTTGTGAACAAAACTCAGATCCTCTATAAGAGTTCAGAACTACTGTGCTGTCTCTACCTCTTTTGTTTACTTTTGTCTTTTCTGAGATTTTTTTAAAACTGTATTTTGGTACTTTCTGTTGATTTCTAATTTAAAATTTTAACAGATATTTCTAATCACATATTTTCCTTTTTGAGTTTTTTTTTTTGTTGTTGGTGCTGGAAACTGAACTCGGCCTTGTGAATACTAATGAAGTGTTGTGACTGAGATAAGTTCTCCATCTACATCTATCTCTTGAGCAAATGACATAAAGGATTAAAAAAATGCCTGAGATAATCCTATATGAAAAATAAAATACCACTTTTTTACCTTAACCACCTACTTGTTGTTCCCCATTTATTTTGTAATAAGTCATGATTCTTAGAACCAATTTTAAAAAGATGTTTCTGTTCTTACATAGATAGCTTTAGCCATTTCCAGAACAATTCTAGAGCTATATTTGGGATGAAATATTAGATATCATCCTTTTAGATACCATCCAAGAATGGTCATTGCTATTCACATGACCAACATTCTGTAACCAGTCTGTTAAGGAGGGAAAGTGTCAGTGCTAGACACGGCTGTAAGACATAGTGGACAGAGTCTGAACTGTTAATGTTACAGGAGACTAATAAGTTTTAAGAAACATGCTAAAGAATGTAGTACCATGAATGGCTGAGACCGTTTGACTTATAGGTGGCTCAGTGCATAAAACACTTGTCAGGATGCCTGATAAACTTGAGTTCCATCTCAGGAAGTACTAATTTCTACATGTTCTTTGACCTCCACACATGTAATGTGGCATGTGTTCCCACACACATGCACACAAATTAATTTTTAATAGAGTTGCTTTACCAGGTTTTAAACCCATAGTATAACTTACTATTCACAATGAGAAAAAAAACCTGAAATAATTACCTACTTTAGTAGGGCAAAAAATTAAGATACTAAGGAAGAAAAAATTGCATTTTGACTGAGCATCCTTTAGGAACATTACTGATACATGTATCATTAATTTATAAAGTGAAAAATACAAATATATCTTAGTTACAATTCCTGTTGCTGTGAGTCTAGTAAACACAATTTAAAGAAAGATTTATTTGGGCTTACGGTTTAAGATGCAGTTCATCGTGGTTAAGAAGTCAAGGCAGCAGGGGCTCAAAAGAGCTGGTCATACCTCTTCCTTGTGTCTAGATTACTTTCTCACTTTTATACCATTGAGGATTCCTCCACAGGAAATGGTGCCACCCCAGAGGCAACTCTCCCCACCCAATGAACCCATCAAGATAATGCCCTATAGGTATGCCCAGAAGCCGTTCCCCAAGTGAATCTAGATGTCATCAAATTGATAGTTGGCAGTAAGAACCATCACAGTCAAATACTTGTCTATGGGGGAAACATTGTGAATATAGAGTAGCATCACCCCATGTAATTAAGAAATACAAGTATACCTCAGGCTAAGCATTCACCCGTCATACAGAAGGCATGATATGCAAGGGACAGGGTGATTTTACACAGTGCTTAGGAAGAGGGTTAAAAACTCAAAACTAGTAGTAGTAGCATCAATTAATGAATGCTATAAATAAATATTGGCTTAACCATTTATTCATCTGTATATACCCTTAGGCAGTTTATTGAAACTCCTTGTTTCTTAACTTCTTCATAGGAAAATTAATATAATACCTTTATGTTATTCTGGAGATTAAGCAAGTTATAGTTTCTGGTATAAAGTGATGTTCATTTTGCCATTGAGAAAGGAGTTGGATATGAAAGTGGTGAAGGAATCCTGTTTCTTCCTTGTTGATATTTTTTTCCTTAAAATATGATTTTCGTTATTATTTTTGATTATTGATGCTTTCTTTAGAGTAAATTTTTTAGATACTTTCCAAATTCTATCTTATTCTGAAAAAGATTACTGGAGAATACTAAAGTGACTTTCCATATTTTTTTCCTACTCTCCATTAGGAAAGTTAGTTAGCTAGTTCTGTATTTGCTGAGAAGAAACTGTGTAAATGCTCCAGTCTTAGAATCTTTTGATAGACTGGCTCTCTCTTGTGTTGCTTGCATTTATTTCTACCTGAGATGAACACTAATAACAAGTTGGTTGTAATTTTATATAATTAAGAACTTTAAATATTTACCAGCAGAAAGCCTTGTTCTTTCCCAGGCCTTCCTCTGGAACAAGAACTCCTGCTAACTTCCAATCCTAAGGTTGGTTTGCTTTGTAAGATTCATATTCACAGAGCCGGCCTGACTGTGCTTTCTCAATACTTTGACAAGATGGGTTAAACAGACAAAGGTAAAAACTGTCCATTTCAGGAAATACTTGTTAAAATGTCAGAATGTGAAACAAATCTTTCCAGTGCAGGCTGAGACTGCTCTTTATGAATTATAATAGTTTTATATTCTTAAAGATTAGAGAAAGAAGAAATGTCCCACCTTGTTTGTAAACTTAACACATAAGTCTAGCACAGCCTTTGCAGATCTTTGCAAACCAATGTCTTAACATGAGTGTTGGATCACAAAATCCAGTTTTAAAACTCCCAAGTTTGAGGGACAGAGTCTGAACTGCATTTTGGGCTTTACTGTGTAGTAAATCACAACAGAATGATAGTACAATTCAGTTCTTCATTCATGTTTCATTTTTGTAACCTATTAGTTCCTCTTATCATTCCTTAGTAAGATTAGGCAGTGGGGCTATGAGAAACAACAGCTTTAAACAAGAACAAATTCCTCGGAATCCTTTAATTTTGAGAAGACTGCTGTTAACTTTGTCCCAGTCATATCACCTGTCTCCTACATGGAGGGTAATTTAGCTGTTCTTATTTTCCTTTTGTTTTTGTTTGCTTGACATTCTCTTGTAGCTCAGGCTGGTCCTGAACTCATGATGTGGTTGAGGACAACCTTGAACTTTTTTTTATTCTGCTCTACTTCCTGAGTACAAGTGGATTCAGACCAAGGGTTGGTTTGTTTTGGCGTGCTAGTCAAGCAGTTTACTAATTGAGTAATGCTGTTCTCCACAGCTGGATAATCCAGCTTTTAAAGAACTGAAACATCCACTAAGAGTGAAGGTAACAGCCAGAAAGACTTCTGTTTTAGCAAGGCCACCTTCAATTGGACCTGAAGAAACAGTCATTTGGATTTTCTTTTATTTCTCTTAATGATGCCGTTCTATAGGAACAGGGCTAGTAGCTTAATATATAAGGTAGTAATATGGCCAAATGCAAAGAACATTAACTCATGCTTGGGATAGTGGGAATTATATTCAACTCTCTACTTTTATTCTGTCAACTCCATATATTTGAGTTTGCTACCTCACTTAAACCAAATCCTGTATTAGGTCAGTATGTTGAATTTGCAAACACTAGAAATTTAGCTAAAATGTGCATATGCAAGAGAGAATTTCTTCTCCTATACCTCAAGATCAGGCTTCAGATAGGACCCACTGGACATCACGCCACTACTCAGTGGTAATTGTGCTTCACTTCTCTTTGTATGGGCTTCATCTTCAGCACAGTATCAATTCTATCAGATGAACAGAGTCCTCCAGGGCAAGAATTAATGCAGAAAGAAGCTACTTGCATATTACCAAAACAGCTGATGAAAGCAGGAATGTTATTTCTATAACTTGAGCCAAAGGAATCTTTAAAGAGTTAACAGTTATTAAAGCTATCACTAAAAAAAGACTCAAAATGGTAAGAGCTATGGGACATTAAACACAACTGCAGACAAAAACAAAACAAAAAAACCCACTGTCCCCACTTAAAGGGGAAGCAATTCTTCTAAAGTTTATTCTAAGGGTGCTCCTTTGTACATGTAACTACGAAAGTTTAACTGGAGTAAAGTACAAATGGAGAATCAGTAAGTGGACAGTAGATCCTAATACCCCACTTTCTACCCAACAGGCTACTGGATGAGGAAATACAAAGTGGAGACAAATATTTGCAGAAAATTTCTCAGTGAAACATGGGCCTTCTAATTAACATTCACAGAATGCTAAGTACATACATAACAAAAGATATAGTTACAATGCATCAGAATTTCAGAGTTTTAAAGTTTTTGGGTTTTTTTTTTTTTTGAAGAAATGTGTGTGTTTTGCTTGCATGCATATTGGTGTGTGCATGGTGCACACTGAGATCAGAAGAGGGCACTGAATCTCTTGAGACTGAAGTTAAAAGATCATTCTTAGTTGCCATGTGGGTGCTGGAAATCAAACATGATACCTGGAAGCCAGCCAGCAAGTGCTCATAACTGCTGAGCTATCTTCAGCCCAGAATTTTACATTTATTTTAAAGGTACTTTTGTGAAAATGGGTATTTATAAAAATAATCAGAGTCCATGTTGACACTGGAAGTTAAAGATTTTTCTGTACAAATCTAAGAAAAATGTGTTTTTCTCAGTGTGTGCAAGTGTTGCTTGGGTAAGAGGAATCGGCTCCTTTCTTGAAGTATTTCCTTGGCTTCTGCTTTGGCCAAATCTTCTCTGAGGACACCATGTGCCATTAGCCTTCTCAAGTGAGGGCCACCTGGAGTCTAGCTAGGTGTTCTGGATTCTTTCATTTTCAGATCATTCTTGACTTACAAACTATTTAACTCACTACCTGCTGTAGTCACTCCCGGACTGATCTACTCTTCTTTTTCTCCCCAGCACACCCCAGAGCTCACTATCATTCTCAATTGTTTTTCCTCAGTCAGTCACCTTTTATCTGGTCTTTTCAAAAATTTATTAGGAGTTGTCTAGAGAGATTGTTTGTCAGTTAAGAGCACTGACTGTTCATCCAGGTTTGATCCCTCACCCACATAGAGGCTCACAACTTATTTGTAACTCTGATTTCAGAGGATCTGATGAATCCTGGCCTCCAAGGACACCGGGCACATACTTGATTCACAGATTTACATGGAGGATAAACACCCTACCCGTAAAACAAAATATTATCCTTTTAATTTGTACACTGTTTTGTTTTACTTTTGGGATTGAGTTCTTTTTTAAATTCTTTTATTTCATTGAAAATATTCTTTTCTACATGATTATAGTCTTTCTTCCCAACCCTACCCCATCTGGATTCATTTCTGTCTCATTAGAAACGAACAGGCCTCTAAGATAATAAATATAATGAAATAAAATATAAGATATAACAAAAACCATCATATCCAAATTGACATGACAAGACAACAGAAGGAAAAGAGCCTAAGAGAAGGTACAAGAATCTGAGCTCCATTTACTCATCTTTAGTCAGGAATCTGAAGAAAACACTATGTTGGAAGCTATACTATATATATGTACAGAAGACCTCGTGCAAACCTGTGCAGGCCCTGCTTAACAACCAAGTAGGTGACGGCCTTGCAACCCTTAGCTTTGCTTTAATGTATTCTATGTCTTCTGTTATATAGCCTCTTTGCTATTCATAAACATAGGTTAGAACTCTCATGTCTTTCATTCCCATCATACCAGGCACTGATCTCAATTTCAACATATTATTTAGGGTCTGAAAAATTCCCTTCTAGGTTTGCAACACAATTCCCTTTAATAAAATAAGCACAAGAAGTTGTGTTTTGTGCATGTGTGTTTTTCCCTAAAAAGCATTAACTCTTCTCTTGATCACACAAGGTAGCTAATAGCAGGAAAGAGAAACTCCCTACCCAAGCTGAGGAAAATTTCTTATGACTAATAATGTCTAGATGTAATGTCCCTTCCAACAATAAGGACTTCTTTTCCCCATCTTGCAGACTGGAGTTGAAACTGATCAAGGAGATCACACCTAAACCAGGACTGCTATAACTCTATACATGTCTTGCTTTCTCCCTTTCCTGTTTAACCTACCCATCACATCAGTATCCAGAAGACAGACCAGAGGATCATTAAGTCCTTTTATTTCATCCTCTTTTTAGTGTTTCCCAGTGACTAAATCTCTTTACCAGCATGTGTCCTTGTATGTGGCATATCGGGGACAGGCTGGAGTTTCTGGAATTCAGACTTTACCCTGAAGATTCTGAAAACACTCAGAATCCATTGTTTTTTCATGATTAATGCCCCTACTAGCTGAGCTTCTTCAGCTGCTTGTTACATCTTCCCTGTATCCTCCAAAGCTAAAAACCTGTTAGATTCAGAACCCCCAAATACTGCTTTTGAGCCTGCACTTATTTGGTAATTGCTAGGGAACTGCTTAAAGATGCCAACCAATTTCCTCTCTCAATCACTAACCTTTTATATCCTAAAGTTGCGCAATCAGCGTGATACAGTATTTCATCAATTCTAAAACATACACATTTTCTATATTTGTTGCTAGATAGAAATAACAGGCTTAACAGCAGACTATTTTCTCACTGTTCTGACAGCTGGAAGTCTACTCTAATGAAAGTTCTACAAGGAGAGAGGCTTTTTGTTTTGTGTCCAGCATAAAGAACTGTACGTGGCATACCTGCTTTATTATTTAATGAGCAAATACCAATCCAACCTCTGTGTGTATGTGTGTGTAGTGTATGTGTGTGTGTGTAAGCACAAGATGGGAAACCAGTCCCTGGATATTTAATTTATCATAAAACTATAATAAAACTGCACAACAATTGAAGATATCCAGTATACTTTATAAGAACAAGATGCCAAGAATATAATTACTAGAAAAAACTCATCTCAGATCTAGCCATATGACAAAAATATAGACAACAGTTCTCTCTAATAGAACCATCCTAGCTAATCAGAAAATACTTTCCTGCCAGGAGATGCTTTCGGGATAGGTAAGCACAAGTATGCAGATCAACCAGTGAGTATTATGGTTTTATTTTTTACTACTGTTCTAATGGGGGGGTGTCTTTTCCTTTTCAAATGTAATGATTATTTTCTATTCCTATAAACTGATGTTGGGGGAATTAGTTACATATATTAATAGTGGGGCGGGTGAGCTGTAAATTTAGGCCTGAAAAGGAAAACAGATCATTGAGGTTTTTGGGCTTGAGTTTCAGTTTGTCTCCCTAAGGTATCTTCCTAGACAGGACTCTTAAAAGCGTGTATGTGCTCAATGTTAAGTAAAATTTTAGACTGGATCTTGGAACAGAAAAGGATTATAAACATTATTATTTGTGTGGGGGACAGGGAAAGGAGAGGAAGAGAGGAGAAAATGAAAACTATGGCCACAGCACAAATGTCAAGGCCACAGTTTGTAGAATTGATTCTTTCCTTCGACATTTAATGGGTTTTGGGGATCAAACTGAAGTTGTCAGAGTTCACAGTCTAACAGTCTATCTATAACTTAAATGTGTTTAGTTGCTTCTGACAACTAGCTCTGTACTATCTTTGCATCTTCTCTGCAAATGTTACAAAGTAAAGAGTATATAAAAAGATGCCTACAAGATGTCTTTTCACCTGTAATATTATTTCTTCAGCTTTCTGCTGGGAAACTATGTGGCTCACTATACTTAAGTCTCTGGGGTGCAGAATTGTGTTACCTTCACTTCTGCCACTATCGAGGCCACAGGAGATTTGATCTACTGAACAATATCAGACTTTATCAGTTTCAGATTAGGGAATGCACATGTGACAGAGCCAGCAAAAGTTAATTCTACAACTCTCACAAAACTGCCAAGAAACTAGGAATCTCTCTATCAGGTTGCTGAGGGAAGTTTTATCAGTCTTACTGTCTTCAGGAGGGAGGAGTCTTTTGGAAAACCAGAACATGAGAGCACAGAACCACCACAAAAAGAAGAACAAGAGTTGACAGCATCATGTGATCTCCTCTACTTAGCCAGGCCCTTGTCTTAAATTCTTATTTGGTGTTTAAGGAAAACTAAGTTGGACTTTCTGAGTCTTACAACCTGAATGAACTGTCTAGTATACAAATTTCCAGAGTGTGAAAATATGCATATAAAATCTTTAGTGTTATCTAATGTGAATTGGGTCGGGGTTACAAGACCTATTCCCAAGACCACATTTCTTACATTTCCCCTTTATTTAGCATTTGTAAATATGTGCCCACAAACATGCCACTGGGCACCTGTGGAGTTCAGAGGATAACTTGTCAGTTCTCTCCTCCTGCCATGTAGGTTCTAGGGATGGAACTCAGATCAGCAGGGCTGGTGACAAGTGCTCCATCCATTAAGCCATTTGCTGACCCACATTTCTAAACTGTTTATTAGGAACACAAATTTCTATAATCAAAAATAGCGAACGTGTGGCTGGAGACATGGCTCAGAAATTAAGAGCACTATCTGATTTTACAGGCAGGGACAGTTTCCAGCACTCACTTGGTGGTTCTCAACTATAGTTCCAATGAATCCAAGGATGTCTGCTGGCTTTAGCAGGCACCTCCAGCATTTGTCATCAATGTTTGTTTTCTTCAAGTCCATGTCCTGACTTCTCATTTTTTTTTTCTTATTTGGGGAGGGTTAAGATAGCTTCTATGTAGCCCTGGCTGTTCTGCAACTTTATGTTTAGGTCAGACTGGCCTCAAACTCACAAAGACCATCTTACAAGGACTGGGATTAAAATCATGCACTACTGTCCTTCACTGTCTTAATTCTTTTTTTTTTTTTTTTTTAAATTTTAAACACTTTTATTTATTTATTTGCCTGGAACTGGAACTACAGACAGTTGTTAGCTGCCATGTGGGTGCTGGGAATTGAACCCGGGTCCTCTGGAAGAGCAGCCGGTGCTCTTAACTGCTGAGCCATCTCTCCAGCGCCCCACTGTCTTAATTCTTAAACACATCTTTCACAGAGCAGGATATTTTTGTGAGGTTCAACTTTCAATTCCTTTGCAAATCAGGCTTTTGGAGTTTTATCTTAAAGTCAACACCAACCCAAGGGCTGATCAAATTTTCTTATTTTGTTAAACAGTCTCATAAAATAGATTAAAGAGAGTAAAAACCTATTTTTGACAATGTTATACAATGTATATTGGTTATATCCATCCCCTGCTAACTCCTTGCAGCTCCCCAAGATATCTCATTTCATGTCTATGTTAAAAGTTAAAAGAACTTTTAAAAGTTCTTTTCAAAAAAAATATTAAAGCTCACCAAGTCCAGTTGTGCACATTTGTTTGAAGTCTTCCATTGTGGCAAGGGCAACCTACCAAACCCTCTCCCCACAAAGAAAAGTGATCGTTCAATGCTTTGTACTTTTAGCATCTTATGGGGTTAGATACATGATTAAACAATTAACATGTATCCTCCATTATTGCTATCTATAATTTTACTACCTTAATGTTTCATTCCCTCAACAGTATCAACTAACTTTAGTCCCTCAGCTGGAGGGCCCCTCCCCCATCCAGCTGGAATTTTAAGTGCCTGGGGGTTTTGCTTCCATATATATATGTATACATATATATATATGTGTATATATATATATATGTGTGTGTGTGTGTGTGTGTGTGTGCACAAAGTGCATGGGGGAGGCCAGCAGAGAGCTTCAGGTCCCTTGGGACTGTAGTCACAGCCTGTTGTGAGCCACACTGTGTGGATGCTGAAGAAAGAATTCCAGGGGTCATATGGAAGAGCAGCTAGCACTCAACAAGTAGCCAGCTCCAATTTGGAATTTTAAACTCCTGATCTTGTGCTGATACCCACAACTGTGATGAGGTCATGCAAGCAACAGCTATGGTATGTGTACAGGCCAGTCCTTCACAGCACTCCTTTCTTTCTTCTGGGATTTTACATGCATTCTGACCCATCTTCCTCAGTGTTCCCTGACCCCTGGGGGCTCAGTCACAGCCCCTTATTCTCAGCATTCTGAACAAGTAATAAATCTCTATGTTACCACTACTCTCTGCTCTCTGATCAAGTTTGAGAACAGCACCAATCTGTGTACACCAGGAAGGAACTAGGCAAATAAGCAGAAATTTGGCCAGAATGCTTTAGATCTCTGATTTTCTTTTCTTTTTTGAAAAAGACTTGTCTTCATTTCATGTGACAATGCCTGCATGACCATATGATCCCCTATAGCATCATCTGCCAACCTGTGGGCTATGACCCTTGGGGAATTCATTCTTTCAGAGGCATAGCATATCTGACATTCTACATATCAAATAATTTAATTATGATTGATAACAGTAGCAAGTTGGGTGGTGGTGGCTCATGCCTTTAATTCCAGCACTTGAGAGAGGCAAAGGCAGGCGGATCTCTGTGAGTTTGAGACCAGCCTGGTGTACAGAGTTAGTTCCAGGGCAGCAAGGGCTACACAGTAAAACCCTGTCTTGAAAAATACCAAAACTAAAACAAAAATAGCAGGAAAATTCCACTCAGGAAGTAGCAACACAAGGAACTGTATTAAAGGTTCTTGGCATTAAGAAGGTTGAGAACCACTACCCTGCTGTGGGATTATGCTCTTGTACAATGTAAATATTTGCCATTGTAAATATTGGTTTAATAAAACGCTGATTGGGCAGAAGCTAGACAGGAAGCAGAGGTGGAACTACCAGACTAGAAGAATTCTGGAAATCAGAAGAGCAAAGGCAGATGCCAGAAGAAGACAAGAATGCTGCTTGTGACTAAACATAAATACAAAATATGGGTTAACTTAAAGTATGAGTTAGATAGTAATATGCCTGAGCCATAGGCCAAACAGCTTATAACTAATATAGGCCTTTGTGTGATTATTTGGGACTAAATGGCTGCAGAACAAGACATAGAAATTTCTGACTACACTACCCTAAAGTTACAGTAATCATGGGTTGCCATATAGGTGCTGGGAGCCAAACCCTCATCTTCTGCGAGAGTAGCCATTGTCCTAACTGCTGAGCCACCTCTCCAGCCCCTCAGATTTTCTGCTAGTCTCTTTTATAAGTTCATGTTCTGTTGAACTGGCCATTCTAGGTCTTTTGCTTTCACAATTAAACATTATAGATATAACAGGGCCAGTGAGGTGGCTGAGTAGGTAAAGATGACTGCTTTCAAGCCAGATGACCCAAGGTGGATCCCTAGAATTTACATGGAAGGAGAACCAAGTCCCATGAATTGTTCTCTGACCCATACATTTGCACCATGGTATGTGTATGCCCCCCCCCCCCGCAAAATGTTTGTTTTAAAATTTAAAATCCATTTACCCATACATAGAACATTTTGCTAGGAATAGTAAAAATGGGAGACTGGTCTAGATCTCCACCAGATGAAGGCTAAAGAAAATGATACACACTAACAAGTCATAAAAACCATGAAATCTTGTCATCTGTGGCAAAACAGATAAGCCTGGTTGGCTTGTTTTTTGAGACAAGGTCTCACTATTCGGCTCTAGCTACCCTAAAACTATATAGACCAGGCTGGCCTCAAACTTATCAGATATCCACTTATCTCTGCTTCCTATGTGCTCAGATTAAAGGACCCCCTGGCTTTAATTAATGCACCCTCCCTGGCTTTTTGAACATAACATTACTTAATGAAATAAGGAAAACACAAATACTATGTTCTTGTTGAAATGCTGGATTTTTAAAAGGGTGATCATGGCTGGAAAGAATGACTAGGAGACAGGTGGGATAATAACAGGAATAGGGATGAGCTGGATACAAGAGTGACTTGTATTCTATAAAAGCATAGTAGGGTAACTATGGGCTTTAATAACTGCATGTTTCATAGTAAAAACAAAGAAATGATAAATGTTCTAAGTGATGGATTTGTCAATTGCCTTCATCCAACTGGTATAAAAATACTGAAATAACACACTGTAATTCAAAATTATGTATATGTGAATTTAAAATTTTAGAAAAACATTTTGCCAAGATTGCAAATATTTTATGGCTAGCATTTCAGTTCTAAATTTAGAAAAGTGTGAATGACATAATGACATGAGTTAGAGTTATAAGCCCATCTCATAACCAATACTGTAGACTTGCTGAGGTCTACAGTACCAAGCACCTTAAAGATTACTATATAAGCCAAATGTTCTTTAAAGTTATTTTCAGTTTATATTATTTTAACCCTCTATATAAGGCTTTTAAAATTGTATCAATTTGATGTGATAACTCTTCATAGCTTTAATTTCATATGCTTTTAAAAAATATTTTATTTTATGCATAAGAGTATTTTGCCTGAATGTTATGTGTACCATGTGCATTGCCAAGGAGGCCAGAAGAGGACATATGATCACCTAGAACTGGAGTTAGGCTTGATTGTAGGCTGCTATGCTGTGCTGGGAACTAAATCTGAGTCTTCTCCAAGAGCAGCAAGTGCTCGTAACTACTGAGATATCTCTCTAGCCCGATATGCTTCAGTTTTTATTTACTTGTTTTTTCCTTTTTAAGTATCCTTGGCACATAGTATTTTCCTACCTTTTTCTTTTTAATGCAGGATCTTGCTATGTAACCTTGGTTGATCTTGAACTCATCTGCATACCTCAACTTCTGGGAATGTAGATTTGCGTAGCACTCAACTCTTTCCAGAGTTTCTTTATTGTGGATGCAAATCATTTTTGAGTTAAGTATACTGTAAATGTATTATTACCTTTAACTTTATAGTGCCATTTGTTGTATAAAACCTTTTAAATCTAAGACAATTTTATCAATCTTTTATATGCTTTAAAAAGTCTGGTATAAGAAATATTTTTCTAATATAAGTTTATAACACACAGGGCTGAAGAGATGGCTTAGAGGTTAAAAGCACTGTTGATCCAAAAGCCCGGACTTCAATTCCCAGAAACCACAAGGTGGCTCCCAACCACCTCAAACAGATCTTGTGCATCCTCTTCTGCCTTGCAGGCAGAACACTGCATACATAATAAACACACACTGCCTAAATTTTAAACACTTAAGTTTCTTGCCCTTTCTGTTTGCCTTTGTTCTACATGGAATTTAATTTGGCTTTTCATAAGGTAAAGTCTATTTTACTTTTCATAAGCAAGGAACAGATGGCCTATTACCACCTACCGTCTGCTTTGCCTCCACTGGTTTCCAGGGCTATGTAACAGAATGTTTTACATGTGTGTTTGCTTGTGAGGTCTCTGTTCTCTTATTCATGTGCTCAATCCTGTACTAATAACTGATCATTAGGTTTTCCATTTCCCTTATATAGTAGAGCAAAGTCTGCTTACACTTTCTTTATAATTAAACCTGGTCATTCTTTCTTCCATATAAAATATAGAATCATTTTGTAAAATCTAAAAATGATTTTGACATTGTGACTGAAAATGAATTTTTAGTATCTACTTCTCTATTTAGTCATACTTTAAAAATGTCCTTCAAATATGCTTTATACTACTCCTCCACTCCTCCAAGATTACAAGTTGCTACGGAGTGGAACATTTTTATCTATTACATTTTCTCCACTGGTACAAAGTAGTACTATAACTGCAGAGTTGTTTTTGAATGGAGAGTGATAGTGCAAGTTTTCCTCTCATCAGCCCATTGTTAGAGTCATCTCTTCCTTTGCACTCTTGTAGATCTCTTTCTTTTCTCAGTTCTCTAAAATGTCTGTATATCTAATTTTAAAAATGTTTTTACTTCAATGTATTTACCTATTAATATAGATCTTGTTTTTTAATTGGGTAAAAATATATATCAAAATACTTAGAAAGGTTGAGCCTTGACTGAAATCCAGAAGTAAGTGAAATAAGCACTATTAGTTCATCACGTTAACTTTTATTTTCAGACTGAGACTTAATGCCAGGGTAGCATTCAGAATGTTCTGGTCTCTCATGGAGCAGTGTGACAGGTAGTCACTGCAGCTGGCTTTGGTAAATCCTGTTCAAGACTTTTGGTAACAATGTCTATAAATGAAATAATGTACAATTTCTATGTATTTCTTGGAAAATTCAATATAAATTACTGTAAATTTAAAATATATTGAATACTTCTCCCTACCAAGGCTTCATATAATATTGGAATTACACATACAACAATAACCTGGAAGTCTATTCTTTTTTTAATATTTTTATTTTATGTGAATTGGTGTTTTGCCTGCATGTATAACTGTGTAAGGGTGTCAGATCTTGGAATTACAGACAGTTGTTAGCTGCCATGTGGATGCTGGGAACTGAACTGAGGACCTCTGGAAGAACAGTCGGTGTTCTTAACTGCTGAGCTATCTCTCAAACCCGGAAGTCTATTCTTTTAAGAGAGAATTTACAATTATCAATTCACAATATTTATTGATATTATATTTATAGGCATTCTCTACAAGTTATCTTATTTCATAGACTTGTATTTCTTGGGGACTACTTTGTTTTGAAATTTATTAATATTTTGATGAGAAAATATAATTTGCGTATCAACCAACTCTTAAATTTGTACTAATTTTTAAGTTCACTTAAAAATGAATTACATAATAAGTACACTTGCAAAGGTATGTATACTTTAAATATGTTTCTTAATTTGTGTAAATGTCTCTTATACTGAGAAATTTCTTCATCGCTTGATAGAGCTGTTTTTGTGGGAGCTGTGCTAAAATCTCCACTGATATTAAACTTTTTTTTTTTCTTTTTGACTTATGAAACAGAGTCTCACAAAACCCATGCTGGATTCAAGCTGTGAAGCTGAAGACTTTGACCTTCTAATTGTCCTGCAGCCCATTTCCCAGGCATTGGGATTAAGGGGGTATTTATGTGCTGGGTATCAAATCTTTGTACTTTGTGCATGGAAGGCCAGCACTCTATCACCTCACCCACATCCTCATCCTTGAATCTCTTAAACCACTTTACACGTGTTTTCCCCCCTCCCCTGCCCCAGGCAATAGATTCCGTTTTTCTAATAGTAGTTTATAATCTTTTGTTAAAGCAAAATTCCTTCACTTAGATGTATTTTGATGGCTGAAACAATTGTACCATATCTCTGGTGTGCCTGGAACTATATACTAGGCGAATTTGAATTTAGATAGTGACCTGCCTATGCCTCTTGATTTAAAACTTTTTCATCCTTTTCTTGGGTTGAGTTTACTATATTCCCTTCCCTCTTTCCTCGGCTGATTTAAGATCACTGAAAATTTTGGTCCCATACTCTTTAAAGTAATTTTGGAATATATATATATTTATATGTGGAACACACCTTTAATCTCAGCACTTGGATGCATACACAGGCAGATATTTGTGAGTTTAAGGCCAGCCTGGTCTACACAGTGAGTTCTAGGACAGCCAGAGCTATATAGTGAGACATTGCATTAAAAAAAAAAAAAAAAAAACACTTTAAAAATTAGTCATTTCTCTAATACTATTTTTTAAGATGCATTTACTTTACTATGAAATTATTTGAACAGAATTTAGATCTCATAGAAATTTAATATTTATTCCCACTCCTTAAAATTCTTAAGCTTTTTGTTAATAAGTAGAAGACTGCATGATTTATTCTACACTTGCATTTCTTTTTCTTACTCATGATGTTGAATCTCAATGTAAGGAATATGACTCCAGGTTTTACTCTGACACTCTCTCACAAATCTGCTTCTTCACGTACACTATGATCATGCAGGCATAGCTATAAACACCCACAATCCCAGCACTTAGAAGGTAGAAGTAGGAAATCAGGAACTCAGTATCATTTTTGGCAACATAGTAAGTTTGAAGTCATTCTGCACTACATGAGATTGCCTCAAAAAAGAAAGCAAAAGGTTATATTTATTCATATTTTTTGATATTTAAAACAAGCTATTTCTAATAGTTTTAATAATTCTCCAGGTGATAAAAAATAAAAACAAATATATTAATTTTGACAAAAATACTAAGGGAAGCAGTTTTACTATTTTAAAATAGAGATATTTTTCAAAATTCATTCTATATATGTATAAGGAAAAAGATGAAAGAGCCTGGGGAGATAGCTCAGTGGCTAAGCATGCTTATTGTTCTTGCAGATGCCCGAAGTTTGGTTCCTAGCACCCACATGGTGCTCACAACCTTCTGAAATTTGTTCTAAGGAATATGATGCCTCTTCTAACCCCTATGGGCAAGCAAAAAATGCACACATATATACCCACATACATAGACATACACAAGCACATAGAATTACATATTTTTATATAAAAAATTCTGGGACTCCTAACTATATACTAAAAGACAAAAGCTGACTTATCATTAAATTATTTTAAATCTATTTGTTTTTCAGACAAGGTTTCATAGCCTAAGGTGACCTCAAATTCACTATGTTGCTGAGGATGGCCTGAAAAATCCTCATTTTCTTATCTCTACCTACTACATCTGTTCAATCCAGAGTAATTCAAAAGGCCTTACAAAGCATCGTCCATAATCCTTACACTTGACACTTTATTTAGGGAATTTAAATCTCAGATTTTTTAAAGATAAGTATTTATACAGAGCAGAACTCTTATAACTATCTTTTTAATGTATTAGAACAGAATAAAGACATCTGATTTTCTGGTTAAATACACTAAATTCTAGACTATATTTTAAAGACAATTTAGTCTTATAGTTCTATAGGTTTTTCCTTTTCTTTCCTTTTTTTTGTTCTTCTTCTAGATAGAGTCTTGTTATGCAGCCATGGCTGGCCTGTAACTTGCTATGTAGACCAGGTTGGCCACTAACTCACAGAGATTCATCTGCTTCTACCTCCAGAGTTCTGGTTTTAAAGGCATATGTGTCTGTGCGTGGCTACCCCTATTTTAATGTGCAGGTTTTACTAATTCTATATGATTTTGTTAAAGTAAAATACATTTTCTTATAGTGGGAATTAAGATGTATGTGCATAAGTTAACTGGCGGTGTTTTTAGTGGGTTATAAAATGACAAACAAATCTTGGGTTAAGTGGTAAATATTGGCTGTAGAGGGAAAAGATACTAAGAAGTTAATGGTAAAAATGAAAACACTGTGACTAATATGAGTCATGGCAGAAGTCTAAGGAAGCTTGAGATAACAATTAATGAGAATTTAGATTACCTAATGGACTGGCAAAAACTACTGAACGGTTTCAAGAGTCTAAAAGAAATTCCAGAAACTATAAAACACCATTTCTAAAGTATCTGGGGTTAAGAGGTGGGGTTGGAGAGCAAGAATAAGAAGTCTTGATATACAGCTCAAGCTAGCCTTTAACTTGTAATTCTCTTGCCTCAGCTGAGTCCTGGGACTACAGACTTATAATTGTCTCTGCCTTAAGCCACATTACTTTAACATGAAATGTAATGTTAGTATATGAGAAGTACACATGGCTTTTAACGTTTCCCTCCTTGAAATCATACAAACTTTAGAGATGCATCTTCAAACATCATTGTTCAGCATGATAGAAACACAGAATCTGATTCACCAAATCAACCATAGTTTTATATTAGATTTAGATATTCATAGATAAGGCAAATAGCCTTACCATTTGCTTGTTGCCTAAAAAGGCAGCTTTTATGTTATATTCATACAAGTTTTTTTTTCATGTGATCTACCTGAAGACTAGTTTTAAAAATAGGGGACAAAAAAATAGTCATTAAACAAACATTGCTATCTCCTTTACTTAATAAAACATTTGAATTCTGAATATTTCTATATGTAAGTATTAACAGTTTGAATATTTTACTCATAATAAAAATAAGTTAAATTTCATCATACTCCTTTAATCAGAACAGTAAGAAATGTTTGATGACATTCAAAAGAACACATCCTTTTGATGAGAATGTGCACAGTTCTGCAAGAGTATAGGAGACTTGAAATATTGCTTGGCTCATTTTTGGAAAACAAATATTACCACTGTTTCTGAAAAAGGAGAGAAAGATTAAATAGGAAACTGTTGTGATCCCTTTATCACATCTTTCTTTCCTTTTTTTGGTTTTTTGAAGCAGGGTTTTTTTATGTAGCCTTGCTTGGCTGGCTTAGAACTTGCTCTGTATACCAGGCTGGCTGGCCTCAAACTCAGAGATCTCCCTGCCTGCCTGCCAGTACTTGTTGGTATGAAAGGTGTGTGCCACCACCACCTAGCAAGGCATCTTCTTTTTTTTTTTTTTCCAAACAAACTTTATTTATTTATTTATTTATTTATTTGCCTTGGTGTTTGCCTGGAACTGGAACTACAGACAGTTGTTAGCTGCCATGTGGGTGCTGGGAATCGAACCCGGGTCCTCTAGAAGAGCAGACGGTGCTCTTAACCGCTAAGCCATCTCTCCAGCCCCATGCAAGGCATCTTCTTAAGTAGATTAATTCTTAAGAGTTTTGGAAATTAAGGATCTGAATTTTATTTTCTTAATATTATCATGTGTGCCTATGCCTTGGAAAGTTAATTACCAAGAGAACTCATAATCTTGTTTGAAGACAATGATACATTGACTATACTCTTGTTTAAAACCACAGTTTCTGAGATATAAAGATAACTATACATTTTTCTAAAAAGTTATTCAGCTTTTTTTTTTTTCTTTCTTTTTTTCTTTCAAGAGAGGGTCTCACTATATCGTTCTCTCTGGCCATGCTGGACTTCACTTCATAAACCACCCAGGCTGGCCTCAAATTTAGAGATGCAGCTGACTCAGCTGGAACTAACAAGTGTGTGCCATTATGCCCACTCAAGAACCTTCCTTAAAGACAGGCAGGTATGGGGGTGCATCCCTCTAATTCCAGCACTCAAGAAACAAAGGCAAGCAGATCTCTTTGAGTTCCAGGCTGGCTGGAGATACACAGGTTCATGCAAGCCAGAGTTATATAACCAGATTCTATCTCAATGCAAAAAAAACAAAGCAAAACCCCTCAAAAAGCTAATTCCAAATACACAACTAATAGTGTATGCTCTTTTGCTGAGGACAAATTTTCTCCTTAAGTCAGAAAAGGTTGGATAGACCTCTGGAATTAGATGTTGGTAACAAGAGTTTAAATTAAAAAAAAAAAAAATCATTTAAAGTACAGCAGAAAAATAAAACGTGAATTCTTTAAGTTGAATTTGAATGTCTTCAAAACATGGTACAAACACAACACATAAAATCTTTCATAACTTCATTATTTTTGTAAGGTCTTGTTAATTGCCCAGCCTGGTAATTAACCTTTCAATCAAGTTAGCTCAGCTCATGGAACAGCTGGGACTCCAACCATGTAAAATTGTGTCTGGCTCTATCTTTGCCAATAACATACTTTCTACAAGACTGTTTAGTAATTGTTTTCAACTGTTATTTTTTTATTTATGAAGTTCAATAAGCATTTTACAAAATGCTTTCAATTTCATCAAATATAACACATGAAAAACACCTATGATGCTGAATATGGACATTTTTCTTCCAAATAACATACAACATTATTGTATTAACCCTTATACACATGGAACTAGTCAGAGCAATAAAAATTATAACCGAAATTTATATATTAAACATGACCTATTATTTTGCAGGCACTGTTCTAAAAACTCAGAATAGAGGGATAAATGAACTTATAAGGTGCTATGAGTTTCCTCATTTTACAGGATAAAATGGGGCATCCAATTAAAAACTTAATAGAAAGATTTTAAAGTCCTAGCTCTAATGGAGATTTTATTTACACAAAATCCTTTCAGTATTTTTAGTTTATTTACTTAGCCTTTTTAAATCCTTAACAAATAGGTATGACTCAACTAGGTGAAATGGCCATTTCATTTTTAGAGAATGTTGACAAAATTTTCAATAAGAGAATATTCCTCCACATTTTATCTCCATTATTATAGGTATATACACACAGTATTCCTTCCCTTCTACTCCCAGTAGGCAAAGTGAGCTAAAGTTCATAGAGCTTTCCCTCAGATTAAGAAATGTGTCCACAAGTCAAGGTAATTAGGTGTTACTGTTTAGGTCATAGTCAACTGGTTTCATGTCTTCTTTGGGATTGGTGGAATCAATATATATACTTGTCTCTTCGCTGTGGAAGATGAGATTATTGTTAGTCATTTGTTATAGTATGGATATGAAAGGTCTCTCCACTTGTCTATCATTGGGAAGTGATTAAATTATTAGGGTATTTACCTATCAGTGGATTAATACATTAATGGTTCACATGATGGTATTATTGGGAAGAAGGCAAAAGTGCCCAGGCTTCTTCCTGTCCTGCTGCTGCTTGGTTGCCAAGGATGAGCAGCATCTGCCACATCCATAGCCATATTCTGGCTTGCCTCAGGACCAAATTAATGATATAGCTGACTTTCTACTGAAACCTTAGAAAGGATGAACCAAAATTTCTCCCTTGTTTTTGTCTGGTATTTTATCACAATGACAAGAAATCAACACACCATCTTCTTTGGCTTCAAGAGAAAATAAATCTGCAGTGCTCAAGATATAGAGAAATTTGAGTAGGTCACTGACCTTCACATATAAGGTTTATCCTTGCCTTTTCTGGTTAAAAGCTTATAAATTATGTTGAGTGATTTCCAGTGATTTTAAGCTTCAACATCTTAACAAAAATACTAGGTAAAATATGAATGTAGAATAATTTTCCATTAGTAAATATATAGAGCCATCTGGAGTAGCTTATCTATTTCACTAAAAAAATAATTTACAAATCATTTATCCTCATACTCTTAAGTGATTATGAAGCATTATTTTAGCAATTCTACAAAATCACAATTTAACTAGGAAGACAAAAATGTTTTATTTTAAAATGCTGAAAAACACAAGTGTCTGTTATATTAGAAATGTTAAATATGGAAACTGTGGTATTCTGAATATGGTACATACTCCCCGATAGCTAAATACTGCAAATGATCCTATCATCTTCTCTAATAACAACACTTGACAAAGTTAGAGATCCCAAGGGTCTGCTAATCATTATCCAAAGTCATCATCTTTGGGTTCAACTCATTTACACAAGTACATGTTGTGTAAAGTTCTGTCCAAGATGTTCCTGACACATGAAGCTTCCAGTTGAATTTCAGAAAAGTTAGGAAAAGTATCTTCCTTTTTTGCCTGTGAATGTTTGCGTATTGCTGTACTGTTGGCTTATATCCACTACAGATACTGGTTCTAGGCCAGCCCAAGGGTCTTCAAGCATTGAAGGCTTAAAATAACTTTCCAACTCATTAGACATTCTTTTTTCTCTACCACGCCCTGATCCAAATGGTGTAGATGTCCTTGGAGAACCCTTTAGGAAAAAAATCATCAGTTAAAAAAAAACATCTAATAGAGATAATTGGTAATTTCGACTCTAGTTGAAGATTAGTGGTGATTACATTAAAAGTTGAAAATTGAAGCCCAATTTATTTAGTTGCAAATTTCTTGCTTTCTTTAAACCAGCTGGGCATAATGCCCTCACCTCCAGCACATAGGAGACAGAGGTAGACATGATCTCTGAGTTCAAGGCCAGCCTGGTCTACAGGGCTAGTTTCAGGACAGCCAAGGCTGTTATACAGAGGAACCCTGTCTCGAAAAAACAAAATAAAAAGAATTACTAAAATCATTTCTTAAAATCCTATCTTTAGAATTTCATATGTGATAACCCTATAGCTATTAAATACAAATAAATCCAGTACAAGCAGTGATCACATTAATTGTATTCAAGTTTTTCTTGAAAACTTACTTTTTAACCTGATAGGTCTCAAATTTCTACAACTTTTTATTGCATAAAAATTTCCTATTCTTTTTAATTCCAACACAATGGATTCAGCTGGGTGAGACTATTCAAGTTTGCAAAACAGCATAGATGTTAGTTAGCCAAAGAGCAACTTCCTTCCTTGTGTTCACTCATTTTGAGGAAGGGAAATTTCCACAATCCCTGATTCTTGATTTTTCCTTCAGAGAACTTGGAGTAGAAGTTAATATAGTCCGGGGAAAAAATATAACGATAAAAAAAAAGGAGCAAGAAAGTAAAACCAAGGAACAGACAGCGGTAGGAAATTACAGTGGGCTATAGTCTAGAGAAGCCATACAATAGTAGGGAATCATTAATGTCTTCTCCCTTGGAATACAGGATTATTTACTGAAAATAACTAACAAAAAAGTCTGGGAAGAAAAAAGCAAAAAAAGGACTAAGAACATTTTATATGAATATGGAATACTCGTTAAGAGCACAATTTCTGTGGAACAGAGAACTATAACTCTGCCACTCATAGTAATCTTAATTTCTTAACGCTTCAGTTTATTAATCTGCAAAACTGGGCCAACGTAGTATGTCTTCATAGAGGATTAAGCAACCTACGTAAAGGGAAGTTTAGTATCACGCCTGCCATTACAGTAAGAGCTCGGCAAACGCTAGCTATCGTCTTTACCTGGGGGTAGGTCTGCTGCTGCCCTGGGGAGAAGCCGAACTGATGCTGGGACCCCGCAGGGGACCTGGAGTAGGAGCCCGGGTAGCCGCCCGGGGACGGAGACCCGAAGCGGGCCCCCGAGAAGCTGCCGCCATGCCGCGGAGAGTGGCTGCTCCCGTACGGCCTAGCTCGGGGCCCGCACGGCGGAGTGTGGTGCGGACTCCCGTACCCGTCCCGCGGGGAGGGCGGCCGCGGCCCCCCGCCCAGGGCACCCCGGAAGCTGCTTCCGCCACCCCAGCCTCCTATCCCCGGGCCGGGGTACGGAGGAGTTGGGGGTCGAAAATTCGGTCGGTGCATATCTGGAACTGAGGCTGAAGAAGAGCTCACTCGTCGATCCTCTCACCGGAACTCCAGCAATTGACCGCCAGAAAAGAACTGGTACTCCTGTACTTATGTAGCCTTCCGTCTGCCAGCGCCGAACGACACCTTAGTTCCGGATGCACAAAGGTTCCGACCTCACAAAGCTTCCACGGGAGAGCGAGTAAATAAGTCACCCAAGTCGAACGCCAGTGGGAGTGTCTGGGAGGAGGAAATCAAACCCTCGAGCTCAGCAAAAAGACGGCCACCAGCGGCCTTTGGGTGGACCCAAGTACGCGGAGGAAGCGGAAGACAAAACCTGTCGTCCTGTTTTATAGGCTGCGCGGGGTGTGGGGTGCGAGAGAATGCAGTTGGATGGGAGAGGGGCGTGTCGGGGAGGTGGTCCCGAAGTGGGTGGGTGCGAGGGGTTGGGCCATGGGGCTCGGAGGCTTCGGGAAGGCTGGGCAAGAAGCGTCTGCTGGGCCGAGATCGAGAGCAGTGAGCTCCAGATAAAGGAGCAGGTCCGAGTGGGACTGGGGCGGAGGCCATTGCCGAGGCGCGAGGGTGGGGTGGGAAGGGCTGAGTCCGAGGGGGCGGGGCCGAGGGCCTGGGCGGAGCCGGCGGAAGGGGCGGGGCTGGCCACGGGTCCTAAGGTCAGGGAGGGGGGCAGCGGGTGTGCACACACTCGACTGAGGGGCGATGCTGTGGACGCTGACCAGGGCATTGGCTTTGCGGAGACTCGGCCCAGGCCGGGCCAGCGGGAGGGGGCTGTGGACCGGCCGCCCGCAGTCAGGTACCCTCTGACTCTGAGAGTCCAGACTCCCTGAGGACCACAGGGCTTGCGGCCGCGTTGGTGCCCTGCTTCTCCTCTCCACCCCTAGACCCCCAAGTTTTGGCACCTTTTAAAAAACAACACCCCACCCCCCTGCAAAGCTAACTTTTAGAAAGCGGACTGCTGCCTTGATAACTTAGCCTGTACTAATTGATGCTGGATTTGACCCCTGCATTTCAGTTCTTGTGGAAGTTGACGAAGTTAAAAAGATATATTAAAACAAAACAAAACAAAATTTAAACAAAATTTAAAATCTTGTAATTAAAAAGAAACAGGATAATTCAAGAATGCCATTTTCTGCATGAGGTACTTGTCTCACATATTCTCGTAGACGATGGGATTTCAAATTACTAGTTTTATGGAGTTTGCTTTAGTCCTTTAGAATACTGAAATCAGCTTGAGGATTTTAGGGCTCGTTAAATTAAAACAGTATATAAAATGTGGAGATTTGGTTTGTTTTTTTATGTATATGAGTGTTTGCTTGCACATGTCTAATGCCTTTGGAGATCAGAAGGAACTGAAGAAAAATGTGCTTGTGATTTACCAGATGGTGCTAGAAAACAGCCTGGATCCTCTACAAAATCAGTCTTAACCACTGAGCCATCTCTTCAGCTCCTATCCCCTATGATTTTAATTCAGCCAGAGCACCTTTATGGAGCATTCTGGCCTCTATTCAGTCTCTGACATCTTTAGTGACATGTACTAAAGAGTATCTTCTGAGATTTAGTCTTCTTTAATGGAGAAACAAACAGGGTTTTTTGGGGGGAGGTGATTCCCCCCACCCCGTGATGGTAGTTTATTCTTAGGCAATTCCATTCAGCTTTCTTGTTATGCTTCATTTTGTTTTGTTTTTGAGACAAGTTTTCAATATATAACCCAGGCTTGACCATATTTCTTATATTTCTTTTGAAGACAAATTGTATAATTAATCATGGAAGGATAATGTCACCATCTAGATACACTGATATAATTAAAGCTTGCAGACTACAGCTTATCTAACATTTGTAGTGTTCTATCCTGACCAAAAATTTTCTTTTCTAAAATATTGTTTAGCTTAGTATCTAGCACTTGGGCACTCATATTACCATATGTGATAAATAAGTCACATATATCACACATATATGTCAAGAGGAGCCAAGAAGTGGGGTAATGAGCACCAAAATTACCTTTATTATTAAATAACTGGCAGAAGATATTCAGAATAAGATATGCATAATTGGGCTTCAGCTTGCTCAACACCTTTTTCTTGAATTCTATTTCTAGAATGGAATTGAATCCAGACACTCTTTACTATAAAGCTTCAGTGCATCCGAAGTCCTCAGAATGTTTTATATTTATCCATACAGTACACTAAAAATCTGGGAGAGGAAGAAATGCAGTGGAAAATTTTGCTGGGTAGATTATTTAAGATAGTGAACATACCCGCACATCTGTAGGTATATATAAGGATTGTCCAAATTGAATCTTTCATAATTATGACAGACTTTCCTCTTACAAATGAAAATTTTGGCAAAAAAAATTATTTGTTTAAACTCACTTAGCAAGATCAGAATTCAAGCTTTCTGAATCCAGATGAATAGTTGATTATTTGAAAAGTACAATAAAAAAGTATACAAATTTTGAAGGTGTCCAGGCATGGTGACAATCCTCCCTCCCTCCCTTCCTCCCTCCCTCCCTCCCTTTTTTCCTTCCCTCCTTCCTTCCTTCCTTCCTTCCTTCCTTCCTTGCTTCCTTCCTCTTCTTGACCCAGAAGTTCTTTGTCTTGGCTGTCCAGGCACTAAGCTGGCCTTGAACTCACAGAGATCCACTTGCCTCTGCCTCCTGGGAGCTAGGATTAAAGACATGAGCCACCACCACCCAGAGTGACACATGCCTTTAATTCTAGTATTTGGGAGATAGGGTGGAATCTCTGAGTTCAAGGCCAGCCTCATCTATATGCTTATTTAGATGGCCAGAGCTACATAATAGAGACCCTTTCTCAAAAAGCAAATAAAGGAAAGAAAGAAAAAAGAAAGTGGTTCTTTGTAGTTTCTTTTGGACTTACAGATATGAGTATACTCTTAGCTAGTGGACCTGATCTATAGCCAGGGTATTCCTAAGCTTTAGCCTGGGATTTATAGCCTTACTGGCTGACTGGTGGGCCCAAGAGCTTTACATTGAAATTTCTTTCTATGATAAATTTAGTGAAAGCATGAGGGGAAAGGAAATTTTAGCTTTAATTTTATTAAAGAACTGTAATGATGGCTGTGAGCATATAGTAGTTTTCTTTTGGAGGGAAAAGTAAATTAACCATTTTTGTTAGCAAGTAGATATTGCTTCTGCAAAAAGAACTGCAACACACAGTGTGGATATTTGTTAAATATTTAATAAATCCTGGGATATCAGAGAGACCACACAGTCAAATCCTAGGCACACAGCTCAGGAATTTCTTGATCCTATAATACAAGGATAAACAGCTGATTCCATCACACACACCTTTAATCCCAGCACAGGGAAAGCTGGGAGTGGGAACCAACACTCTTAGTCCCATAACTCCAGAGACAGAACTTCTTCTGTTTCTGTGAGTTCAAGGCTACACACCTTTAATCCTAATCTGGATGGGATAGGGTATATAAGGGCTCAGTAACCAGGCAGAGACAGAAGCAACAGGCAGAAGGGACCAGGAGTGAGGCTGAGGAAGTTGCAAGACAGTTTGGTGAGAATTGACTGTGGTGCTTCCTCTCTCTGATATTTCAGCCTTCCCCCGATATTTGGCTCTGAGTCTCATTTATACAAACCAAATTCGTACTACTACAGCACAGTGAAGAGATGACTGACATTACAAGACAGGATTATGCACACTACAGTGCTCCCACGACAGAGCAATGTCAGAGAACTTTCTGAGTTTTTAAGAACTCTGTGGTGATAGTGTTTGAGTGTATAATTTAAAGCAAGTAAGAGCAGCAAGATGAGTAAACCTAAAAATGAATATGAGTAGAGTCTACTTGTCTCTATAAGGCTGAAATCTTTATTTAGGTTACCTAAAATGTGTGTGTGTCTACAATGGTCATAAATTTCATTTCTTTTCATCATGCCATATCATCAAAACAAACTAATAAAAAAAAAACAGCAACAAAAACCCACTTGAGAGTCCAATATATGAAAGCAGAAGAACAGTGCTGCAAATGGGGACTGGGGACCCAGAGTCCTGCTCACTTGTGTCCTTATTTTGCTGTCCTGCAAAGAGACTCTGCGACCTCTCTGAGGAATTCCCAGATCTTAGCAAACAAAGATTCTGAACACTCCATTTTAGGTAAATGGCACTAATTGTGCTTCATGTGTGAATATTTTGGTTAGTTTTACTGTGTTTGCAAGAAGTAAATATTTTCATGTTTTTACATTGCTAAGGCTTCCTAAGTGGAAGCTGGGTTAAAGGACAAACCTTGGAAGTTAAAAGATGATTAATTAGATAGTTTAAAGTATGTGTTTATATTTAAAGGGATATAAATCAACAGAGTCTTGGGTTCATTCTAAGGACTTCAAACTCAGTGAAGTTGCTGTCCTAGAGAGACTATTTGTATCTCATAGGATAGGATCTCAGGCATCAGCTTATTTTTTTCTCAAAAGAAGTATTTACTCTTATTTATCAGAAGATAGTGGCAGCTGGACTATCATCCTGCACAAACTCCTGTAATGTAGGGAAACGAGATGTGAACTATGATTAGCTCATTCCTCAATAGGAAGGAGGGAATCTGCTTTAAACACAGTAAATCACTTAATAGTTCCACTGACAAAGCAAGATTTACAGGAACCACTTTTTAAGTTCTCTTAAGAGTAAAATTCCATTGCTTTGTTAAAATTTATTCATTTTTCGTTTCTAAGCATGTATGTCAGGCACAAAAGAGATGTATTATGCATATTTACTTTCCAGACTAATATGCTTCACCCATGCATAGTATATGTACTCATGAAATTACACCAACAGAAGTCTCTGTTGAGATTAATAAAAATACTTACAGAAATAGTTCTATGTTACACAAATTCGTATTGTAAGGAAAGAGACACAGAGCCAGATATTAGGGGAAGGCTCGAATATCAGAGAGAGGAAACACTACAGTCAATTCACTCCTCACTCCTGGTTGCTTCTGCCAGTAGCTTCTGCCTCTGCTGGATTCCTACAGGCCTTATATACCCTTCTAGTCAGCTGTATTCCATCCTATTTTGTAGCTAGCCTTGAACTCACAGAAACAGAGGAAATTCTGTCAGTGGAGTTATGGGATTAAGGGTGTAGGTCACCACTTCCAACTTTCCCTGTGCTGGGATTAAAGGTGTATGCTACTGAATCTCAGCTGTTTGTCCTTGTACTCCAGGATCAAGAAATTCCTGAGCTGTCTGCATAGGATTTGACTGTGTGCTGTATCTCCAGTATTTCAGGTTTTATTAAATATGTAATATATCACCACAGTTCTCTAAGGAGACATAGAAGAGTTGAAAGGACTAGATGTGAGTTTCAAAGGAACATTGAGATGGATTGTTGATGATAAGTTTATTAGAAGGGCTGTTAATACTGTGAACAAATAGATACCAGTGTGACTGGGACTCTGAAGAGTGTTTAGAGACAGAGAACATGGTGGATACTCTGCAACAGAGTCAGGCTCATAAGCCAGGAGTTGGGGTCTTTTTAAAAATAGATCTCTGAGGAAATGTGGGGGCTTCATAGCACAAGCCAGCAGCTGGGCTCTGGTTTCCTAGCAGGAAGCAGGGGACCAGAGCATATGCATGGCCACTAATACCAACTTTCGAAAATCAGTTCTTCAGATGAGAAATCCTGGTACTTGGAAGTCTATTAGCTAGAGATTCAGTTTCTTAGTAGCGTGCCTGTCAGTATATGCAAGAGGGATGGGGATGCCTCAGGTATTGTGCCCTGAACATCAATTTGGCTGGTGTCTGACATTAAAAGTGTGAGTCATGTTTTCTATAAATAAACACTAAAAGCTTACTCTAAATGAGCAGATAATATTGTAATTGGAATCTGTGTCTTTGTAGTTTTCTAGTACATAATGATACACATGTGCTGTCATGGTTTGAATTTCCCCTGTAAAACACGAGTTGAAATTTAATCACAGCTATAATCGTATTGCCCTTTAAAGGATGTTTAGGACTATGAGGACTCAGCCCCCATGATGTGTTAGCATGGTTGTAAGTCAGTTATTGCCAGATGGTTTGTTATCAAATCAGACTCATTTGTTAGCCCTGCTGCTGCTGCTGCCCTTTCCCTCTTGTTTTCTGCCCTGGGGATAGAACACAAAAGCAACATGTAGGCACTGTGCCCTCTGGATGGCCCAGCTCTCAGATCATGAGAAATAATCCCTTTTCAAATAATTCACTAGTCTCCGTTTTCTGTTATAGCAGAAGAAAATAGAACACTTTTTGTATAAAATGTAAAGATTTAGAAACATAAAAAGCAAGAGAAATACTGAACTTTTATATAAGAGGCAATGGCTTGGTATTTTAATAGGAAAAAGATCAGATAATTCTTCTTAGAATATGAAATAGAAGCTTTTTAAATGGACAAACCAACTATATAAATGGTTTGATCTGGGGTTGGAAAAACCTAAACCTATGCATTATTTACTTCTACTAAATAATGACTGTTATGCCCCCCTCCAACAGCCTGAACACCTCTTGGGGGAGGGGGAGAGAAACCAGATGAGAAGCAAATATCAGACTCCTTTATTGTAAAATAACCTGCCAGGCACCCTGTTGGCTGTCAGTCATTTTCTTGACTGACCCCATCAATCTGAAGTTCATAGGTTACCAATCACTGAGTGCAACAACAGACTCCAGATTGGTTTAAGAGAAGTTGTTATTGCGCATGCTTATGCATCCTCCAAGGCGACCTTGGCCCCACCAGCCCAGCTAGCTCCTTTTCTCCCCACATTTCTACATTTTTATTTATTTTCCTTGGCAGCTCAGTGAGTGTCAAGGTTTCATGCCCTGGCCTTGTTGTGCTCACCTCAGAGAGCATCCAGCATAATGTGCCTGTCTTAGTTTGGCCTGCCCAATAGGTCCTTACTTATTATTGACTACCAGGACTTGAAGGATTGCTACTCTGGGAGGTATGCCAAGGTGGAGGGAGCAATCCTTATGTATTTCCATAAACCAAGTCTGTATAACATCACAAGGGGGGGCTGTGTCCAGCATATTCCAAAGCCATAAGCACCTGGAGGGTGGGTGGTCTTGTTAATGGAGTGCTGTCATGACACATTCTGTAATAGACACTTGAAAATGAAAATTAGTAACAAAAAGGCAATGGAAGGAGGGGGACCGGAGTCCACAAATCCTCACCCACTCTGGGTGGCAACATCACCCTTATGGGGAACATCAAGAAGAGGAAGGCATACCAATGCCCTCCCAGACACCTTCCTTGGTCCCCTCTAAGCTTTCTAGGCAGTTCATATATCCTGAACAGGAATCCATATTGGGGCAGTTGAATCCGTGGGATGACAGGAGCTTATCGTTGTGTTAGTAGTGGGGTGAGTTTTTTGCAGGGAGGCAGAGTCCCACCATCAGACCATTGGGAGAGGAGTATCTTGTGGCAAAAAGATCCAATGCTTTAAACAGGGCTGAGGCCTGAATCATCAAATGTGAGAAAATTTAGATGAAAGAGGGTCTCAGTCAGTGCCAGGTGAGAATCACATTTGGCCTCAGAGGATGTAACTTTGGCCAAAGAGTTTTAAGAATTCTGTTGGTTCTTTCCACAATACACTGTTCTTGAGGGCTATACAGAACGCTTCATGGCATATCCTCCAGGAAGCAGCAAAGTCATTAAATATTTGTGAGACATAAACAAGCCCATTGTGGTGGGAATGTTCTCTGTATACTGTAAATAAAAAACTGTTTTGGTCTATGCACAGCACTGTAAAAGTGGGTGGAGAATCAGAGGCAGCCAGATAGGAGAATAAGGGTGGAGTTTGCCACTCTCCGTCCGTCCCCCAGAGAAGCAACATATAAAAATTCAAGTGAGCCACGGGCTGTGGGCCACATGGTAAAAAGATAAATAGAAATAAGTTAAATTAAAATAAAAGAGCTAGCTAATAATGGACATAAGACATGGACCAAACAGTTTAAAAGATATAAGCGTGTAAATCATTTCTTTGAGAGACAAAAGCTGCGGGTGCAGAGCCAGTTCCAAACAGCCGACACGCGCCAAGTTACGTTACAAACTCTGGCGCCAAACGGCCCCCCCCAAAAAAAATCTTTCTACAACAGATGGCGCCCAACGTGGGGCCAAACACCCACATAAAGCCTAAAAAAATTTAAAAAGCTTAAAGAGCATTCTAGATCGCTAAAACAAAGCCAAAAGCAGCTTTCAACACCGTAAAAGTGGGTAGAGAATCAGATAGAAAAAGAAGGATAGAGTTTGCCACTCTCCGTCCGTCTCCCAAAAAAAAACAACATATAAAAATTCAAGTGAGCCACAGGCTGTGGGCCACATGATAAAAAATAAATAAAAATAAGTTAAATTAAAATAAAAAAACTAGCTAATAATAGGCATAAGACATGGGCCAAACAGTTTAAAAGATATAAGCATATAAATCATTTCTTTAAGAGACAAAAGCTGTGAGCACAGAGCCAATTCCAAACAGCCGCCACGCGCCAAGTTACAAACTCTGGCGCCAAACGGCCCCCAAAAAACTTTCTACAACAGCCCATTGTCAGTTTTTATAGACCAGGGCACTCCCATGATCAGCATTGCTGTCTTAACAGCTTTGATTGCATGAAAGGCCCTTCCTGGAAAGTGCAGTAGCTTAGGTGAAGGAAGAGAAGGTGTTCACAATAACATGGACATATTTAAGGTTGCCAAAAGGAGGATGTTTAACATCCATTTGCCAGATATATTGGGCAGCAATCCATGGAGATTGACCCTGCCTTTATTCAAAGAGCTCAAGGGTGCAAGAGCATGCCAGGTGCTTGCATTGAGGTATAGGGAGTTCTGGAAACATTCTATGGAGACTCTGTGGGGATAAGTGGAACTGTTAGTGAAGTGCTTGGGTCTGCTCTAAGAGGTCAACATCAACTGTCAGTCAGGGAGTCTATCCTTTCATTGCCCAAGGTGTGGATGCCAGGGAGATTGAAATGAGACCTGATATGAGATATGTACCATGGATATGCTCTTTGCTCCAAAACATCTTGGAATGATTTCATAGTAACATACAAGGGGCTTGTGGACTTCCTGACATAAGAAAAGGATAGGATGTGCAGTACCTAGACAGTATATTGGTTGTCAGAGAAAATATTAACAGGTACAAACTGGTATTCTATGAGGACTTTAAAAAGCACCAGTAATCCACCCAGTTGAATTACTGAGCCAAGATGTAAGAGGACATAGGATATATCCTCAGTATTTTTACACTATATCAAAATCCTGTATTATTTCTTGTTGAAATCTGAGAAAACCATGGTTGCCTGGGGTATGGGCATGGAAGAAAGCACACTATAAGGCTTGATTATGATTGGGAGAGGCTGCAATGTTATAATCCTCCTGTCCTGAGGAGGATGTTTAGCAATAATGCCAGAAAATCCAGGAACCATCTCCTGGAAGCTAATGGAATCAACCCAGAGAGGCCGGTAATATCTCAGGGAAAAGGGAAGGGTGATCTTGTCCAGCTCATAGGTAAAGGTCCTGCAAGTCAGCATTTGAGCCTTTAAGCTCAAGTGAAAGTTCTTCTCAAGTTTTGAGGTGACCTTGTGAAGATCAGAAGAGGCCTGATGTACCAACATTAGGGGTCCCTGTTGCCATAGGACCCCCAAGAAGTCAGAAAGTGTCCACAATATTATGACTTAAAGGAATTTATTGGGATCATGTCTATTCGAAGACACTGAAGACAAAAGCAAAGCAATCTTATCAAGTTGAACAAGCACTTGGGGACAGATGTGTGTGTGTATGTGTGTGTGTGTGTGTGTGTGTGTGTGTGTGTGTGTACTGTATTTTTTTCAGGTGGGTAGGCAGGCTCTTTGAATAAAGAGAAAAGGCATCACATTTCATGTTCTGGAATTGGCAGGAATGGCTTGAGCCTATTGACTGTGCCACATCATTGTTGTAAGTCAGTAAGTGTGAATGGTAACTCTTAGGTGTTAAAGTGAAGGACAGTGGGTGAATTTGTTTTGCAGTTGAGAACCTCAAAAAGGCATAAGGGGGAGAAAATTGAATCTTTTCAGAAGTAACATGTAAATTTAGAGCAGCAAGATTGTTAAGGACTCTCTGAAAAACTGTTTTTAATTATTGTGGACTAGGATGAGCTACAAGGATGCCATCCATGTCATGGACCAGTAAAAACATCATTTGCTATACTTTTTAGGGCTTTTGAGACATATAACTCGCAAATTGTTGGGGTATTTTTCATGCCCTGGGGTAGAATGGTTCATTGAAATCTTTGAGCAAGCCTATGCACATTAGGTTCCCTGATGGTAAAAGCAAAGCGGCATCTATATATGGACACTAATGGGATCCCGAAAAAGCAATCTTTAATAGCTAACATAACAACATGATAGGCTGGTGGAATAGCACTGGGATGTAGGAGTCCTGGCTGGGTGGATTCTATTTTTTCCATTTGAGCGCTAATAGCATGCAGGTCTTGGAAGATCTGGTAGTGGCCTGACTTCTTTTTAATCACAAAACTGGAGTGTTGTATTTACTACTAGAGGGCTCCAATGTCCCACACAGTCTAGTTGATCTTGGACTAAATTTTTTAATGCAGAAAATTTAGGTTCAATAATCTGCCACTGATCCACCCAAACATCATCATCATTAAGCCAGGAAAGGGGTATGGGATGTGGTGTTGTGTTAATCCCTGGTTCCTGATGGGCAATGGCTTTTAGAATTTGGTGTGCTGTCCAGCAGGGAGGATGGCATGACATGACAAACCTATTTTGTCTTGGATGATAATATCATCATAAAAGGCATAGTCATGTGTAGTAAGAAGGATCCCCATGTCTTCCAGAATGTCCCTTCCCCATAGGTTGTGAGGGACATTGGCTCTTAATGGGGAAAAGGAGTCCTGATTACTATTCATGTCCTTCCTGTGACAGGGTGCATGGTAGCTTGGGTATTTTGATGGCCTCTCAAGCCACTGATGGCAGGGCCAGGTCAGAGCTTCCAATGCAGAAACTAAAGAGCCTTGCTCTCTGTAAGGATGGTGATATCTGCATCCACGTTCAACAGCCCTTTAAGGGGTGAGCCATCAAGGTACACAGTCATCGTGGGTGAGTGTATAAAAGCAGGCAGAGTCTAGAATACCTTAGGGGTAGGACCCATCTTACTGGTGGGGCTGAGAGCCACTCCACTGAGAGTTTAAAGGAGCCACATTGTCTGAAGGCTGTGAGTGGTAGTTCTTGGCCTAGTGGAAGCCCTTGTTACATTTGGGACAGCATGACTTAGGTTGTGAATTAGGACAGTTGCAGCACAAGTGGTCAAGTTTACTACAGCCCCAACAAGTGTGGTTTGCCAGATCCAAGGACTGTGTGGTCAGTCAGATAAGAGGACATCAAAAGAGGTATTAAGCCCCTCCCGTGTCAGTTTGATTAGTATCTCCCAAGTAGGTCCAGGATCTACCCTGTGTTCAACTAACTAACTGCTTTAGTTACTGGAGTGAGAAAGTCAGTGAAAGACTCCCTGAATTGTTAGACAAGATTTCTTAAAGAATTGGAGGGATCACAAGGGATTCATGTCTTAAGGGCCTAAGTGGCCAAATCTGAGATCTGCTGAAAGTGGGAATATTGTAGATTGTGAGACAAGAACAATTTATTGGCCTCTCCCAGTGAGCATGGCTAGGGTGATGCTAAGCTCATACTGTAAGTTGAGATGGTCCTGGACCTCTGCCTGATCATCATATGCAGATTGCCAGTTGAGAAAAACAGTGGGCTCTAAGCCTTAAGAAGATGGTACCAATCACAGTGGGCTTGTAATTAACTGCATATTCCAATGTCTAAGGACTTGTATAAAATAGAGAGAGTCTGTCTAGACTCTTTGATTACCTTGTGAATGAAAGGAAGGTCAGGCAGGAGTTGGGAGAAGGCGGCACTCATGGTTGATTAAAGGGATTTGGTCCCAGGTTAGCAAGATAAGCCTCTGGTGGGCACTTAGATAGCGGAGGAGGAGTGGGAGTGGATTTGTGAGGGGTTGGGGATGAAGGGAGGGTCTGAGCAGGGCAAACCTGAGGGTAGAGTTCCTGCCAAGAATATTGAAGCAAAGGGGTAGAAGCCTGAAGGGAGCAGGGGCAGACAGAGAAACGCAAGGTGATCTGGATGGGACTGCCAGGCATAATCATTTGGCATCATCATTTGAAGATGGAGGGGCCTCCTCAAGAGATGGTGGGGAGATCAGGTTGCCCATTTTCTAAGAGAGGGTAGTAGAAGACAGTAGCAGAGAATGTGTCAGACCCAAATGTCTTGTGCTTAGTGGGGGACTTCCATAGTTTGTTAGGCCACAGCTGTGTGCCCACAGTGTCTCCAGACAGGGAACCTTGGGCAGGAGCCATGCCTGGGTTCCACCTCCTTGGAGGACCATCCCTTACATGAAGGCACCAGGCAACACTAAAAAGATGTACCTCCTTAGCTGAACAAATAGACAAACAGAGAAAGGGAGAGGGAGTCCCAGCACTCACCTCTGAAGGGACTGAAAACACAAACCCCTGAGGGGCCAACTCACCATACAGTCACTGAACAGGGATGATTAACAGTGCTGGGGACGTAAGGAGACCCATGCAGAGAAACAGCAATAAGGCGTCTGTCTGTCTACCAGCCCTAGAAATGACCAATACAGTGCCAGCAGCAAAGGTAAAAATTCAAGACCCAAGAAAGGATTGCAGCAACCAAAAAAATAAACTTTAGCCAACGAGGAACCAATACCCATGCCTGCATGGGCACCAGCATCACATTTGGGTGCCATTTGTCATGGACCAAACTGCCTAGACACCTCTAGGCGGCAGGGGAGAGAACGATGCAGACACTAGGAATCTGGTGAGAACCCATCAGCAGACTCCTCTATGTGGATGTGGTGTGAACCTAAATAGCCTCTCCCGGCACCCATTGGCTGTAGGCTATTTCCTTGGCTACATTGGCTTTTTCTCATTGGCTTCATCCATAAGTCACTAATCACCCAGTGCAGCAGCAGACTCCAGATTGTCTTGAGGCAAGTTGTTATTGTGCATGTTTATGCACACCACCAAGGTGGCCTCAGCCCACCAGCCCAGCTGGCTCCTTTTCTCCCCACAAATAACTGGTTAGAAAGGTATTTTTGTTGTCAGTTTTGTTATTGTTGTTTTTTTTTTTTATTTTGAAATAGGGTCTTATTATGGAGCCCTAGCTGGCCTGGAACTTTCCATTTGTAGGCTGGTCTCAAACTTACAGGTATCTTCCTGCCTTGGTCTCCTTGGTGCTGGGATTAAAGGTATGCACTACTATGTCTGGCTAAAGGTTAATATTTTTGGTACCCAAATCTACATAAATCAATAAGAAAACAGGTTAAGATACTTTTTCAAATATGAGCTGTGCAGGTATTTGGTGTTGTAAGGGTCAGCTGAAGGGAAGCAAGAAGGAAACTCCAGAATGTAATCTAGGCTCTCTGGCAACAGGGAAGAACAATTTTGATGAACTGAATGCTGAGCAGCTGTGCAAAGTCATATTTATTGATTATTACATAAAAACAGTTTTGGGGGGTAAAACAAGTTCCTCATACCAAAGCCCCTGACCTAATTAATCTATATGTTTTCTGAGGGGAAACATCACACCCCTGCAGTGTTAGTCCTTATTGTGCACAGTTTTCAGTACTCAATAATTTGAGACACTCCAGGTGTGCCAGGATAGTCTTGTGACCAAAGTCATGCGAAGGATATAAAGCTCCTTCAGAAAAAACAACTCTGTAGGGGCTGGAGAGATGGCTCAGCGGTTAAGGGCACCGTCTGCTCTTCCAGAGGACACGGGTTCGATTCCCAGCACCCACATGGCAGCTAACAGCTGTCTGTAGTTCCAGTTCCAGGCAAACACCAAAGCAAATAAATAAATAAATAAAGTTTAAAAAAAATTAAAAAAAAAAAAACAACTCTGTAGATCACAGGAAGCAGTCACTGTTTTCCACAGTGATTTCGTCAAGTCTAAGTAGTTCTAGAAAACAGCTGTTCTGATGTTTACCTTAGATACAATGAAAACAGCTATTTCATTTTAATGTTTATCATAGATACAATGATTCTACTAATTTTTCTACAGTAAGCAAATGCCGAGTAATTTACAAGAAAAGATATGAAAATAGACCACGTCTAAACTAATGAGAGTAGCTCTTAAATTTTTAACTGTCAAATTTGTAACAAACAGATGAAAATAAAAACCCCAATTCAATATTATATTCAAGATTATGGGAGATGATGGAAAAAAACTATCTTTGCACACCACTAGTGCCAGCACGTATGATTGAAATTTTTCTGATAGACAATTTAATAATATGTATTAGAAGTTCTAAAGCATTTACCATGGGAACATAGTTAGGATAACACAATACCAACCTTTTTTCTTAGAAACAAACTTCTTGCTTTTTCTCTATTTCTCCAAACCCTAAAAGCCTTGTTAAACATTAACTTTTACCATTCCTATTTGAAGACTCTGGGAAGATTCCATAATCTTTTATATACAAAATAGATCTAAACATCTCTTTTGCTCTTCACAGTTACTCACTGAAAGCTCCCACACATCAAATAAAACCTATCTCACAGACGTGTTCATCCCCATACTCCTTCAATGCAGTCCCTTACTCTCCCGTTATTCTTCAGAGCTGCACATGTGCAATATTCTGCGAAATAAAGGCTTAATGTTCTTTTTAATATAGTATTTTTAGTTTTTGAGAGTTTTGTACAGCATATTTTAAATTATTTTTATTTTTAAAATTATGATATAATTCTATTGTGTCTGTCTCCCCTCAGTTTCCTCCTTCTAAACCCTCCCATATACCCATACTTGTTTTCTTTCTAATTCATAACTTTTTGTTTGTTTGTTTGTTTTGGGGTATGTTCAGGGCACGGTTACTCCATGGAACAGTCTTGACTATCCTGGCATTTGCATTGTACACCAGGCTGGTCTTGAACTCACAGAGATACACCTACCCTTGCCTTCTGAGTGCTGGAGTTGAAGGCATTTCATACCATGGCCTAGCCTTTCTGACTTCTTTTTCCATTAATTGTTGTTACCTTTGCTTCCCCTCACTGCCCCTTACCTCCTTCCAGATTGGTGTCCCCCACCTCTGACAGCCCCTTTTGTCCTCTTCATCTCCTCTTCTCCTCCTCCCCTTCTTGTCCTTGTCACCCCCTTCCCTCTCTCTTCCCTCGCCTCCTATTCATCTTCCATGGCATTTTGGTACCAGATTGTACTGCCCACATACTTAGTGTGTGGTATTGGTGCTTGATCAACCTAGCAGACCCGAAAAGAAAACTGACTCTCCCTCCTCCAGAAGCCATTAACTGTCAATAACTCCTCAGCTAAGTGTGGGTGTTCATGAGCTCTTCCCCACTCAGTGCTAGAATGTTAACTAGCTTGACCTTGTCCAAGTCCTGGGCAGGCACTCACAGCTGCTATGAGTTCATGAGTGCTGCGGTCCTGTTACGGTCAGAAGACACTGGTTTGCTCTGTCCTTTTCTGACCTGTTTCTCCTGCAATCTTTCCATGTCCCCTTTTTTGTTATGGTTCTCCATCCCATGCCCACATTTGTGTGCATACACTATTCACTCTCTTTCTGTGTATCTGTGTGTGTTTGTATAATGTAGATGCCCCACTTATTGAGGATACTTACTGATCTCCAGTGACAACCTCTGTACCTTGGTCAGTTGGGAGTTTCTGTATTAACTGCTGACATTTTCAAAAGGAAATTCCTTTGATAACTACTAAGAGCTGCACTAATATGTGAGTGTAGGCATTCAGATTTAGAGAACAATTTGATACTATGTCCTTTTAGCAAAGTAATAGTAGTTGGGTCACTTCGCAGGCTTGTCAAAAGAGCTTCTTGCATTCAGTTGAACATTGGAACGTCCCACTATCTTACCTCACACCCATTTTCTTTTTAGCTGAGATCCTTAATAAGTCTCTGCTAGTACTTACAGGGGTGTTTCAGCAGTGTAGGAATGGGCTTGTCTCCAAAAGGGGCTGTCATTTTTTAATTTGTACAGCCATCTCTTGGGTTAATTTCTCCTAGCGAGCTATACCAGCATTCAGAGTTTTCAGGATGTCTAGGGTTTGTGAACATCAGTTATTTTCCTTAGCAGTTTCAGATTCATCTGTTTCTGTGCTCTGAGCAGCTGACTGCAGAATGGCCTATTGCTATACAGCTTTTCCTTTTGCTTGTTGACTTTGGGTTATATATTCTGTAACTGTCAATTAAGATTTGCCCCCCTAAAAAGTCTCCATGTTTCTGTCCAGTAGTTCACCTATTACACATCTCCTCTCCATTTTTTTTTTGACCTGCTGAGGGATGGTTCTCTTGGCAGCAACTCCATCATGTAAATAAACTTTACAATGTGAACCAAAGCAAGAATAAGCTTCTGGGATGAGTGAGAAGTTTGCTTCTTTTTCAGAGTAGGAAAAGGGCTTGTATATGAAATAGACATCAGTTATGGAAACACACATATAGAAGTTGATTTGGGGTTGATTTCTTTAAAATTCTTAGTAGTCTTGGACTACTAAAAACTCAGTCTTTAGTAAAGCCTTTATATATATAATCTGTTTGGAAAAAGCTGATTCTAAAGGGACAGTGAAATTATCTAGCCTGAAATGGATTTAGGCAAAAAAAAATTTGAACAAAAAAATCCTGTAATGAACATGTGAGTGTGTTTGTGTGTGTGTGTTCATACATGTGAGTGTGTTTGTGTGTGTGTATTCATGTATATGTAAGTAGGTGTGGAAACCAGAGGACAGTCTGAGGTGTTATTTCTCAGGTACTATCCTCCTGTTTTTGAGACTGGGTCTCTCAGTGTCCTGGTCTGGAGCTTGACAAGTACACCAGACTGGCTTGTCAGTGATTCCTCATGGATTTCCTGTCTCCACTTGTAATCTGGTGCTGGGATTACAAGTAGATGGTGACATGTTCAGCTTAATGTGGGTCCTGGTTATTTGACTCAGTTCCTCATGCATATAATGCAAGTACTTCACCAACTGAGCTCTCTCCCCAGGCCCTCCACAATGGAAGTATTTACACCCATCTCTTAGTGTACTTGATTGATTTCTGATTTCTGTTTTTGTTTTTGAAAAAGGGTCTCACTATGTATTGCTGGCTCACTTGGAGCTTACAAACAGGCTTGCCTTGACCTCACAAAGATTCATCTGCCTCTGCCCCCCCCCAACAAGTGATAGAATTAAAGGTGCATGCACCACACCTGGCTGTAGAGGTTTTTTTTTTTGTTTGTTTTGTTTTTTTAAGAGTAAATTAAATTCTGTAAACAGGAAAAGTTAATTGTAGAATATTAGTATTTTGAATTTTTATAGACACTGCCAGGTTTGTTTTCATAAATGATTGTTTATTGTCATTCCAAAATATATGAAAGTATCCACTTAACCATACCCTTGTCAACCTTTTAAATGTTCCAGATGAGTGAGGAAAATAATGTTGTAATTTAACATTCCTCAGTCATTTGAAGTTCCTTCATTGTGTAACAATATTTTATTTTTCTATTATACCTGTTTCCTTATTTGATGTATTCTCTTGTTTGTTTGTTTGCTTGTTTGCTTTTGAGACAGGATCTCTCTGTGTGGCCCTGGCTGTCCTAGAACTGATTCTGTAGATCCGAATGGCCTCAAACTCAGAGATCTTCCTGTCTCAGCCTTCCAAGTGCTGAGATTAAAGGTGTGAGCTATCATTGTCTGGCTTCAATTGTCTGTTTTAATATCTATATAGTATATTATCTAATCTCATAGCCTAAATATCCTTCCCCAACCCCATAATTTGCTGACAGTTCTTAATCATGTACTTGATCACTGTGTAGACCAGGCTGTGCACTGTGTAGACCAGGCTGTTCACTGTGTAGACCAGGCTGCTCACTGTGTAGACCAGGCTGCTCACTGTGTAGACCAGGCTGTTCACTGTGTAGGCCAGGCTGCTCAAATATCCATGCAGGCCTCCTGCCTCTGCCAACCTGGTGCTGGCTTTTCCATCTGTGCACCAACTTTGTTTTGTTTCCCGAAACAGGAGCTTGATCTCCTCCTCCTTTTACTTCCATCTTCCAGTTGCTGAGGTTACAGGCATGTCACACTTTACTGAACCCTTTAATTTCTTTTAAATGCAAAGTTATATCTAAGCACTAAAATTAATGTGGTTAATTTAAAAGTAAATTTAACTATTAAGAGCCCTCTGTGGTTAGGTGTGGTGGCACATACATTGAATCCTAGCATCTGGGAGACAGATCTTTATGAATTAGAGGCCAGACTGTTTTACAGAGGGAGTTCCAAGCCACCCAGGGCTTCATAGTCTCATTGTCTCAAAAACAAAGAAAAAAGTTAATTCTACATCTCTCCCCCTCTTTCTCTTCCCAACTTTGTGTGCTCTGTTTTGTTTTTTGTTTGTTTGTTTTGAGACAGGAATTCCCTGTATAGCTGTTTGTCCAAGAACTTGCTCTGTAGACCAGGGTGGCCTTAAACTCACAGAAATTCACCTGCTTCTACCTCCTGAGTGCTGGGAATAAAGGTGTGCACCATCACTGCCAAGCTTGTTTTGTTATTGAAAACCTAGAGTCCAGTTAATACTGTCTGTATGTTGGTGAGTATAAGGCCATTTATTATATGTTTTCTCTCATATGTAGATTCTAGTTTCAAATTTATAGATCTGTATGTTTGATATGAATTCAATGTAAAGTGAGGAATCTGGAAAAAAGCCTATGAGAAAGGTGGTGGTGGGTTAAAGAAAGGTACTTATGGGGTTGATGAGGGAATAGGATACATGTGAGATGATTTATGAAAAATCCTTATGTAAACCCACTACTTTGTAAAGAAATTTAATAATATTGTTATTTCCATATCATGAGCTACCCAGAGATTATCAGGGGTCCAAGTTTGTATGCAAAAGCAAAGAGCCTTTATTGCAAACCTGAGCTTGGGCTCTCTGTTCGTTCCAACACAGCAGTTGGATCAGGGAGAGCCTTGAGCACAGTTGAGGCTGAGTTTCTAAGGAGTGAAGGATAGCATGGGTAGGGGAATTCCAGGATCAGAAGGGGGTTGAACTCTTGATTGGGCGGGAGTGAGGAAACAAGTTTTGTCAATCAGTGATTGGTCCTGGTGTTGCTGCAAGGAAATTGTCCGTCTATATACAAGTTATGTGAGATACCCCTAGTGTTCTAGAGTTTTGTCTCAGTTCTGATTAGTCTGTGTTTTTCTTCCTGGTTATTTTAAAGGTAAGGTCTAGTCCCAATATTGCTTGTCTGCAGTCTGTCAGGGTTGCACTGATGTTACTTTAGGCCTCTTTAAATACAATTGTAGCTTCTTAGTTAAGGGTGGGACTTCATGCCCACTTCCCTGGTCCCTACTAGGAGTTTTTCTGGCTTGATCTTGCCCAGGTCTTGTGTTCCCATCACAACTGCTTTGAGGAGTATTGGTAATAGTTCTTCTTTGAATGTGTCGTAGAATTCTGCACTGAAACCATCTGGACCTTTTTTTTTTTTTTTTTTTTTTTTTTTAACTTGGGAGGCTTTTAATGACAGCTTCAATTTCTTTTAGGGTTATAAGTCTGTTTATGGAATTAACCTGGTCTTCATTTAATTTTGGTAAATGGTACCTGTCCAAAAAACTGTCCATTTCTTCTAGGTTTTCCATTTTTGTGGAATATAAATTTTCAAAGTATGACCTGATAATTCTCTGGATTTCCTGGGGTTCTGTTGTTATGTCCCCCTTTTCACTTCTGATTTTGTTGATTTGGATACTCTGTCTCTGCTTTTTGGTTAGTTTGGATAAGGGTTTATCTGTCTTGTTGATTTTCTCAAAGAGCCAACTCTTTGATTCATTGATTCTTTGTATTGTTCTTTTTGTTTCAATTGTGTTGATTTCACCTCTAAGTTTGATTGTTTCCTGCCATCTACTCCTTCTAGGTGAGTTTGCTTCTAATTGTTCGAAGGCTTTCAGCTGTGCTGTTAGTTCTCTAGTGTGGAATTTCTTTAGGTTTTTCACATAGGCATCTGATGCTATGAATATTCCCCTTAAGACTGCTTTCATTGTGTCCCATAAACTTGGGTACTTTGTGGATTCATTTTAATTAAATTCTAGGAAGACTTTGGTTTCTTTCTTAATTTCTTCCTTGATCCAGTGATGGTTCAGTTGAGTGATGTTTAGTTTCCATGAGTTGGTAAGCTTTCTGTGATTTTTGATGTTGTTGAACTCTAACTTTAGGCCCTGGTGGTCTGATATAATACAAGGGATTATTTCCATTTGCTTTATGACCAACTATGTGGTCAGTTTTAGAGAAAGTTCCATGTGGTGCTGAGAAATATGTATATTTCTTTGAGTTTGGGTGGAAGGTTTTGTAAATATCTATTAAATCCATTTTCATCATAACCTCTGTTAGACCTTTTATTTCTCTGTTGAGTCTCTGTCTGGTTGACCTTTCCAAGGGTGAAAGTGGAGTATTGAAGTCTCCCACTATTAGGGTGTGAGAATTGATGTAGGATTTGAGCTTTAGTTGTGTTTCTTTTACATAGATAGGTGCCCTTGTATTAGGGGCACAAATATTCAGGATTGAAATCTCATCTTGATCAATTTTTTTTCTGAGATGAATAAGTACTATCCATCCTGCTCTTTTTTAATTGATCTTATTTTGAAGTGTACTTTGTTGGTATTAGGATGACAACCCCAGCTTGTTTCTTAGGGCCATTTGATTGGAAAATTTTTTCCCAACCCTTTACTCTGAGCCTGTGTCTGTCTTTAAGGTTGTGTGTTTCTTGTATGCAACAGAAGGATAGTTTTTGTTTTTGTATCCATCGTGTTGGTGTGTGTCTTTTTATAGGTGAGTTGAGTCCATTGATATTGAGGGATATTAGTGAACACTGATTGATATTTGCTGTTATTTTGGGTGGTAGTTTGTATGTATTTTCTTTCTCTGGGCTTTTCTTCTGTGGGATTATCGATTGTTTGTGTTTTCATGGGTGTTTCTGGTTTCCTTAGGTTGGAGATTTCCCTCTAGGTCTTTTTTATAGGGCGAGATTTGTGGTTAGGTATTGTTTAAATCTGATAATGTTGTAAAATATCTTGTTTACTCCATCTATGTTGATTGACAGTTTTTCTGGGTACAGTAGTCTAGGTTGGCATCCATGCACTTTTACTGTCTGTATAATGTCTGACCAGGACCTTCTTGCTTTCATTGTTTCCATTGAATAATCAGGTGTTATTCTGATGGGTCTGCCTTTATAGGTAAGTTGGCCCTTTTCTTTTCCATCTCTCAAAATTTTTTTGTTCTGTATGTTTTGTGGTTTGATTATTATGTGGTGGGTGGACTTTTTTGGGGGTCAAATCTATTTGGTGTTCTTTAAGCTTCTTCTTTCTTTATAGGCATTTCCTTTTTAAGTTGGAAAAGTTTTCTTCTATGATTTTATTGAATGCATAATCTGTGCCTTTGAGCTGGTATTCTTCTCCTTCTTCTCTTCCTATTTTTCTCAGGTTAGGTCTTTTCATGTTGTCCCAAATTTCCTCAACATTTTTTGTTATGGCTTTTTTCATTTTAGTATTTTGTTTGACTGATGTATCTATTTCAGCTATTGAGTCTTCCACTCCAGAGATTCTCTCTATCATCTCTTCGATTCTCTTGATTATGCTTGTATCTGTAGTTCCACCTCTTTCCTTCAGATTTTCTACTTCCACCTTTGCCTCATTTTGTGCCTTTTTTATTGCTTCTATTTCAATTTTTAGTTCTTGGAATGCTTCTTTCATTTTTTTGGTTTTCCCTTTCTTGGTTTTCTTTCAAAGATTTGTTCATCTCTTCCCATTTTTTGTTTGTATTTTCTTCTATTTCTTTAAGGGACTTTTTTATATCCTCTTTTAAGGCTTCTATAATCTTCATAAAGGTGTTTTTGGTGTTGTTTCCTACTATTTTCTCTTCATTGCTCTGTTTAGGTCCTGGTGTGGTAGAACCACCAGTTTCTTCTGGTGTTGCCTTGTTATTCTTTATATTGTTTTATGTATTCTTGCACTAGTGTCTGTCCATGGCTTCAGTGGTTCACAATTAATTAGTCATCTCCTAGTCAGTTGTGGCTAGAGGGCTTGAGTGTTTCCTATCTGGTCTGAGAAGGGGTCTGCTCGATCTCTGACTCTGCTCTGGACATGGGTCTGAGTATCAAGATGTCAGTCCTTCTCTCATTTAGCACTTTAAACAACTGGGCCTTTTATCCAGCTTCAAATCCGTGAGATGGTTAAAAAGTAGAAGAAAGTATGTCTTAAGATATGTGGGTGGGGAGACACATAAACATCAATACTACATTGTAACTGAGCAATATACAAACACTCAAATCATTATGAGGCAGGAGTGGAAATTAAATATGTATAAGGAAGAAATAAATGAATACTTATAGATTGAGTTGGTGGCACAGCTGTGATGTGTAGAAGGGTAAAGTTCTCAGATTCATCTGGCTCTTATCAAGTCTGACTTCACCTGATGCCATACATGCAATGATTTTGTAGGATCTACTGGTCTCTGTAGCATCAGTGTTCTGGTGGATGGTAGAGCAGAGGTAGTAAACCCCTTCCCAGTATTCCCTTGAATCCCTACATGCCACTAAGATCTCCTGAGAAGAAGAAGTTCCCTGGCAGTTTCTGCCATCTTTTTCTGGGGCAGCTTTCATGTATTTATAATTTTAAATTTCAATGTGGTTGGATGAAAATAATGTCAGTTGTTAGGCAGAAATTATTACTGGTAATTGTTAAAATTCATTCTTTAAAAATGGGATTGGATGTGATATCTCTGAATAATTTGGGTAATGGGATTCATCATACAGATTGTCAGACTTAACAGTATTTCATAAGTCAGTCCACAAATGGTGTTGTGTTGTCTGCAGCCCAGTTCAAAGATTCATCTGTATGTGTGTCTGAGCTCCTGTTACACTTTTCTTCCTGTTTCATTTTAAATATTCTGAACCATTTGTACCCTGTTTTATCCTCAGAATTCCTCTAAGGCTCTCCTTTGTATAACCACTATTTTTTTGATTAGTTGTTACTATCTTTTTGTTGAATGGTGACACCTAGTGGCAATTTTTTTTTTCTGAGAAAGGATACGTGGAGGTGGTAAAGGTTTTCAGGATTAGCTTTTTACTTTTACACATACTTTGTATCTTGATTGGATTTAGAACTCAGGGAAGAAATTTATGTACCCTTAGTTTTAAAAAATGTTTTTCTTCATTTTTATCTTTAAGTGATGTTATTGAGAAATCTGATACTTGAAGATGGAGGGATAGCCCTGTGGTTAAGGCTGCTTGCAGCTCTTGCAGAGGACCATTGTACACATTAAACTCCTCTGATTCTGGTTTTTGGTTCTAATTGGTATATTCAAGTGGAATTCATTCTGTTCCAGATACACACGTACACACACACTAAAATAAATCTTTTAAAAAAAAATCTAAAACTGTCCTAACCAGCAATCCTTAACATATGGCCATGTTTGTCTTTTGAAATGCTTCAGGTATTCTTCTGTTAGAAAAAAAGGTTGTTTTTCAGTTGTTTACAGTGATGTGTTTAGAGCATTTTTTTTGTTGTTTGAGACAGGATTTCTTTATATAATAGCCCTGGCTATCCTGGAACTTGATTTGTGGACCAGGCTGGCCTCAAACTCACAGAGATCAGCCTGCCTCTGCCTCCTAAGTGCTTGTATTAAAGGTGTGTACCACCACGGCCTAGTCATTAATCACTATTTTGACCACCCCACTATAGATTGGTTTTAATTTTTTTCATATAATATATTTTGAACATTTCCCTCCCCTTCATCAATGGTTTTCAGAGCTGGCTATTTTATTTGCATGTTTGTATATACAAAAAGATGTGCATGTCCCCAGTGAATCTTTGTAGGTCAGTGGATAAGTTGTGGGAGTCGGTTTTCTTCTGCTATGTGTGTCAGGGTTAGAAGTAACTGCCTTTAGCAACTAAGCCATGTTACCAGTCCCAGTGGTATTGTATAAATATTTACTTGCAATATATCATATAAAGGATTAATATTTATTAAGGGTTATATAAACATTCACTGATACAAACTGAACCTTAAGAAAATTCTTGGAGAGTGGAAATGTCTCATGATGGATGGTTTGATCTGCTCCCCGACAATGCAGGAACAAACAGGAGGGGAAGTCAGTGTTCCTGGGTCTCAATTGATTCTTGCCAAGCCTCATAGGGGTCCTGATTCTCAGGAGCTACTAAAGCTTCCCCTAATAACACCTGAATCCCAATACATCTCCCACTTTTGTCTAACTAAGAAAGTTTTAAACTATATATAGTAGGAATCATTATAAGGCATTGTCTGAGGGAGGGAAAGGCACTAATATAAGCAAGATCAAACTACAACTAATAAACAATAAATATAAGGTATATCTTAAATGTCTAGAATATTGGTAAGTGGCAATATACAGGGATTATTTTAAGGTTGTTTATTTTGAATAAGAATCTAATATTTGAATGTTCCTTGTTAAGATATAAGATGGTAGTAACTTTAACTATTTAGTCTTTAACCCCATCAAGACCTGAGAAGGAAAATATATTATCTGAAGTTTGGAAGCACACGAGAGTAACTTCTGAGATTTAGAAGAAGATAGCAACAGTCAGTTACCTGGACAGTCACTCACAACTTTTTTTGTAAAGTTGGAGCATTTACTTTTTTGGCTATAGGCCTATGATATCTGACAGATTTCTTTTAGAAGTAGGGTATTTTTGGAGATACCATTCATAATAACTTTAGAAGAGAGTTATAGTGAGGGGTTTTGCTATGGCTTATTTAAACGTTGTGTTGTGATCCCTGGGTTTCCATTGCTGTGACAAAACACCACGATTAAAAGCAAGTTGGGAGAAAAGGGTTTATTTGTCTCACACTTTAGCATTGCTGTTTATCCTTAAAGGAGTCAGGATAGGAACTCAATCAGGGCTGGATCCTGGAGGTAGGAGCTGAGGCAGAAACCATGGAGGGGTGCTGCTTACTCGTTTGCTTCCCCTGGCTTGCTCAGCCTGTTTTCTTATATAACTGAGGACCACCAGCCCAGGGATGGCACCATCCACAATGGACCCTCTCCTACTAATCACTAATTGAGAAAGTGCCTTATAGCTGGATCTCATGGAGGCGTTTCCTCAACTGAAGCTCTTTCTTCTCTGATGACTCTAGCTCGTAGAACCAGCCAGTACAGTCCCTTTGACTTCCAACTTATGGAAATAAGTATTGGAGGATACACAAACATAGGTAGAAGGGCTTGTACTAATTTTAGTAACTAAGATTAGGTGTGAATGAGAAGTAGGTAAGCAAAGATAGGGGTAAATATTAGACTTAGACCAACTTTGAAAATAAATAAATAAAAATAATAAATAAATAAGTAAATAAGTGAGTAAATAAATGAATAAATGAATGAATGAATGAATAAAATTGAGATGGTAGGCAAAAACTGGGAGGAGAAAGCCAAAATACTTTTAGGACCCACAGATTTTAGAGATTGCTAAAGCTAAAGATGGCATAATCAGGAAATAAAAAGAGAGGCTAAGGATGGGAGGAAAAGGAGGACAGGACTATAAGAGGGAATTCATGAGAGGCAGTTGAAAAATCCAAGTAGAAAGTGCACAGTAAAAGAGTGGGTAGAAGCTGGGTAGTGGAGGCGCACACCTTTAATCCCATCACTGGGAGGCAGGGGCAGAGGGTAGAGACAGAGGGATCTCTGTGAATTTTAGGCCAGCCTGGTCTACAGAGTGAATTCCAGGACAGCTATGACTATACAGAGAAACCCTGTCTTGAAAAAAGAAAAGGAGTAGAGAAATACACAAAACATTCTAACTACCTGACTGAGCAATCAAAATCAATACCATCAGGAGACAAATAGGCAAGTGCAGGAATTAAATAACAGAAAGTAAGAAATGAGAGGACTACTCTATGGAATACATGTCTGGCACAATTGTGCTCATTGGGAATGTTAACTTGTCATATCTTTGGTTCTGCTTGGTGCTTGCTGAGCAGGGCAAACAGACGCCCTCAAACTTTGCAACCTTCCTGCTCTCTGTCTACTCTCTGTGTTTCTGGCCTGCAGAGGAGAGAAGTTATAAATCCTTTTCTTTTCTTTTCTTTTCTTTTTTTTCAAGTAACAAAAAGGTTTTATTTTAAATTATACCTTTTGAAAACAAAAACAAAGCGAGCTCTTTCTGAAGTGGCTCAGAAAAGTTGATCGAGAACTTAAACTTTACCAAAAACTCCCAGCAAGTCATTTCAGCAGTTAATTTTAAAAAGCTGAGCTGAATAAATAAATATAAAAACCTTAGCTGTCCAAGGTAGACATAGACATGGTTCAACAGAACAAGCATGCAGCTAAAACGCTGATAACAGTAGATATTTGCTGTGTTCAACTCTACAGTGGAGAGTAAATATCTCAGGGAAGTCAGTTAATTTGAGCTTTGTTTTCAGGGGATGAGATCCCTTTGCAACACTATAAACATGTACTAACAAGATTTTAATACACTTGAACATCTTAGAGGGCAAGAGTGTAATACTGCAGTTTATTTGCAAGGTCTTTTAATTCCTCCTTTAAGCTAATTAGGCCATATCTTTTAATAAAATACAAATCATTACAGATAATTTTTACACAAAGATTTTACATATTGAACTCTTGATAAATCCTTTTCTTTTGCTCCTGTCAGACCCCTGTAGATTTTTTTTTTTATGAAACAAGCCAAGGTTTCCATGTTACATATCAAACAGATTAATTGTGAAGGAAAATTGCTTTTGATAATAACAGATTACTTAGAATATGAAGAATCACGCATTGTTTGCTTTGAAAGTTTGTAATTAATACCCTTCAATGTTATCTGTTTTGCCAGATACTGAGAGTATGAAGCCACTGGAGGGTGTGAGAATTCTGGATCTAACAAGGTTTGTGTTGGATTATCTACAGTGTAGTGATGTGAGGCCCCCATTTTTTAAAAGGCTTTATTAGTTTAGATTATAAAGAGATATTTACATGATTATGTTGGAAATTTGGTGAATAAACAGGAAAGAAATTCTGGACCATTATTATTTTCAAAGACAGTAAGGGTAGTATTTATGAATTTTTAAAATATACATGTTTACACATAATTAACATTTCCCCAAATTGGAGCTATATCAAAGTTATGTTTTTACCTATATTTTAAATGTTGCAATATATTTTGAATAGTTTCCCATGCTAACTAAAGTTAATGAAAGATGACATTTATAAATGTCATCCAGTTGATTTTATACAAAAACCTTTGCTTTAGTTTCAATTTCTTTCTTGGAATAGGATTCTAGTAATAAAGTTTTTGCATCAAGGGTTATAATTATTTAAAGCTCTTAGTATATATTGAATACTACAGTTTTAGCAAGTTTGATTATTGCTGGCACTATATGAGCTTCTCTCTGTTAATTGATTTAAAATAGTTAATACATAGATTTTGAAAATGGTCACCTATCTATCACCATTTTACATTGTAGAATACTGGCAGGACCTTTTGCCACAATGAATTTAGGTGACCTTGGAGCAGAAGTTATAAAGGTGGAAAGACCAGGTAAGTCTATTTACCTTTAAAAAGCAGAGGGAGGCTAGTAAATGTTCTTGGTAATTCTTTAAAGCATTCAGGATTAGTATACCTATAAATTGAGTGAGGAAATAACAGAAACGAGGCATTTTCTCCATTTTCTATCTTTCTCTGTATCTATGTTAGTTATCTCTTACTTACATGCATCAAAGACAGCTCATGACAGTTCTTTTCCATATACTGGAAAGTTCTGTTTAGATAGGTGATTACAATGCTGATAGCAACACCAAGTGCTAGGCAAAGCCCTAAGCCCTCCACAGATTCTAGTTTAGTCTTTGCAACAACTCTATATGCTAATGAACTAGTCCTAATGTAGCGGTGAGCAAGTAAAAGCATCAAGAAGTAAGGTAATTGGTTGAAACTCACACTTTTAACAAGTACTCAGTTCTGATCCTGTTCTCCTAAGGCCAGATGAGTGGCCCCATTGGTTAGTGTGACTGTACTCCCTGACTTTGGGCTGAAGGGCAAAGGAGCAGAAAAAGAAGGAAATAGGAAACAGAGAGAGAGAAGGGGAAAGAATCAAAGTTCTTCAACCAAATACCCCAACTTATGTCATTATTTCAAGTAAAAGAGTTTTTTTTTTTTTTTTTTTTTTTTTTTTTTTTTTTTTTTTTTTTTTTTTTTTTTTTTTTTTTTTTTTTTTTTTTTTTTTTTTTGCCGTTTTACTATCATAAAAGTTTGAGTAAAATTTAATTTTAGATAAATTCTTTGGAAATTTTTACTTTCTAAAAACTTTTGTTTATTTTTAATCTCAGATTGGTGTGGAGCCTTAGAGACTCACACTCCAGTGCTAGAATGTGATATCTTTGTATTCATTCTTTCTCATTTGCAGACCAAGAAAACATTCTCTGTGTCACATTTCTCACTTCACTTGGTGCCTTTTTAGCATTTTGGCAATGTGTTAGTTCATGCTATTATTGATAAGATGTCAGGGAAGTATCACTGTAGCATGCCTTTGCTCTCTAACAAGTATTTAGGCATAATTTCCATCCTTTTTGTCCTTTATACTATTCTTTAGCTTGTTTATTTTGAAGTTTTCAAAAGTTAATATTTTGTGTGGTAGTGCCCCCTGTAATCCCAGCATGAGGTAGGTGGAAGCAAGCAAACAGATCAGTAGTTCAAGGTCATCCTTTACTACCTAATGAGTTCTAGGCCAGCATATGCTAAATAAGAACATGTCTCAAAAACAATGAAATCACATTATCATTTGTTTTCAAAGATCTGATCCTTAAGGATCTGAGGCAAAATTCTCAAATCAGTGAGAATGCCACTTCCATAGTAGGTATTTGTCCATAGACTCAAAAGATAATTTTATAATAGTTTGAACTTATTAATTTACAAAAAATAATAAATCCTTCAAAGCAGAATACTTGGGAGACTCAGTTTCCTGATAAATAGATTTTTATAAGAGCCTAAGACAGTTAATGGAAGATTCTTATTAGCTCCGAGATGAATAACATCATTGCATCCATTGAGCCTGGGCTTGTCAATCTTGACTGGCAGAAGTACTTACCAAGTGCTAATTTTCAGAGGCAACACTTCACCCATCCACCAGTCCGTGATATATACACTTTATGTCTTTACTGGATATGCTGGGGAATGTTGAACTTCCTACCTCCTACTCCAGATTCTAAAAAGTTCTAGCATCCTTAATCTAGTCCTATTTCAACATCACACCTCCTCCTCTTCCTTTTTCTCTTGGTTACTCTGGGTAATATCCCTGGCTGTTATGAAACTCACTTTTTAGACCAGACTGGTCTTGAACGCATAGAGATCCACCTGCTTCTGGTTTCCAAGTACTGGAATAAAAGGCTTGTGCCACCACCGCTCAGCTCATACTTATTCTTGATTCTTTTTCTTTTCTTTTTTTTTTTTTGAGAAATATACATACATACATACACACACACACACACACACACATATACTGACAGACAGACAGACAGACAGACAGACAGAAAGGGACAGCAGACAGGCAGACTTGTTGCTAGGTAGTGCATTCTGGTCTTGAACACATGATTTTCCTGCCATAACATCCTCAATGTTTAGATTACAGGCCCCTATTTAAATCACTGCTTTTGTTGGATCATCTGTTCCTAAATAGAACATCCATCCTAATTCTGCTGTCATTTTAGTTGGTAACCAAGTTAACATTTGGAAATAAAAGCAGACATTTGGAATAAAAGCAGACATCCACACCCACCTGAATTTTATATGGGTTCTGGGGATTTGAACTGTGGTCTTTATGCTTGTGCAGCAAGCATATTACTTACTTCAGAGCCATTTCCCCAGCTTCTATTTAGTCTTTTCTGATTTTACAGAAATATTTTATAGATTATTAGTCTTTGTTGTATACTCAGCCTTTTATGATAATTTAGCATGTATACTCACATTATTATTCAGATTTAAATAATTTGTAATACACATCTTTTGTTTACTCCATATTTTCATTTCACAATCAATGTTAAGAAACAGTGAAGGAACTGTTCAATATACTTGCCAAAAACTGAAAGATACCCCTCTAAGTTTGCTGTTTATCAACTTTAAAGACAACTAACAAAATACTTTCTTCTGTATTTTTACCTTCAGTCCTACAAGTTAGTAAAAGTGAATGTGGAATGACTTAGTTGGCATTAAAAAGTAGAGATCTGGGAAGTTCTGTTGAGTACAGAGTCCCCCAAGGGGTGAGGATCCCTTAGATGAGTTGACCTTGTTTATGTATCTGAGAGTATGCACAGGAGTGAGCCTGTTGATTTACAGTTAGCAACTCTTTTTATCATTTACAGGAGCTGGTGATGACACACGGACTTGGGGCCCTCCCTTTGTGAACACAGAAAGTACATATTTTCTTAGTGTTAATCGAAATAAAAAAGTAAGACTTTTTTCTGCTTTTTGCTTTATTTGTATAATTCTCTTGGCAGTTACAAAACTTTTGATATCATGGTTTGTTTTTTGATACATAACTAATATTTCAAATATTCATGATCACATCTCAGTAATAGAATTTGTATTATTATTCCTCCTCTACTAAATAACTTAAGAAATTATGAGAATTCATAATTGAAATATTCTGTAAAAGACAAGTAATTTGGTTCTTTACATTTATTGCTTCTATACTGGTATTATACAGTATTACTATTGAAAAGTTTTTACTGTGATTCTTGCTGTTAGGTAAACATTCTTATTGTAAATGAAGTCAGTAAAGATGACTTAAGTATTTGTTGATTTAGAAAAAAAAAACAAAAAACTAAGCTTGCTTTACAATGAGAATTTGTTTGGCATGAATGGCTCTGTTGTTGAACTGCCAGTAATGATGAAAAGGTTTATGAAAACATTTTAATGTCCACATTTTGCTTTTTAGAGCATAGCTGTTAATATCAAGGATCCAAGAGGGGCGAGAATCGTCAAAGAGGTACAGTATGCGCTATGGTACCTTAGTCCTTATTAGGGATTTGGATACCTGGGAAAGGGTCTTAAAATTTTGTTTTATTGCCAATCTGTAAGTTGTGACTATAAATCTTATTTAGTAATTTGAGTTCACTTTTTTTGTGTGTGTGGCTTGTTTCTCACTAGTGCTTTGGATTTTAAAATTTTAATTAAAATGTAATTACATCACCAGCCCTTCTTTCAACCTTTCCCTTGTCCTCACTTATTTCCTTTCAAATTCATGGCCTCGTTTTCTTTAATTACCACTGTTACACACATACACATATTAATAAATATGTAAACGAAACCTACTGAATCCATTAAGTGTTGCTTGTGTGTATATCTGAGTTGACATTTTTTATTAGCATAGTGCTCTCAATAATTTCTTATTTGTTGCATGTAATTAAAGTTCTAGTGTTATAGCATGAGTTCTTTCAGTGGATTCTGGACTTGAGTGCTGTACTTACACTGTCCCTTCAAAGCCTCACAAAGTTTTGGGCCAGTGAGATAGCTCAGTGGTAAAGGTGCTTGCTACTAAGATCTGAGTTCAATTCTAGAACCCACATGATGGAAAGAGAGGACCAATGCTCATAAATTGTACCCTGACTTCTACATGCATGTATGGCATGTGCATGCTCATACATATGCAAACAAACGAACATAGTTTTTGTTTGGTTTGGGTTTGGGTTTTTTAGACAGTTTCTCTGTGTAACCCTGGATATCCTGGGACTCACTCTGCAGACCAGGTGGCCTTGAACTCAGAGAGAACCTGCCTCTGCTTTCGAATTGCTGGAAATAAAGATGTGCACCACTTGTAGCTAAATAAATGTGGCTTTTGTTTCTTTGTTTTTATAAAAGAATCCTCATTGCTATGGAAGGTGATTGGGTGGCATGGGATATAAATGATATTCTAAAGATCACATAGATCACATATGTTAATCACATAGGCTAATGTTAAATTTGGCCTAAAGTTATCACATTTGTAGTAACTGCAACTTAATTTATTAAATAAACTATTTGTGGTTATATTACTGTGATAAATAATGAACTCTGAGTCATCATAACAAAACTGTAGCCAATCTTAGGCTGCCAACTGATCAGATGGTAGTTGTCTGGATGTGATTTATCCCTGTATTGATTACCTACATGCTGTGTGGAGTCCCTTAGATCTCTCCTGCTTCTCAGCATTGCCTGATACATACATCATCCTTTTTATAAATAAACTCTGTTAAATTTAATATTCACTTTGTAAAGTTTTTGGTTTTTCTTTTTAACATAAGTAAGGGGAAAGCTGACATTTGAACACGGGATCACAACCCTTAGACAAACCACACTTTCACTGGAATGTTTTTCCAGATGGTCAGTATTTCCAGATCTGATCTTAGTATGTTTTTCTTCTGGGATAATTTGCAGTGATTAAGAGTATGCATCTTGACATGAGATGTGAACTCTGCCTCCTTCCCTTTCAAGCTATGTGACTTTAGGCAGATTATTTCCTTGTGCTTCAATGTTCTCATCAGTAAAGTAGGGTTAGTACTATAACTTCTTCCCATGGTGCTTAGAATTGAGCTAATGTGTATTAAGTGCTCAGAAGAGCTCTTGCTGTAGAGCACCTACTGATTATTATCTGTTATTTCTAGATGCAAATATGGTAGGCTGAATCATGTGACATAAATCTTATTTGTTCAGCATTACTAAGCTTTTCATCTCACTTTAAAGGGTTTATATCCATTTGGTTAGAGAACCAAGTTTCAACTTTTAATTTTTTGAGAATCAACTTTAGTTTTATTGCTATAAAATTTGAGGGGCCTCTTCTGTGATTCACCAATGGAAGCTTGCCAACCCCTAACAGCATTACTCTTTTCCACTGGTAATTCAAGTAGAATTGAACCTGCTAGAGCTTGTGATCTAAGTGGCATAACAGCCCATATTGCAGCCTGGACTCATTGAAAAGCTTTCTCCTGGTCTAGATACCACTCAAAACCAACAACTTTCCAATTCATTTTCTGTAAGGCATAACACAACTTAGTGAGGAATGTACTTCCTCCAGAACCCAAATATGCCTACCAAGCCTGTGCTTCTTTCTTTTGGTAGAAGGGGAAGTGTCTAACTACTTACTTTTTGTTTTAGAAAGGATATCTCTGTGAGTCTTACAACACTGAATTCTCAGACATTTTACTGAGCTAGAAGGATCTTGAGCTTTGATTATATTGGTCATCTTCTCATGTGCATATTATGTACCAAAAAGTCCAGAATGGTTGTGATTTTTTGTTGGCTTTATCAAATCATCATGATGTCATGAGTACAGTGGAGCAGTATAACACCTTGTAGCAGAGGCAAGCCATCAAGATCCGTTCAAACCAAGTTATGACATAGGGATAGATGAGTAATAGATTCTTGAAGTAGAACTATAAAGGTTTACTTCTGGCCTTTCCAGGTGAAATTATATTACTTCTGGGAGTTTTTATGGATAAGAATGATGATAAAAGTATTTGCATGATCAATGGCTGCATGCATGGTGCTAGGAGATAACTCTACTCTAGCAAGGAACCCATATCTCAGTCCAACAACTGTTTGGAGTCAGTGATAGATGAAATTTGTATTAACAAACTGTCATTCTTTATAATATATCTATCTTCTGTGCAGGCTTAATAGGAGAAGTAAAGTGATATGTAATGGAAATGACCACCCTTGCATCTCTTAAGACCTGATGGTGGAGTAATCATTTTCTGGGATGTGAAAATGTTTTTGGTTCATTATTTTTTCTGGTGTAGGCAGATTAATGGCTTTATTTAGCCTTTCTATAATGTTCGTCACTCTACATATCAGGAAATGAATGTGAAGAGTCTTTTGAGTTCTAAGTATATCTATTCCAATTATACATTCTGGAAATGGGGAAATATACTCAGGGTGAGTTCAGGAACCCACTGAACTGTTATGATTCAGAATTTGGCTAAAACTTCAATGATCACCTTACTTTCATCAAGACCCTTCTTCACCTAGTGAGCTACAATGGTGTTGGGGTCTGTAAGAATTAATTCAGAGCTACTGTCTAGTATGCTTCGAATGGTCTGATTATTTCATTTTCTCCAGTTTCCCTAGAAGAAAGTCAGAAGTTCCTTTGGGGAAAGGATGGGAGAGTCGTGTGTGTGTGTGTGTGTGTGTGTGTGTGTGTGTGTGTGTGTGTGTGTGTATGTATATGAGTTTCAGCCAGGTCCTTCTCTCAAGTAGAATCAGCTTCTACTCTATTTTAGGGGTTTGGTCTCTAAACTGATTCAAACCCTGAAATTGGTTGAAGGGCCATGGTTCTTTGCTCTGTGATCCTAGATAGCTTTAGTTAATTTGTTAAGGAAAATTTCTGCTTTTACAGATTGAACAAGAGTTTAGTAGGTTTTCTATTTACTTTATTTCTAGGATCACTATGATTATTAGTAATTAACTAGCTAGTACCAAAGATCTATACAAGTCAAGCCACTGTGAACATCGATTTGTCTGCAGTGCTCATTATATTAGGATGTTGGCCTTGCCTTTGTTGACTCAGTACTGCCATTTGGCCTTTACAACTTGAGAATCTAATTAATTCCATTTCATTTAAATGATACAGTTGAGCACTTATGGTTTCCACTGTAAGTTGGGCATTCGAGGAAGAACAGTGATAGAGCTCTTTAAGTGTGCTGATGTCCTTCTTACAGATCTTTTCATTATGGTGCCAGGGAGGGCAGAGTTCTCTGGACTCTATAGATCTATGCATTTCTGTTCTAAAACTTTTATATGTTGTATTTTCATTTTTCTTCTTGATTTCTTGTATTGTTCAAGTTACATTAGCTTTAACATGTGCTGGGGTTTCTTTTGTGGTTGATCTGTAGCAGTAGTCCTCAACCTATTTATCTATTCATCTATCTAAATATTTATCATTTATGCATTTATCTGGAATGTATTAGAAAAATCCTAAAAGAGGTGGTCCTGATAGTCCAACAGTGGCTGTTTTCTGACTGTTCAAGAATTCAATGGTTCATCAGTCCTTGAGGCTTAATGTCTCAGCTGGTCTTCAATATATGTCAGGATACCGAAGAAGTAGTCTCTAATACCAGTGAAGGAATCAACTTGTGAGCAAGAGTGAGTGAAAGCAAACAAAAAACTTTCTTTTTTATGTCTTTTTTTTTTTTTTTTTTTTTTTTTTTTTTAGCTGCCAGCAGAAGTTATGTCTCAGGTTCAAGGAAAATCTTCTGACCTCAAATGATTTGGATTTAAGATCTTTCCACTTCAAAGAATCCAATTAAGGAACTCCTTGCACAGCTGTGCCAAACTTCTTGGATTTTTGGTGATAGGTGTAGTCAAGTTGATAACCAAGCATAGCCATCTCATGATATTAGTGAAGTAAAATATTTCTTTGTTTATTTTTTTGTCATGATTATATGTCATTTGGTAAGGGTAGGGTATTGAAGTGCCTTGAACTATTGTGCTGGGGTTAGTCTGTATTATATCCAGTAGTATTAGTTTTATGAAACTGGGTTAACCTTTGAGACATATATCTTTAGGGTTGTAATATCCTCATGATGAAGTGGTCTGTTGATCAGTATGAAATGACATTTCTTATCTTTTCTTAATAGCTTTGCTTTGAAGTCTATTTTGTTAGATATCATAACAGTGACATCTGCTTGTTTCCTGGGTCTGTTTGCTTCAAATAACTTTTTCTATACTTTCAGCCTAAGATAGTGCCTATTTTATGTTGTGAGGTGCATTACTTGGAGGCAACAAATAGCTGATCTCTGCTTTTTTATTTAATCTAATACTTTGTCTTTTGATTGATAAATTAAGATCACTAATATTCATAGTTCCTGAAAGTGGTGCATTGATTACTGCCACTTTGTTGACTTTTTTAAGTGTTTGTTTTATTTCCTCTTGCCGAACTATTATCCTAGTATGCTGTATTCTTTCCTGTAGCCTTAAGGATGAGTTTGCATTCCCCTTCAGTTTGAAGTATTCCATCATGTATTTTCTGTAGTGCTGGCTTAGTGGTCATAAATTCCTATTGTCTATTTTCATCATGGAAAGTTTTTATTTTACCCTCAATTATGACAGAGAGGTTTTCTGGGCATAGCAGTCTGGGTCAGTGGTTTTTTTTTTTTTTTTCAGTAGTTAAAAAAATAACATTCCAAGCCCTTCTGGCTTTAAATTTTCATTTGAATAATTTGGCATTCTCATGAGTCTACCTTTATTTGTGACTCAGTCCATCTGCGTTACTGCTTTCAATATACATTTTTCTGTCCTGTCTGTTTAGTGTTTTGATTATATTATGGAAATTCTTTTCTAGTCTTCTCTGCTCAGTGTTTTTACTGCCTCCTTTATAGCTGGATTGACATTTCTTCTGATAATTTTGAGATATTTTGTTATGATTCTTAATGTTTTTTTCTTTAGAACTAGATTCTTCCTTTTTATGGCCACTGTCCATCGATTTGGTATTACTGTGTTGGGATATTTTTGCTTTGGGTCATTACTTTTCAGCTATATTCTTTAAATTGAAGTGTTTTCAATATTCCAATAGGACTTAGACATGATAGAGTTGATTGTGTAGTTCAGAAAATAACTTCTTAGTCTAGGAACTCAAGGCTCTTAGTGTAAGCTGTATGTTTTTCCTTGAGTAGGATATTACTGAGAGAGTTACCAGAAATGATTGATATGATACTATGCAATTGTTGTATTAGACAATTCACAACAGTGTTTCTTTTGAGTTATGTTGGAGATAAACAATTCAGTGTTGTATAGGGTATACTTCCACTTTAGTTAATAAGATTAGGAGTGGAAAGGAAATAGAATGAGTAAGGATAAGAATTAAATATTAGATTCTCTTGGAAAAGACAAAAATGGAGGGGGCAAAGTAGCTGGGAAGGGAAAGCTGGGATAATGTTAAGGTGTATAGAAGATTTTTAGAAAAAGTTTTAGAGATTGTTAAAACTATAGAAAGTTACAATTAAAAAGTAAAAAGAGACCCATCACCTATCACCCTGTGACCTCAGTGGATCCATGAGAACAGAATTGGCTAGCTCCTATAGGACCAAGAGATGAATGACAGTCTATCCAGCCCAGCCAGAGAGCCCAGACTCTGGGACCTACGCCAGGGGAATAACCTGTGTACCCTCACTCCCACCCATTGCTGCCTCAGTTGCAGATAAGCAGGAAAAACTCCTGTTAGCAGGCATTCTTACTAACATGCCAGTCAGTTGGATCCTGCAATCTACAAGTCCCACCCCTCCCCCAAACCCACCTATCTCTTTGAAACCTCAGTGACTCCCTGACACAGAGTTGGGCAACTCCTATTGGACCAAGAACAGTACCCTGAAACACAGAGCCAGCTAGAGGAAATTGGATGAAGATAAGCTCCCTAAGACACAGACAATGCTCAGACTGATTGGAGGAGGAGATAGGTAGATGCCAGTGTAAGAATACATTCAGCAACATAAAGAACAACAGAACCTAGTGGTTCTCCAACAGCAAGACTTGAACATTCCAATGTAGAAGAAGCAGAAGAAAACAGCCTTAAAAATAACTTTATGCAGATTATTGAAGCCTTTAAGAAGGAAATTAAAGAGGAAATAAAAAACTCCCTTAAAGAAATAGAGGAAAAGACAAAAAAGTTGGAAGAAATCAATAAACCTCTTAAAGAAAGCAAAGAAAACCAAGAAAAAGCAATCAAACAGGTGAAGGAAACAGTTCAAGACTTGAAAATTAAAACAGAAGCAATAAAGGAGACACAAATTGAGGGAGGGAATGCTGGAAATGGAAAATCTGAGTAAAGAAAGAGAAACTACAGATGCAAGCATAACCAACAGAATGCAAGGATGGACAAGAGAATCTCTGACATGGAGAATATGATAAAGGAAATAGTTATTCAGTCAAAGAAAACACAAAAAAACAGGAAATTTGTGACACCATGGAAAGACCAAACATTAAAATGTTAAGATGGAGAAGAATATCAGCTTAAAGGCACAGAAAATATATTCAAAATCAGAGAAGAAAATTTTCCCAACCTAAAGAAGACAATGCCTATGAATATTCAAGAAGCTTATGAAACACCAAATAGACTAGAGCCTCCCCCAAAGGCCACTCACCACATAATAAGTCACTAAACAGATAGAATACAGAAATAATATTAAGAGCTGCAAAGGAAAAGGGCCAAGTAACTTATAAAGGCAGAACCATCAGATAATACCTGACTTCTCAATGGAGACTATGAAAGCCAGAAGGTCCTGGACAGATGTTATACAGACAATAAGAGACCATGGATGCCAGCCAAGAATATTATACCCAGCAAAACTCTCAATCACCATAGATGGAGTGAGTAAACAAGGTATTTCATGACAAAATCAGATTTAAACAATACCTATTCGCAAATCTAGCCCTACAGAAAGCAATAAAGGGAAAACTCCAACCTAAGGAAGCTACATACACCCAAGAAACCACAAGCAATATATAATTCCACAGAAGGAAACCCCAAAGAAGGGAAACACACACACACATACACACACACACACACACACACACACACACACACACACACACACCCCCAAAATAATAGGAATTAATAATCACTGGTCATTAATATCCCTTAATGTCAATAAACTCATATAACCTATAAAAAGACACAGGCTAACAGAATGGATATGTAAACAGGATCCATCCTGCTGCATACAAGAAGGACACCTCAATTACAAAGACAGACACTACATCAAAGTAAAGGCTTGAGAAAAGACTTTTTAATCAAATGGACTTAAGAAACATGGGTGTAGCTATCCTAATATCTAACAAAATGACTTCAAACTAAAATCAATCAAAAGAAATCAGGAAGGAAATTACATATTATCTCAGAAAAAGTCCTTCAAGAGGAAATCTCAATCTTGAGCATTCATGCCCCAATAAAAGGACACCCACATATATAAAAGAGACACTACTAAAGCTTAAATCACATGTCAAACCCCACACACTGATAGTGGAAGACTTCAACACCACACTCTTGCCAGTGTATAGGTTTACCAGACAGAGAATTAACAGAAAAATAAGGGATCTAACAGATATTATGACTCAATTGGGTAACGTATATAGAGAACATTCCACCCAAACACCAAAGAATATATTCTTTTCTCAGCACCCCATGGATTCTTCTCTAAAATCACATACTTGATTATAAAACAAATATTAATAGATACAAAAAATTGAAATAATCCCTTATATCCTATCAGACCACCATGGACTAAAGTTAGAGCTCAATAACAATACAACCACAGAAAGCCTACAAATTTTTTTCTTTTTCTTTATATTATTATTATTATTATTATGAACAAAGAAGTCACCCTTTCTATCCTTGTATATCCTTATTCAAGGTCCCTTCCCCCTCCCGCCACATCAGGTCATTCTTTCTTCTCCACAACTCCCCATCCCCTCCCTGGGCAGGCAGCAAACAGTCCCATGGTCTCACTGATCCAATATTGCTTAGTTCAGTCTCCACTCCTGGCAGATCCAGTTTTCTCCCCCCTCCCTCAAGAGTGAGTCAGGTGTTCCTCTAGGGGGAGTGGGATCCAAGGAGTCAGTCCAGGATGTTTCTGATCCCAAGCTGCTCAGTGGTTGTGGTTTGCAGCTTGGGCATGCTTTGGAAAGCCTACAAATTTATAAAAACTGAACAGCACTCAACTGAACCACCTGGGGGTCAAGAAAGCAATAAAGAAAGAAACTAAAGTCTTCCTAGAATTCACTAAAAATAAACCCACAGTATACTCAAACTTATGGGACACAATGAAAGTAGTATTAAGAACAAAGTTTATAGCACTAAATGTCTATAGAAAAGATTTAGAGAAATCTCATACAAGTGATTTAACAGCGTACTTGAAAGCTCTAGAACAAAAAGAAGCAAATTTACCCAGAAGCAAATTTACCCAGAAGGAGTAAATGGCAGGAAATGATCAAACTCAGGGCTGACATCAATAAAATTGAAACAAAGGGAACAGTATAAAGGATCAATGAAACAAAAGTTGTTTCTTTGAGAAAATCAAGAAGATAGAGCAATTTTTATCCAAACTAACTAAAAGGCAGAGAGAGAATATTCAAACTAACAAAATCAGAAATGAAAAGGGGGACATAACAACAGACACAGAAGAAATCCATAGAATCATTAGGTTATACTTCCAAAACCTGTACACCACAAAATTGGAAAACCCAAAAGAAATGGACAATTTTCTGGATAGGTACCTCTTACCAAAATTAAACCAAGACCAGATAAATCATTTAAATGGACATATAACCCTTAAGGAGATAAAAGCGGTCATTAAAACTCTCCCAATCAATAAAAGCCCAGGCCAGATGGTTTCAGCACAGAATTCTACCAGAATTTTAGTGAACTAATACCAATACTAATCTGTAATAATAATTTCTGGCCTGTCCAGCCCATGGCCCAGACCCACAGACCCACAGTCCCACAGAAATACACAAATACATATATTAATTACATTCTGCTTGGCCTATGGCTCAGGCATACTGCTAGGAAGCTCTAGTATCTTAATTCAACCCATTTCCATTCATCTGTCTTGCCACGTGGCCCATGGCTTACCTATTTTTTACATGGTGCTTCTTGGGCAGCTGGATGGCATCTCTCTTTGACCCTGCCCTCCTTCGCCTTTATCTATGCTCAGATTTCCCACATTCTTTTAAAATGCTATGCCATGGGCTCAAACAGTCCCTTTATTAACAAATACTATTCACAACATACAGAAAGATATCCCACATCACTCCTCAAATTGTTTCATACAATAGATACATAAGGAACACTGCAAAACTCTTTTTATGAGGCTGTAGTCACCATGACACCCAAACCACACAAAGACACAACATAGAAAGAATATTACAGACCAATCTCTCTTATGAACAGTGATGCAAAAATACTCAATAAAGTACTGGCAAATTGAATCCAAGAACACATAAAAAAATTATTCACCATGATCAAGTAGGCTTCATTCCAGAGATGCAGGAATGGTTAAACATAGGAAAATCTGTCAATGTCATCTATCATATAAACAAACATATAAAGAAAAAAATTACATAATTGTGAGTTAATGTCAGGGTCTTCAATTAGATTACATTGACCCACTAGTCTGTTTTTATGCCAGTACCAGGCTGTTTTTATTACTGTAACTCTATAGTATAATTTGAAGTCGGGGATGGTGATGCCTCCTGAGGTTCTTTTGTTGAGCAAAATTGTTTTGGCAATCCTGGCTTTCCTGCTATTCCAACAGAAATTGAGTATTGTTCTTTCAAGGTCTGTGTTGGGATTTTGATGGAAATTGCTTTTGGTAAGATAGCCATTTTCACTATGTTGATCCTATCTATTTAGGAACATGGGAGGTTTTTCCATTTTCTGATATCCTCTTCAATTTCTTTCTTCAGAGATATAAAGTTTTTGTCAAACAGAACTGTTACTTCTTTGGTTATAGTTACACCAAGGTGTTTAACGCTATTTGCAGCTATTCTAAAAGGTGATATTCCCCTTATTTCTTTTTCAGCCCTTTTATCTTTAGTGTATAGGAAGGCTACTGATTTCCTTGAGTTAATCTTATATCCTGCTACCTTGCTGAAAGTGCTTATCAGATGTAGAAGTTCCCAGGTATAATTTTGTGGGTCACTTATGTATACAATCATCCCATCTGCAAATAGAGGCAGTTTCACTTCTATTCCAATTTGTATCCCTCTAATCTCCTTTCGTTCTCTTCTTGCTTTAGCTAAAACTTCGAGAACTATATTGAACAGATAAGGGGAGAGAGGACATCCTTGTCTAGTTCCTGATTTTAGTGGGATTGCTTTGAGTTTTTCTCCATTTAGTTTGATGTTGGCCGTCGGCTTTTTGTAAATGACTTTTTTAAAATTTTATTTTATTTTATTTTTTATTATGAATAGAGTCATATTTTTTATCCATGTATATCCTTGTTCTATCTCCCTTCCCCCTCCCACACCTTCCAGTCAGTCTTTCTTCTCCATATGTCTTTATCACCTTTATTATACTTAGATATTTTCCCTGCGTTCCTGATCTCTCCAGGACTTTTATCATAAAGGAGTGTTGGGTTTTGTCAAAGGCTTTTCAGTGTTTAAGGAGATGATCATGCAGTTTTTTTCCCTTCAATTTGTTTATATGATGAATGACATTTACAGTTTTCTATATGTTGAACCCTTCCTGAATTTCTGGGATGAAGCCTACTTGATCGTGGTGAATGACTTTTTTTTTTTTTGTATGTTGTTGGATTCAGTTTGCCAGAATTTTGTTGAGAATTTTTGCATCTATATTCATGAGGAAAATTGGTCTGTAATTCTCTTTGTTGTGTCTTTGAGTGGCTTGGGTATCAGGGTTATTGTGGCTTCATAAAAAGAGTTTGGCAATATTCCATCAATTTCTACTGTATGAAACTGTTTGAGGAGTATTGATATTAGCTCTTTGAGAAACCATCTGGGCCTGTTTTTTCTTTTTATTTGAGAGACTTTTAATGACAGCTTCAATTTCCTTCATAGGACTGTTTAGGTCTTTAATCTGATATTGATTTAATTTTGGTAAATGGTACCTGTCCAGAAAGCTGTTTCTTCTAGGTTTTCCATTTTTGTAGAGTATAGATTTTCAAAGTATGACCTGATAATTCTTTGGATTTCCTGGGGGGGGGAATCTGTTGTTATGTCCCCCTTTCACTTCTGATTTTGTTGGTTTGCATACTCTTTCCCTGCTTCTTGGTTAGTTTGGATAGGGGTTTATCTGCCTTGTTGTTTTTCTCAAAGAACCAGCTCTTTGATTCATTGATTCTTTGTATTGTTCTTTTTGTTTCAATTGTATTGATTTCAGCTCTAAGTTTGATTATTTCCTGTCATCTACCTCTTCTAGGTGAGTTTGCTTCCAGTTGTTCTAGGCCTTTCGCTGTGCTGATAGTTCTCTAGTGTGGGATTTCTCTCGTCTTTTCATGTAGGCATCTAGTGCTATGAATTTTCCCCTTAAGACTGCTTTCATTGTATTTCATAAGTTTGGGTATGCCATGGATTCATTTTCATTAAATTCTAGGAAGTCTCTGATATCTTTCTTAATTTCTTCTTGACCCAGAGGTGTTTAAGTTGAGTGATGTTCAATTTTCATGAATTGGTAGGCTTTCTGTGATTCTTCATGTTGTTGAACTTTAACTTTAGACCATGGTGATCTGATATGGTACAAGAAGTTACACCCATTTTTTTGTACCTGTTGATATTTGCTTTATGACCTAGTATGTGGTCAATTTTAGAGAAAGTTCCATGGGGTGCAGAGAAATATGTATATTCCTTTTTGTTTGGATTGTGGGTTAGGTATATATCTACAATGTCCATTTGGGTCGTAACTTCTGATAGAATCCTTTTCTCTGTTGAGTCTCTGTCTGGATGACCTATTCAAGGGTGAAAGTGGGGTATTGAAGTCTCCAACTATTAGTGTGTCAGGTTTGAGATGAGGTTTAAGCCTTAGTAGTGTTTCATTTACATATACATACTAGGTACCCTAGTGTTAGGTATGAAGATATTCAGGATTGAAATTGTGCCTTGGTGGGTTTTTCCTGAGATGAATAAGTAGTGTCCAACCTGGTCTCTTTTTATTGATTTTAGTTTAAAGTCTACTATTTTGTTAGATATTAGAATGAATGGCTACACCAGCTTGTTTCTTAGAATCATTTGATTGGAAAGTCTTTTCCCAACCCTTTATTCTGAGTCTGTGTCTGTCTTTAAAGTTGAGGTGCATTTCTTGTATGCAGTAGAAGGATGGTTTCTGGTTTTTTTTGTTATGTAAATTAACCCATTTATTAGAGGACAGGCAGGTCTCAAATGGTAGCCCTCTACTGGTCTTTCAGCTCCTTCGGTCTCTGATGGCACACTTCACTGTGACAGCGGAAGTGGTGTTGTAGATCCAGGCCCCACCAGCCACTGTTTTCATGCAGGAACCACAGTGCCAGATGTCAACGGCTCGTCTCTTATCTTGGTCTTGCCACAGAAAGAGCAGGTATACTTGGCGTGCTGGCTGATCTCAATTTTCTTCACCATTTTCCGGAGGGAGGCACCATAACGGGTCCCATATTTCCCGACGATCCCGACCTTCTTGGTGCATTTAGGCATGTCGCGGGAACCTAAGCCCAATCGCGAGAGCAGTTTCTGTTTTTGTATTCATCATGTTAGGGTGTGTCTTTTCATAAGTGAATTGAATCCATTGATATTAATGAATATTAATGACCAATGACCAATATTTTCTGTCATTTTTCCCTAGTAGCTTGCATTTCCTTTTTTTGGGGGATGGTTTCTTCTGTGTGCTTATTCATTGTTTGTGGTTACATGGGTGTTTCTGGTTTTCTTATGTTGGAGATTTCCCTCTAGGGCTTTTTTATAGGGTGAGATTTTTGTTAGGTATTGTTTAAATCTGATTATGTTGTGAAATATCTTGTTTACTCCATCTATGTTGATTGACAGTTTTGCTGGGTACAGTAGTCTAGGTTGGCATCCATGTACTTTTAGTGCCTGTATAATGTCTGACCAGGACCTTCTTGCTTTCATTGTTTCCATTGAATAATCAGGTATTATTCTGATGGGTCTGCATTTATAGGTAATTTGACCTTTTTCTTTTCATCTCTTAGTATTTTTTCTTTGTTCTGTAGGTTTAGTGGCTTGATTATTATATGGCAAGCAGACTTTTTTTTGGGTCTAGTCTGTTTGGTGTTCTATAGGCTTCCTGTATCTTTATAGGCATTTCCTTCTTTAGGTTGGGGAAGTTTTTCTTTTATGATTTTGTTGAATATATTTTCTGTGCCTTTAAGCTGGCATTCTTCTCCTTCTTTGATTCTAATCATTCTCAGGTTTGGCCTTTTCATGGTATTCCAAATTTCCTGAACATTTTGTGTTAGGACTTTTTTGGTTTTAGTGTTTTCTTTAACTGATGTATCTATTATGACTACTGAGTGATCCACCCCTGAGATTCTGTCTTCCATCTCTTGGATTCTGTTGGTTATGCTTGAGTCTGTGGTTCCGGGTCTTTTTTTCATATATTCTAGTTCTAATTTTGTATTGGTTTGCGCTTTCTTTATTGCTTCTATTTCAATTTTTAATTTTTGGTAATTTTTTTTCACCTGTTTGTTTTCTTTTTCTTGGTTTTCTATATTTTCTTCAGGGCTTTGTTGATCTCTTCTAACTATCTGCTTATATTTTCTTCTATTTGTTTGAGGGAGTTTTTAATATCCTCTTTTAAGGCTTCTATTTGTTTCATAAATTTTTTTTAATGTTATTTCCTTCTGTTCCTTCTTCATTGTTATGCTCAGGTCTTGAAAGTATAGAACTACTTGCTTCTTCTGGTGGTTTCTTGTTGACCTTTGTATTGTTGTATGTATTTTTGCACTGCTATATTCCCATTGATTCCCCAAATCACTCTTGTTTAGTTCTTGGTCAGATCTTAGTGAGTTGTTGGTCTGAGGGCTCTTAATCAGCTGTGTGTTCATAGGTCAGCTGCTCTTGTGAGGTTGCAGTGCTATGATGCCAGTTATCACCTCTTGACCTCTCACCTCTCAGCTGTGCACCCAGGGACTCTGCTGTTCTCCTGCTGCTATTATGCCAGCCATGGTCTGGGCCGACTGTGTTCTGCACTGAAGCTGAATGCCTGTCTTAGGGCCTGGGTCAGGTGGCGGGAGTCACTGTTTGACCTCTGACTTCTCAGCTATGTGCCTAGGGACTCCCCTGCTTCCCTGCTGTTATTATGCCAGCTATGATTTTGGTGGATTGTGTTCTGCCCATCCCAGGGAGTAGATTTCATTACCTGATCTCTCACCTCTCAGCTGTGTGCTCAGGGACTCAGCTGTTCCCCACACTGCTATTATGCCAGCAGTGTTCTGGGTGGTCTGTGCTCTTTGCGGAAGCTGAGTTCCCATCTCTGGGCCTGGGTCTAGATGATGGAAGTCATAACCATTGTTTTTTTTTTTGACTGTAGAAGTTCAAGTGATTGATCAGAGCTTTCATATTTACATAACAATGCTTTATTTATCTTGTGATTTTTAAGGGATTCTTACAATGTGAGAATTTTATTAAAATTAGAGTTTCATTATGTGGGAAAAGTTGTTGAAAGTTTGGAAGTTCCCCCAAAATTTTAATTAATCTCTATTTCTTCTTTCAGCTTGCAGCCAATTGTGATGTGTTTGTAGAAAACTATGTTCCTGGCAAACTTTCTGAGATGGGCTTAGGCTATGACGATATAGACAAGATTGCTCCTCACATCGTCTACTGTTCCATCACAGGTATTTCAGCCTCATGTTATCCTTAATGAGATTTTTTTCTTCTGTGAGAAACTGAATTCTGGACTGGAAAGATGGCTCCTTAGGAGATTAGACTTCTCTTCTAGAGGACTTGGATTTGATTTTCATTACCCACAAGGCAGCTCACAACTGTCCTTAAGAAAACAAGCAATGAGACACTTGGTGGGGTCTTGCGGGGGGGCACTCATATACTTTTGATGAGAGTATAACTTTTTCTGGCTACTGTGGAAATTAATAGGGACAATATCTCAAAAAATCTAAAATTAGAAATAGCATATGATTCAGTTATATTATTCTTGGGTCTATACCAAAGTAGATCAAAGTCAGCATATGTTAGAGATATCTAATAGCGCTTATTACTACACTATTCACAATAGCTTGTTAAGAAATTAGCATAGTTTGATCATCAATATATAAACAAGTAAAGAAAAGTATAGAGACACAATTACATTTTAATTAACTATAAAGAAGAAAGAAATCATGTCAGTTGTATAAAAGTGTATAAAACTAGAGATCACTATGTTAAACAAAATAAGACTCAAAAAGACAAATATTGCATGTTTACCTCATATGTTGAATCTAGAGTTTTTTAAACATGAAACCATAAGAGAGGCCATTTGGAAAGAAAAATAAGGATCATCGGGAAGGAGTAGGAAATTGTACTCTGGGTACATATGATCAAAATATATACGTAAATGAAAACTACATCATAAAAGACATTATTGTTTAAATCACTATATAATAAATCCCTTCTTGATTTAATATTAAGCAATTCATCACCTTCCATACTATGACAGTCATTCTGAAATGCTGTGATGAATGAAATGCCATGATCAAAACAACGTGGGGAGGAAAGCAAAGCTATATTCATCTTAGTGCTTGTAGGTCAACATCCAGGTAAATCAGGGAAGGAACTTAAGGCAGGAACCTGGAAGCAGGAACTGAAGTAGAGGTCTCAGAGGAGTGTTGTTTACTGGCTTGCTCCCCATGGTTTGCTTAGTCTGCTTTCTTATAGCACACAGGGCCATGGTGGCACTAGCAACAGTAAGATGGGTCTTCCCACATCAGTGATCAAGAAAATGCACCACAGGCAAATCTGGTGGGGACATCTCCTCAGTTGAAGTTTCCTGTTCCCACATGACTTAGCTTGTGCCCCACTAATGGAAAACTGACTAGCGATGTGCACTAGACGTGTGATTATAGGATGTTGAGCAGCTCCACTTGAGTTTGTTTTGGCTGTTGTCTTTCATTTGTTTTTTTAAAAATATTTATTTTTATCTTATGTAAATTGGTGTTTTGCCTGCATGTATAACTGTGTGAGGATGTCAGATCTTGGAGTTACAGACAGTTGTTAGCTGTCATATGGATGCTGAGAATTGAACTCAGGTCCTTTGGAAGAACAGTCAGTGCTCCTAACTGTTGAGCCATCTCTCCAGCCCATCATTTATTGCTAATTATATTGGAACTAGTAGAAGTCAAGAGCAAAGAAACTAGTCAGAAAGTCTAGCAAACAGATTATTTAGAAGCAAAAGTCATCTAGGAGTTGTGAGTTTGTGTGGCTATAAAGCAAGATTAATTTCTTTTGTAGAAGTTTGTCATTATTGCTAGACTATTTTTTTTATTTTTTAAAATAAGACTGATCATACCCATGTAAGGTTGCACATGTCAGCATGAGGATTCTTGATTCTTGTCTTTCCTGGTGTCCCTCAGTGTTGCTACTGTATTGTCAGTGCTGCCCAAGGCAAGTTCTGTCCCCTTTGGAGTTGGCTGTTTTACTGATGAGAGTAATGTTTAAGTGCCTGGGATTTGCTTTAACAAAGTGCAACAGTTGTATAGTTGAATTTGCCCCAATCTAAGAAATCTGGCATGCTGAACAAAAATGCTAAACTGATTTCAAAGGCTCCCACCTTTTTTATTTCTGTGGTCTTTATTACTTCAGAGGAAGCTGAATGTGAACAGTAGGGGGCAGTGTTTAAAAAGCTATTGTTCACCAGGGATAACTTTTGCAAAAACTGCAGTGCTCTCTGTGAACCCAGATAGGGTAAATCTCTGATGGTACAGATTTATATATTTTTTTAAAATAAAACACTTTTTAAAATTATGTTATTATTATTTAAATTTAAAAGAATTTAAAAATTATTATTAAATCATGTAAAAATGATCACTCCATATCTCTTTATACTTGTAGATCTAAAAAGATACCTCTCTTAGCAATGTAAAGTTGTGTCTTTGGAGCATGTTTTTAATAAAAAAAATTAGTAGTGTGAATCCTTCCCATCACATTTAAACCTTTTTTTCCTGTTTGTCCACTCCATTACTCTTTCCTTCTGGAAGGGTAAATATGACAGTATTTGACTAGATTGAATTTTGGTGGGAATAGTGAATATTCATTAATAAAACTTCCTTTGGGGCATGGAATTTGGGAAAGGAAGTGGCTTGGAAAATGAAATTTTGATTTTGCCACTTCACCATTAGTATCTTCTTAATCTCCATCTCTTATGGATTGGATGTGGATTCCTCTTGAGGAAATCCTGCCTGGTAAAGGATGCTAAGGGCTCAATTCGGAGAGCATGTCCAAGGGTTTAGACTTACTCCTTAGCTCTAAGACCTTGGAGCATGTCTCTGGAAAACAGAAGAATATATACTAGAACAAGAAGAACAAAATGAAATAGCCAAGATAGTTCTTTACTAAGAACTATTGCAGCATATTTCCCTGATAAATAATAAATATTTAAATGAATAAATAAAAATAAATAAAATGATGCTGTGATTGTGCTATGTCAGAAACATAAATAATCACATTTGTATCTTTATTTCATGTTAAAGGTATTGAGTAATAATTAATTCACAATGTATGGCAGTTTTGTTGGCAACTATTTGTTGAACAGTTCATTCTTCTTGATACATCTAGCCGAGCCAAACACAAGTTATTTTATCACAATTTTATTTACTAATATCAACTCTTTCATTACACAGCACATAGTAAGTCTCTATATATGTATATTATAGAATGGTTTCACAGGGTTTAAAAAGACAGAATTAAAGGAGTTTCAAAGAGGCACGAGAAGCAGAACTGATAGAGATGGAAAAAGTCTATGGAATAACATACTGATGCTGCAGATGTTGCTGCTGAGTCAGGCTGCAGGACCCAAGTTGAACTGCAGAAATGAGGTGTAGTGGAAGCTATAGAGGCAAAGGGCAGGTCTAGACAGATGAACTGGTGGATGGACTGATAGCAATTCAAGAAGGCTGTATCAATAGTGAGAATGGAGTTGACTGAAGTCTCTGGGACAGTCAGGCATTCTTTACCTGTCTACCCCTGGACATACACTGCATAGTCAGGTGACAGGTTGGTGCGACCAATACTATTCCAGTGTTGTATCCCCCTTGTCTTTGGGATCCAGGTGAGGCAGTTATACTCTTTTGTCAGTCTGGTATGTCTGACAAGTTCTTGGGCCTGATTTATTCATTTATTTGATATGGCTTTAATAGCTCAAATGCTTCCCTATTCCCCATTTACCAAATAAATTTATAGCGTTGTGCACTTTCTTACTTTAGGAATGGATTGTTTATCAGCCTGTGCTTTGTGGTTTGAACTGGACAGACAGTGTTGTGTACTTGTCCACCAAAGTACAGAATGAAATTCTGCTTGCAAAATAGTCGTACAAAGCAGTGCACAACCTGAAAACTTCTGTTTTAGACAGTATAAAGTAAGCTAGGGCACAGCCTGATCACAATAAATGTATTTTTCAGACAATTACAGTAGAACTATTTCCCAGAAGTATGAAGAATGTAGTTTATTCTATATATTGAAAAAAATGTTTTAAGTTCTAAGTATGAAAATTCAGACTAAAATATTTTGAAAATGTTGTAAGTTTAAAAAATATTATAAGAGAATATCTTCATGACTGAAGTGTAAGAAAGAGTTTTGTAGAAAACACAGACTACAAACAACAAAGAAAAATGTTGGTTTACTTTTTAAAATTAAAAACTTTGCACATCAAAAGGAACCATTAAAAAGTTAAAAGATAAGTCATAATATCTTGGAAGAAAAATCAAGAATGAAAAAAAATTCAAATTAAATAGGAAAAAGAGGTCCAGTTCAGCAGAAAAAAATAATAAAGGAAACTTAAAATTTGTAAATATGATACTCAACCTCATTCTTCTTCAGTAAAATGCCATGTTAAAGAAATACACTTCACATTCATGAGTTTGACAAACATTTAAGTCTGACATCACAAAACATGAACAGCCACATAAAACCTTTGTACATTGCTGATAAGAACAGATGCTGAGTGGTTTTATGTTGACTTGATACATACTGGAGTCATTTGAAATATGGTAACCTCACTTGAGAAAATGCCCCCCCCCCTAATATGGGGCTCTAGGTAAACCTGTAGAGCATTTTCATAATTAGTGACTGATGGTGGAGAGTCCAGCCCACTGTGGGTGGGGCTGGCCTTGGGCTGGTGATCCTTGGTTCTATAGGAAAGCAGGCTAAGCAAGCCATGAGGAGCAAGGCAGTAAGCAACACCCCTCCATGACCTCTGCATCAGCTTTTGACTCTAGGTTCCTGCCCTGTTTGCGTTCCTGTCTGGACTTCCTTCAGTGATGGACTACAATACAGATGTATCAGCCAAATAAACCCTTCCTTCCCAAATTTCTTTTGATTATGTTTTTATCATAGCAACAGTGGCTGTAAGTATTGATAGGCCATAGGTATATCTGATGGGAAGCCATTTAAAAGCTCTTGTGAAGTTATTATACCTGCAACCTAAAATTTTGTTAATATGTATGTACTTGTAGAAAATGAAAGTTTCCTGAATGTTTTACAATTCAAAAATAAAAGTTGAGAAAGAAAGTTGTAGGAACAGGAGCATAGTGGGGACATGGGAGGGAAAATAGAGATGAATATGATCAAAATACAATATAATCATGTCTGAAAATATCAGTGAAACCCGTTACTATGTATAATTCATTTGTGCTAATAAAAATAAATAAAATTAAAGTTAGACTCTTAATCTTTATGGTCACATAGCATTGTACATCATTTTTATCTTGAATAAATAATCAAATGGGATATGACAGGTTTTGAAACTAAAAGGATCCCTCTGTCATCTAACAAAAAACTACTGCTATAAACCACAAGTGTTGTGTTGCCTTCTTTTCAGTCGGGAAATATATTTTTCCCAGAATTTCAGAATGTTGTAGCCATCTGCCTAACCTCATAGTGAGTTTGGTATATTTACATTATACTAAACACAGTATTTAAACAGAGGATGATGCCATCTGCAGGAGAAGAGAAATTAGTGAATAATCACAAGATTTCAAAACAGCCCTAAAGTAAGCACTGAGATATGTGTCTGCAGCTGTGAGCTGATTCCAGAAAGTGACTTTGTACTTTCCTGCTGTTCCCTAATGCATAACCTTTTATCTTCAAGTGTTAAGAATAGAGAAGATGTGCTGTAAACAGACACTGTCTTTGTTCCCAGTCTTCTCTATAAACCTGCACTGTTGTGTTGACCTATTTGCCTCATGGAGGATGAAATCCCAGGAAAGTTCTCTATATTTTTGTTATTATTTTATTTAAAGTATTAAAAATTGTAGTACAATTTAATATTAAAGCTTAAGCTAAGGCCATGATGCTACATAAAATCCCAGTACTTGGGAAGGCAGAGGTAAGAGAATAGAGACTTTGAGACTATCCTCTGCTACATAGCTATTTGGGACCAGTCTGCATTGTAGGAGTCCCTCTCTCAAAAATAAGTATTAAAAAATGAAAAACCTTCAGGCTCTAGAACAATTTATGACTTCCCCTTTTTTCTAGATTTGGCTCTCTTTGTTGGAAATTTGGAGAAAGGAAAGGAGGGAAGAACAGAGGAAGAAAGACTTAGAAAATCACAGCCAATTCTTTTAAAAAATGTTTTATTATTTCAGAAAAATACATTATATCTTGATGATATTCACCCCTTTTCCTGACTCTTCCCAAATCAACCCTCTATTTGATACCCGCTCAACTTTGTGTTCTCATTTGTTTTTAAACTCACTTAGTTCACATGGTGCCATCTGTATGCCTTTGGGTGTGTGGCCATCCACTGGAAGATTTCCTCATTTTGGAGAGCACACACTACAGGAAATTAACTCTCCATTTCCCAGCAGCTATCAGTTACCAATACTTATTAGTTAGTGAGGGACTAGGTGATACATCCTGGCTTGATAGTGGGATTTTTGTGTGGCTTGAGCTTATACAGGTCTTATGCTGTCACAACTTTGTGTAAACATGAATCCAAAACTGTAGGCTGCTTTATGAAAAATTCTTTAAAAATAGATTAATTTAAGGTAACAATGATGGTGGTGACTGTTGACACCTGACTTGGAGCTTTGAGAAGTTTGAGAGATCCGTGGAGGCTCTGAAGGGAGAGGAGTCTACAGAGCCTAAAATAGCTCCAGTACAGCTTAAAAAACGCAGAACAGACCTGCCATAAGCAGAGACTGACAATCTCTAGTCTGGAGTTCCTGCAGATATAAGCCAGTATGTGCCAGTTCCCAGCATGGAGCCACCACTTGTTCTGCTGGGAGATGGAAAGATCAGACAGAAGTGCTACGCACAGTGTATAAGCACAACAGTCACCCCAAATCTAGAACTTAGGATAGAGTAGGGTGCAGTAGCTGGGAGATCCCCCAGAAACATATCATTACTGAATAGGGCTGTTCCAGCATGGAGCCACTGTGGCTACATCCTGTGCTGCTTGCCCTGCTGAGAGACAGTTCAGGAAAACCTATAAGCACAAAGGTCAAGCTGGGTGAACCTCAGGATAGCAGAGCTTGTTCAGAACCTACCCCTAGATTCCCTGACTATCCCTCATATTACCTGGACTCTGGGTATTAGCAGGAAATCTGTTTGCTATTGGAAATGGTCCAATATTTATGGTGCTTCAGAAACAAGAAACTTATGCCACCTGAACCCAGATCTTGAGATGGCTACTTGGCTTTGGCGCTGAGTACAGCCTGCCCAGAAAATGGCTGGCATAATAGCAGCCAGGGAACAGCCAAGTCCCTGGGTGCACAGCTGAGAGGTGAGAGGTCAAGAGGTGATGACTGGCATCATAGCACTGCAACCTCACAAGAGCAGCCGACCTATAAACACACAGCTGATTAAGAGCCCTCAGACCAACAACTCACTAAGATCTGACCAAGAACTAACCAAGAGTGATTTGGGGAATCAATGGGAATATGGCAGTGCAAAAATACATACAACAATACAAAGGTCAACAAGAAACCACCAGAAGAAGCAAGTAGTTCTATACTTTCAAGACCTGAGCATAACAATGAAGAAGGAACAGAAGGAAACAACATTAAAAAAAATTTATGAAACAAATATAAGCCTTAAAAGAGGATATTAAAAACTCCCTCAAACGAATAGAAGAAAATACAAGCAGATAGTTAGAAGAGATCAACAAAGCCCTGAAGAAAATATAGAAAACCAAGAAAAAGAAAACAAACAGGTGAAAGAAATTTACCAAAAATTAAAAATTGAAATAGAAGCAATAAAGAAAGCACAAACCAATACAAAACTAGAACTAGAATATCTGAAAAAAAGATCCGGAACCACAGATTCAAGCATAACCAACAGAATCCAAGAGATGGAAGACAGAATCTCAGGGGTGGATGACTCAGTAGTCATAATAGATACATCAGTTAAAGAAAACACTAAAACCAAAAAAGTCCTAACACAAAATGTTCAGGAATTTTGGAATACCATGAAAAGGCCAAACCTGAGAATAATTAGAATCAAAGAAGGAGAAGAATACCATCTTAAAGGCACAGAAAATATATTCAACAAAATCATAAAAGAAAACTTCCCCAACCTAAAGAAGGGAATGCCTATAAAGATACAGGAAGCCTATAGAACACCAAATAGACTAGACCCACAAAAAAGTCTGCTTGCCATATAGTAATCAAACCACTATGCCTACAGAACAAAGAAAAAAATACTAAGAGCAGCAAAGGGAAAATGCCAAATCACCTATAAAGGCAGACCCATCAGAATAACACCTGACTATTCAATGGAAACAATGAAAGCAAGAAGGTCCTGGTCAGACATTATACAGACACTAAAAGTGCATGGATGCCAACCTAGATTACTGTACCCAGCAAAACTGTCAATCAACATGATGGAGTAAACAAGATATTTCACAACATAATCAGATTTAAACAATACCTAACTGTTGTAAAAGGTTTCCCGGCCCATTTGGGCCGGAGGTTTGGACCTGGCCTGCGGTGGCTTTTTCTCCCCAAAGAAATGAATCAGACACTTAGATAAATTTTATATTGTTTGGCCATGTCTCAAGCACATTACTAGCTAGCTCTTTTATCTTAATTTAACCCATTTCTTGTAATCTATCTGCCACGTGTCCCAGCCTGTGGCTCACCTGGATTTTTTACATGTTTCTTCCTCGAGTCAGAAGGAGACTGGCTAACTCTGCCCTTCTCCTACCTGCCTGTCCTCTGATCCTCCACCCACTTCTATGGTGCTGTGCATAGACCAAAACAGCTCCTTTAATTACAGCATACAGAGAACATTCTACCACACCTAACCAAAAATCTCACCCTATAGAGAAATTTGCCTAGAGGGAAAACTCCAACCTAAGGAAACCAGAAACACCCATGTAACAATTGATAAGCCCACAGAAGAATCCCCCCTCCCCCGAAAAATGAAATGCAAGCTACTACCAAAATGAAGGGAAATATTGATCATTGGCTATTAATATTCCTTAATATCAATGGACTCAATTCACCTATGAAAATACACACCCTGGCATGATGGATACAAAAACAGAAACCATCCTTCTACTGCATACAAGAAACACACCTCAACTTTAAAGACAGACACAGACTCAGAGTAAAGGTTTGGAAAAAGACTTTTCAATCAAATGGCCCTAAGAAACAAGCTGGTATAGCCATTCTAATATCTAACAAAATAGTAGACTTTAAACTAAAATCAATAAAAAGAGACCAGGAAGGTCACTACTTACTCATCTCAGGAAAAATTTACCAAGACATGATTTCAATCCTGAACATCTATGCCCCTAGTACAAGGGTATCTACATATGTAAAAGAAACACTACTAAAGCTTAAACCTCATATCAAACCTGTTACACTAAGTATTTATCAGTTAATAATGGGAGAACTCAGTACCCCACTTTCACCCTTGAATAAGTCAGACAGAAGCTCAACAGAAAAATAAGGGATCTATCAAAAGTTATGACCCAAATGGACTTGGTAGATATATATCAAAACCTCCATTCAAACACAAAGGAATATACATTTTTTCTCAGCACTCCATGGAACTTTCTTTAAAATTGATCACATACTAGGTCATAAAGCAAATATCAACAGGTACAAAAAATGGGTATAACTACTTTTACGATATCAGATCACCATAGTCTAAAGTTAGAGTTCAACAATATGAAGAATCACAGAAAGCCTACCAACACATGGAAACTAAACATCACTCAACTGAACCACCTCTGGGTCAAGGAAAAATTAAGAAAGAAATCGATGAATCAAAGAGTTGGTTCTTTGAGAATATCAACAAGATAAATAAACTCTTATTCAAACTAACCAAAAAGCAGAGAGAGAGAGTATCCAAATCAACAAAATCAGAAATGAAAAGGGGAACATAACAACAGACCCCCCCCAGGAAATCCAGAGAATTATCAGGTAATACTTTGAAAATCTATACTCCAAAAGAAAGGAGAACCTAGAAGAAATAGACACCTTTCTGGACAGGTACCATTCACTCAAATTAAATCAAATCAGATTAAAGATATAATAGTCCTATAACACCAAAGGAAATTGAAGCTGTCATTAAAGTCTCCCATATAAAAAAAGCTCAGGCCTAGATGGTTTCAGTGCAGAGTTCTACCAGACATTCAAAGAAGAGCTAATAGCAATACTCCTCAAACTGGTCCATACAGTAGAAACCAGAGGAATGTTGCGGAACTCTTTTTATGAGGCCACAATAACCCTGACACCCACGCCATTCAAAGATGCAACAAAGAAAGAGAATTACAGACCAATTTTCCTCATGAATATTGATGCAAAAATTCTCAACAAAATTCTGGCAAACTGAATCTGACAACATATAAAAAAGTTATTTACCATGAACAAAAGGCTTCATCCCAGAAATGCAGGGAAGTTTCAACATAAGAAAAACCGTAAATGTCATCCATCATATAAACAAAGGCAAAAAACCACATGATCATTTCCTTAGATATTGAAAAAGCCTGTGATAAAATCCAACCCTCCTTTATGATAAAAGTCCTGGGGAGATCAGCAATACAAGGAAATTTCCTAAATACAATAAAGGTGATTTACAAGAAGCCAACATTCAACATCAAACTTAATGGAGAAAAACTCAAAGCAATCCCACTAAAATTAGAAACTAGATAAGGCTGTCCTCTCTCCCCTTATCTATTCAACACAATTCTTGAAGTTTTAACTAAAGCAATAAGAGAACGAAAGGAGATTAAGGGGATACATATGGGAAAAGAAGAAGTGAAACTATCTCTATTTGCAGATGACCTAATTGCTTACATAAGTGACCCACAACATTCTACCATGGAACTTCTACAGCTGATAAACACCTTCAGCAATGTAGCAGGATACAAGATTAACTCAAAGAAATCAGTAACTGCCTTATACACTAAAGATAAAAGGGCTGAAAAAGAAATAAGGGGAACATCACCTTTTATAATAGCTGCAAATAGCATTAAATACCTCAGTGTAACTATAACCAAAGAAGTAACAGATCTATTTGACAAAAACTTTAAATCTCTGAAGAAGGAAATTGAAGAGGATATCAGAAAATGGAAAGATCTCCCATGTTCCTGGATAGGTAGGATCAACATAGTGAAAATGGCAACCTTACCAAAAGCAATTTACAGATTCAATACAATTCCCATCAAAATCCCAACACAATTTTTTACAGACCTTGAAAGAGCAATACCTTTTATTTGGTATAACAGGAAAGCCAGGATTGCCAAATCAATCTTTCTCAACAAAAAAAATTTAGGAGGCATTACCATATCTGACTTCAAATTATACTATAGAGCTCCAATAATAAAAACAGCTTGGTGCTGGCATAAAAACAGACTTGTGGATCAATGGAATCAAATTAAAGACCATGACATTCACCCACATACCCACGAACACCTGATTTTTGACAAAGAGGTAAAAAATATTCAATGGAAGAAAGATAGTATCTTCAACAAATGGTGTTGGCATTACTGGATAGTACAGTGTAGAAAAATGGAAATAGATCCAAACCTACCACCTTGCACAAAACTTAAATGCAAGTGGAGCAAAATCTCATAACATAAACCCAGCTACATTGAACAAGATAGAAAAGAAAGTGGGAAATACCCTTCAACGCATTGGCACTGGTGGACACTTTTTAGATATAACACCAGTAGCACAGACATTAAGAACAACAATCAATAAGTGGGACCTCCTGAAACTGAGAAGCTTCTGTGAGGCTAAGGACACAGTCAATAAGGCAAAAAATGACAGTCTACAGAATGTGAAAAGATTTTTTACCAACCCTACAAGTGACAGAGGACTGATCTCTAAAATACATAGAGAACTCAAGAAACTAGAGCCCCAAGCTCTTTTTTTTAAAAAAAACTTTATTTATTTATTTATTTGCCTCGGTGTTTTGCCTGGAACTGGAACTACAAACAGTTGTTAGCTGCCATGTGGGTGCTGGGAATCGAACCCGGGTCCTCTGGAAGAGCAGATGTTGCTCTTAACCACTGAGCCATCTCTCCAGGGTTATTAAGAGCCCCAAGCTCTTAATAACCAATTAAAAATGGGGTTCAGAACTAAAAAGGGAGTTCTCAGCAGAAGAATTACGAATGGCTGAAAGGCACATGAAAAAATGTTCAACATCTTTAGCCATAAGAGAAATGCAAATCAAAACAACTTTGAGATACCACCTTACACCTGTTAGATTGGCTAAGATAAAAGGCACAGATGACAGCGTATGTTGGAGAGGATGTGGAGCAAGGGGAACACTCCTCCATTGTTGGTGGGAGTGTAAGCTTGTTCAGCCACTTTGGAACACAGTATGGCAGTTTCTCAGAAAACTGGGAATCAATCTCCCCAAGGATCCAGCAATACCACTTCTGGATGTATACCCTAAAGATACACATTCACACTTGAAAAGCGTTAGCTCAACTATGTTTATAGCAGCATTATTCGTAATAGCAAGAACCTGGAAACAACCTAGATGCCCTCAACTGAGGAATAGATCAACAAGCTGTGGTACATCTATACAATGGAGTACTACTCAGCTGTAAGAAAAAGCAATATTCTAAAATTTGCAGGCAAATGGATGGATATGGAGATTAACCTCCTGAGCGTGGTATCACAATCTCAGAAAGAGAATCTAGGGATGTACTCACTTATTAATGGACTTTAAAAAAATAAAAAGAGCGAGATGTCATTGCTAGAATCAACCAAGAACTCAAGGCTAAATGACACAATGCCTCACTTCTCCATTGATGGCCTCTGGCATGAATCTGAGAGGTCTGATAACTGAGTTTGATGGGTTACATGATGTAAAATCACACACACACACACACACACACACACACACACACACACACACACATCCTATTGGCATCTCACATCACCTCACTGTCACTCTTATTTTACTGGTCAAGATAAGTTTATCTTAAAACTGCTCAAAATTGTTTCATATACCAAACTGACCTCTGATTAAATTGTTTGCTCACATGAACAAAAAAAGTGAAGGTGACTCCCCACTGATGAAGACAACATGTACTTCAGACATAGGACCAAGAGGATCTGAGCTAGACTGACTTGAAAATCTCCTCTTTGAAGACTAGCTCTCATCATATCAGAAGCAAAAATCCATGTAGAATTCCATAAGAGGGAAGCAATCAATAGTACTATGCTATGAATGATAACAACCAGCATGGCATAATAACCCTAAGGTACAATAGTAGGGCACACCTACATTGATAGTAACCAGTAGTACTCTAATGGACCTAGGGCCCACTCAACAAGAGGGAAATCATGTCTGCAACTGGAATCTAGACAACTACCCAGGGTTTATAAAGTCATGGATCTTGGGGGAGAACATGCAACCACTCTTCTACTAAACCAGCATAATCCTTAATTATGCTCTAAATATTTATTTTTATAACCTTAGAGAAAAATAGTTCTTAATTTCATCAAGAATTATATTTTGCAACAGATGAAGACCATTACAGAAAACAACTGAATATAAACAGTGTTGAGGAAGCCATCCCCAGATGATACATAAACAATATTATTGCTACAATTAGCACTCAGGGATTCAGGGATAATAGCAGAAGAGGAGACATACAGGCTGTAAGAGCAGAGGAGCAGAAAGTTTTCTGTGGGATTGTGTCTTTGTACCATACCTTGCAATTTTAATTTCAGAGAATCTACACTCAATATGTCTTAGCAAAACAGGTGACACACTGGACCTGGACAAGAATAACTTCAGTAGACATAATAACATAAAATGGGGGAAAGCACATGAAGTGTCAACCCTAGATAAAGAATAACTAAGGAATGCTTAGAACTGAAGAAACAGTCTTCTTTATAAAAGATCATACCCATTGTTTATCCAATAAAAGATGGTCAGCCTGGAAAACATAAGCATACAAATAGTAACAAGTAGTAAATAAACTTGGTAGATTGTGTTCACATATTTAGAAGTGTGTGTGTGTGTGTGTGTGTGTGTGTGTGTGTGTGTGTGTTCATGTGCATGAACACATAAAGTAAACTAAGCCATCAATTTGAGAGAGAACAGGAATGTTGGGTACATCTGAAGGGTTGCATGGAAATTAAGAAAGGAAAAAAGGATGTATCTGTAGTATAGACTCAAAAGTTATCATTAAAATACTTCAAGGAATAAACAGTAGACTTTCTTTATTTCTGTAACTGAGAAAATCCAAATGTCAAAGAAAGTATGTAATGTAAGATCAACCCTGGAAAACTAAAAAAAAAAAAAAATGACTAAAAGCTTAAAACAGCAATATGATTGGAAAAGTACTAAAGGAAATGGTGACAAATATTTTGTAGGTTGAAACCAGACTTCTGGTTGAGGCAATTGAACCTGCAGTCAAAAGCAAGCTTACTCTTAGGTAAGAACATAGTTGTTAGAGAGTCAAACTAGGTTAAAGAGTACAATTAAAGTGTACAATTGGGTGAGAATGCAATTGATCCCCTTATATTAGCAGTTTACTATACTCCCATCTGGAGGAAAATTTTATGGTCTACTCAGATTCTGCAATAAGTTCAGGGATTTAGTTGGAGAGTGAGCCACATTCACTACAATCTAGCACAAAACATCCCATTCCATCTCTTATAGGTTCAGTGAATGAAAACCAGAAGCCATAAGGACAATGATAGTGTTATAAAGGTCTGGAGACTTCTGGTCTCCAGATGGTATAATACTGGACAGATCATAGAGGTATACCTTTTCTTTGAGCATGGGGGCAGTAGCTCAATACTGTTAATCATTCTTTTAATCTTAATTGTGTGTGTGTATGAACATGTGAGTGTAGGAGACCATGTAGTCCAGAGTTATCAAATCTGCTAGGAGTTCCAGGTGACTGTGAGCCCTAAAGCATATAGTTCTGGACACTAAATTGGGTTGCACTCTTAATTGTTGAGCCATCTCCAACACTATGCTAAGAATTGTTAAATATTATGATTACTATTAAGTGATAATGACATGTTCTGTTTTAGACTTTTGTTAAATCTTTATTGCAAATCTCTCTTTAATGCTTTGGGTAGATGACTAAATCTATCAAGAGTGGGTACTTGGGAGGCCATTTCCTTAGGCCGGGCAGCTTGAGCAGGAGATTTTTTTCTGAATAGTCCCTTTTCTGGTAAGCAGATAAAATATCTTCATGGAAGTCATGCTATTTTAACATTTAAAATCCAAGGAGACTTCAGAAACAATGAAGTCAACTGAAATCATAACTGGGCATATACTCTAGTCATGACCACTTGATACAGCCCTATTTCATACTTAGGAACACTATAAGCAAGACTAGACTCAGAGAGTCAATCTGGAGGCTTCATGAGAGATGATTAAAGATTTTGGATATAACATTCTCTGTAACAATCATACATATTGTGTCTTAGAAACTTTCATTTATTTATACAGATTAATTCTTATATAAAGGTATAAGAAGAAATATATGCTTATGAAATTATGAAATATCTATCAATGACCATTAGCATATATACATTTATATATACCAAACAATGATATGTTATTATGAAACACAAGTGAAGTTAACTAAGTGTAGAATTATTTTAGTATAATAAAGTAATTAATGTGTTCAAAGTAAAAAAAAAGAAAAAGGAAAAAAAACCAGGAAATCTTGAAGCAGGCCAACAATTTACTGCAATGAATATTTGCATGTAAAGCTGTTTGGACAAAAAATATACTATGAAACATACTGAAGTTTCCAGTGCCACTACCACAAATAAATAGTCAATGGACAAGTGGGAAAGATAGAGGAACAGAGAGGTGAACTTGAGACATGATGGTGATGACAAGTGTGAGCAAAGGCTGTAATTGGATTGAGAAAAATGCACTTGCTGTGTAGGGCCAGCAGGGTGGTGTGCAATAGCCTTGAGCTTGCTAAGACTTATCCCTGAACAGGTTGCCCAGTCTTGGTTCTGAGCAACCACAGAATGTCTGAGATGAACAGTTTATTTTCTAGATTGGACTTTCACGAAAGACCTCTGTGATCTGTGTGCTGCCATTGTAGGCTACTTTGGTATCCATGGGCCAATGCCCCAGCCTGTGTTGAAGCTGGAAGTTTATGTGGATTTCCTTGACTCTACAGCAGCCAAGGCCATGTTGATGTCAGTGACAGAAGTTTCTACCAAAGGCCAGGTGGTTGTTTGTGGTCTGTCTTGCTGACTGAAGCCATGTTGATGTCTGTGGGACATGATGCCATTGGGGGCAATGTTGATGTGTTTGGCCTGTGCAGCCAGTCACTTGAGGCCATGTTGATATCAGTGGTCTGTGCTGCCCCTGAAGTCATGCTGATGTCCTTAGCCTGTGCTGCTGTAGAGGTTTATGGAGATGTCTCTGACTTGTGCTTCAGGAAGGGACATGTTGATGTTGTCTGTGTCTGTTGTTTGTGTCTGTATGGCCACTGGAGACATACTGATACTGGAGACCATGTGGAAATCCATGATCTATACTCCAGATGACTGTAAACGGCAAGGAACCTAATTTTGCTATGGTATTGATGACTGCAGACTCACAGCTGAGGAGAGGCATGTAATGCTTCTGTGACAGTCCTTCTCCCCTTTTCCCAAAATAACAGCCTATACAGAAAACCATTGAAGAGAACTATTAAAAACTGTAGCTCTCCACTGTTGATGACTTGATGTTGTGCGGGTGCAAGTGGGGAAGGTATCAGTTTTCTTTAAGAGGGTAGCCACCAGTTTGACCATGCTTCACTGAGTATATGGGCAACACTTCCCCCTTTTTCTTCTTTTTTTTTTTGGGGGGGGAGAATCAACCACCGTAGGGAAGGCAGACCTGGGAGAACAGGGAAGTGACTGTGATCAAGGTTCATGGTGTGAAATTCCCAAATAATTAATAAAAATGTTATGTAAAATATAGATTAATTTTATATACAATTTGATTGTTTTACTTTTATAAGACATTCAGAATATTGATTAGAACTTTTCCATGATTTTTTCTTTATTATTGTTACATATATTTGTACATATGTATATATAAATACAATGTGCTAAATTCAATTAGTATTGCTAGTATATATGTGTTTAGAGCTGACCACTGGGATTAGAAAGCCTATCAGAGGGATTATCCTAGGAAAAGATGGATTCTCCTCATCTAATAGCCATTAATTGTCTGTAATTCTTCATCCAGCAGTGAGGCCATGTGAGACTTCCCCTTTCCACTTTGAAATATCAGTCAAAGTTGTCACTGTGTAGTCTTGTTTAGGCATTCGTATTGTATAGACTTTATGGGTGCTGTTTCCTATTCCATATAGAAGACACTGTGTCATAGTAGATGTCCTGGTCCTCCATTTCTCAGGGTATTTCAACTCCTTCTGTGATGTTTTCTGAGCCTTACATTGTCTTTTGACCAGTTTGGATTTCTGTGATGGTTTCCATCTGCTGAAAAAACAAGCTTCTTTGATAAGGAGTGAAAACTACAGTTATCTGTGGATGTAACAATGGGCATTTAGAATGCAGCAGGAATTATATTGATTTAGGGAAGTGGTTCTCCTTTAGGAAGTAGGTTCCCCTCCAGTGAGTGGAGGTCGAAGGACTGTCAGTTCAAGGCTAGCTTAGGTTTCATAGCAAGGTTCTATTTCAAGAAGGTCCTACGTCAGTCAAGGGCTGAACGTGTAGCTCAGTGATACAGAGCTTGCCTAGCCTAAGCAGGGTTCTGGGTTCTACTCCAGCTTCACAGACAACCCTCCAGCCACCCCTAAAAATAACCCTAATGGACTATGAATAAAATAATTATGTATTAAATTTAAAAAGGAAATTGCTCTTAAGTGACTTCTCTGTTGGGTATAACTAGTGGTATGTAAGTGCCATCATTTGTCATGAAACTATTATGTGATGAAAGTTTATAAATATGGAGCTTTAATCTAGTTCACACATAATTATTTTTTTGGGGGGCAGAATTTCCTTGTGTATCCTTGGCTATCCTGGAACTTGATCTAAGACCAGGTTGGCCTTGAACTCAGAGATTTGCTTGCTTCTGTTTCCTGAGTACTGGGATTAAAGATATGCCACAACAACTGCCCAGTAATTTTCTTTTTCTTATTTTATTGATTGTTAAAAGAAAAACCTAAGATCTAAGATGAATCTGAGCTTTTTTTCTCTACAAGCTCTGAAATTCTAGATCTCTTAGGACTAAATATTTGTTATAAATGTATTATGGCTCTTAATCCATCAAAATAAATTGGGTTAACATTTAGTCTATAACGTTGATATGGATATAATGGTTTACAATTTAAAGAATCTCTTGGAGGTTTTCGGAGGTGGTTCAGTAGGTATGGTTCACTTGCTATGCAAACATGAGGAACTCTCTGGGTGTTCAGCAGGCATTAGAAATCTGGGTATAGTGGCATGCTTCTCTAACCCCGCTCCTGGAGTTGAACTGAACTGAACACAAGCAAATACTGGGATGAAGTGGCTAGCAAATATGAAATAGTGAGCTCCAGGTTCACAAAGAGACTGTGAAAACAAGGTGGAGGAGATAAACAGAGATTCCAGATAAACAAGAAGACCCAGACAGAAAGACAACTTTTTTCTTTATACATGCATGGGTGAGCATATGGGCAACACCCAACCCCCACAAAAGAATTTCTTGGGAATCAGGGATCAGAAAAAAAATAATTTTAGTTAATGTGAAAGTATTAATTATTTCAAAACCTTTACAAATTGAGCGTTTCACAGATTGCATCAAATAAATGTGCCAAGGCTTAGCCACCGTCCAAAAACTTTCATCAAAACTAAATAGTTTCCCTATATAGTAATAGGCGTGGGAAAAATCCATAATTTAAAAGAAGCAATGATAGATAAGAAGACATTTTATACTTAAAAGGATAAAGAATAAATGTTAAAGTTAAGATAGCATTTCTTTCACGGATGCTAATGATTTTTTCCATTCTTCGGATGTTCTTTTAAGCCAACACAGTGAAGTACTACATTCTCAGCCCTTCATTAGAACTACAGCATATTTATTCACAAGGTCAGAAGTCTGTAGATCAAGAGTCATGAATGCTAGACTCAGGAATATTGTTAAACTCAAATTGAAGGACCAAAGATATCTGGTTTTAGAGATTTAAAACCCCATAAAAATTCCATAAATGAAAAATAGCAAAGCTAAAAATGTTGGCAAAAGCTTGATTATGAGAAAGGATAGCTTCAAGACAACCTGTTATAAATAGGCAAAGGACTTGAATAAAAATTTATCCTAAAAATATACAGATGATAGGGTTGATGGAGGTACACACCTCTAAAGAAGGGAGGCAGAGGCAGGTTGATCTCTGAATTTGAGGCCATCTGGTTTATAGAGTGAATGCCAGGACAGCCAGGGCCACACAGAGAAACTTTGTCTGTGTGAAAACCTTGTTTGTTTTCAACCAAAACAACGACAACCCTCAAAACAAAACAAAAACTCAAACATACACACATATTAGAGAGAGAGTCTCTCTCACACACACATACATACACAACAGAGAGAGAGAGAGAGAGAGAGAGAGAGAGAGAGAGAGAGAGAGAGAGAGAGAGGGAAGGAGGGAAGGAAGGAAGGAGGGAGGGAGGAGAGGGCATAAGTACAAGGAAAGATTTTCAATATTAGCAATTAAATAATGTTTCATAGGGCAATCTGCATCAAAAGAATATGAGGTGATACTTCATTTCTACTAGGATGTCTACAAAAGGAAGGTGAAATGGTAGGAAAAAGAAAGAAGAGTTGACAGGGATGTGGAGAAATTAGAATTCTTGTTGAGTGTCAGGGGGTTATACCTGCAGTCAGGTATAACCACTTGGGAGGCTTAGGCAGGGGGACCAACAGTCTGAGGTCAGCCGAGGTAGCACAACACACCCTGTGTCAAAATAAAATTGGAAACTTTGTGCACAAAACAGCAATAAGATTTAGTAATAAATTCCAGGTGTAGTGGTATAAGTATGTCATCCTAGTACTCAGAGGACTGAGGTAGGAGGATGGTTCTAGCCTGGGCTACATACCTAGGCCTTATCTTTAAAATTTTAAGAAAAAGAAGTGTTATATAATTCAGCAATTCTACTTCTGGGTACATTTCTAATAAAACAGATATCCAGATCTTGACAAGATTTATAGACTGATGTTCACAGCACCCTAATCTCAATAGCTTTAATGTAGAAGCAATTCAAGTTTCCATTGACTGATGAAATAAACATCTCTCTCTCTCTATCACACACACACACACACACAGACATACACACAAAGACAGAGAGAGAGGCAGAGAGGCAATATTCAACTTAAAAAGGAAGTAAATAAATGAGCCTTAAAGACATTTATGCCAAGTTATACAACAAAAAGAGAAATCTGATCTGAATTTATTGATATATGGTATCCAGAGCAGTCAAATTAAAAGAGATAGTGGAATAATTGTTTCCATGGCTTGGGGGAGAGTGGAGTAGAGAATTGTTTAATAGGCACAGGTTTTAAGGGTAAAAACCTATGAAAATCAGTGTAAGACACCACACCAATTATACAGCAGTGTGAATGTACTTATTGCCTCTGTATGTTGTACTTTTTAAAACGTGAAAAGCAGTGAAGACTCACTCAGTCTTAGAGGAAAACCATGAGAGATACTCAGATTATTATGCCACAACCACAAGCCATGTTTTAAAATGTGTTGTTTTTCCATCTACTTAACGATTGGGTATTTAATAGATAAAACAGGCTTTTGTACAATAACACATTGATACTATGTGTATACATTAAATGCACTTTACCATAATAATCTGTTTTCTTTATTTATTTTCAAACCAAAGGATTTGCCCAGCATTAACATGCAGCTAACACTTGTTTGTTGCTAAGTGATGGCCAGTATTTCATGTTTTAAGTCAAAATTCTATTTATACACTAATTTATATCTTTAGATTCTTATTTCTATTGCTCTTATTTTTATCATTCTATTCTAATAATTTATTATTTTTAATATTGTCTACACAATTTTTAAGTATTGAGGAAATAGAATTTAAATTAACATTTTTGGAATAGAATTTTCTGTTAGAATAAGTAGATACAACAATTGCTACTTTTACTTTAAAATTGAAAAAAGATGCTATTTTTACAGCCTTCTTGCATATTACCCACTTTTCTCACTGCAGCACTGTGGGACTATAGTTTGATCCTTGAATTCTAACTGAAAATTTAGGTATCAATTCCAAGAGCTATTTTCTCTGCCTCCCTTTCCTTTAAGCTAGTCTACAAAAACATTAGATGTATAGAATAAGAGTAAACATGAATATTAAAGGCTGCAAGGAAAAGATCAAATGAGTTATAAAGGCAGGCTTATTAGAATAACCCCTGACTTTTCAGTAGGGACCCTGTAGGGCCTAGCCCTAGATGGATGGTCTGCAAGCTCTGAATGACCACAGATGCCAACCCAGAGTACCCAGAAAGTAAAATAGAGAAAGTAGAATAGTGGCAAGCTTATCAATCACAATAGAAAGTAAAAGAAAAATATTTCATAATAAGAACAAATTTTAGCAATTTCTGTCTAGTAATGCAGCTTTCTATATGACACTAGAAGGAAAACTTCAGTCTGAAGAAAATGTTAGCTACACCCAAGAGGATGTAATAAATAAATAATTCTCAAACAATTAAACAACAGATGTCTAAAAATGAAATGAAAATACTACAACAACAATATAACAGGACTTAACATTGCTCATTAATAATTCTCAATATTTATAGTTTGATTTCCCAATAAAAAGGCATAGATAAACAGACTGGATTAGAAAACTGTATCCATTGTTCTCTTGCCTGCAAGAAACACTCGTACCACCAAAGACAGATACCACATTAGGGTAAAAGGATAAAAAATGATATTCCTAGAAAACAGAGCCAAGAAGCAAGCAGGAATAGATATTTTAATATCTGACAAAATAGACATTAAGTCAAAACTAATCAGAAGAGATAGGGAAGGATACTGCATACTCATTAAAAAGATCTGTCAAGAAGATATTATAATTTTAAACATTTATGCACTGAATACAAGGGTACCCAGTTTAATAAAAGAAACACTGTGATATCTAAAATCACATATTGGCTATCACACAGTGGTGGTGGATGGCTTCATTACCCTATTCTCACTAATAAATAGACAGAAATTAACTAACCAACGAACCAACGAACCAACCAACCAACCAACCATCAAAAAAACCCCTAACCAACTCACCAAAATACCACCACCACCAAACAAAACGCTGGAGTTAAATATACCATAAATCAAATGGAACTAAAATACACCTACAGAATATATTATACAAACAGAAGAATACACTTTCTTTTTATCATTACATGGAACTTCCTTTATAATTGACAGCTTATTAGGACACAAAACAAGCCTGAACCAAAAGTACACCAACTTATGGAAGATAAGTCACTATTGAAAGAAAATTGGGCCAAGACAGGAATCAAAAAGGAAATTAAAAACTCTTCAGAATTGAGCAACAATGTAACATAAACAAAATTATGGGGTAAAATGAAGGCAGTTTTAAGAGGAATGTCCATGGCACTAAGAGCCTACATCAAAAACCTGGTGGAACCTCTTACTAATAACTTAATGATAACGTTGAAAACTTAAGAAAAACAAGAAACAACACCCTGAAAGAATAGATGGGAAAAATAATTTAACTCAGAGCTGAAATTAATGAAATAGAAGCAACTATAACAACAAAACAAAACAAACAAAAAACAAATAATCAGTGAAATGAATAGTTGGTTCTTTGAAAAAAATAAACAGGATTTATTTAGCCAACTAACCAGAAGAAAGAGAGGATACAAATAAATAAAATTAGAGATGAAAGGGTGAAGACTACAACAGACTATAATGACATTCAGAGAATCAGGGGATATGTTTTAAAAGTCTGTATACTATCACACTGGAAAACAAAACAAACAAAATGAATAAATTTTTTGATATAAAATACCTATTAAATTAAATCAATATGAAATAAACAATTTAAATAGACCCCTTACCCCATAATGAAATAGAAGCAGTAATTAAAAATTTTTCAACTAAAAAAGTCCAGGTTTACACATGGTGGCTCACAACCATCTATGATGAGGTCTGGTGCCCTCTTCTGCAAAAACTGTATGCATAATAAATAAATAAATCTTTAAAAAAAAAAAAAAAAAAAAAAAAAGTCCAGGTTTAGATAAAATCAGTGGAAAAGTTCTTCAAAGACTAACTAACACAATATTCCTTAAATTATTCTAAAAAATAGGAACTGAATGAATATTTAAAAAACTATTTTTAAAGCCACTGTTGCCCTGGTACCAGAACAATATAAAGACTAAACAAAAATTTATAGGCCAATATATCTTATGAATACAGATGCTAAAATTCTCAATAAAATACTTGCAAGCTGAATTCAAAAACACACCAGAAGTAATCTTCTGTGATCAAGTTGATCATATGCAGGGACAGTTTAATATATATAAATCAATAAATGTAATCTGCAACATAGATTGAAAGTCAGAAACCACATTATCTTATTAGTTGTAGAAATCTCATTAACTGCAGAAAGGCCTTTGGTAAAATACAACGTCCTTTCCTGATAAAAGTCTTGAAAAGAGTAGATATATGAAGAACATATCTCAACATTGTAAAGGCAATTTATAGCAAGTCCACAGAAAGCATCATTCTAAATGGAGAGAAATGCAAAGCATTTGACACAGGAAAAAGACAGGGATGCCCACCTCTCTATACTTGTTCAATACAGACTTCAAAGTCTTAGACCAGTCAGACAACTGACAATGATTAAGGGGATACAAATAGAAAAGGAAGAAGCCAAGGTATCCTTACTTTTAGATGATATTATTTTATGCGTGAAAGACCCTAAAGCTATCACCAGGAGTCCTCTACACCTGATAAATGCTTTCAGCGAAGTAGCAGGATCCAAAATTAACAGACAAACCCCAAAAGTCTTCCAATATACAAGTGCCAAACGTACAGAGAAAGAGACAGAGAAATACAACTTTCCACAATAGCCTCAAAAATATCTTGGAAGAATACTAAACAAGCATGTGAAAGACTTATAAAATAAAAACTCTGAGACTCTTAAGAAAGAAAGTAAAGAAGACATCAGGAGACGAAAAGAAAGCCCATGCATATAGGTTAGAAGAATTAATACTGTGAAGAAGATGATACTACTAAATCAGTCTACAGATTCAATGAGCTACCCATCAAAATGTCAAGAAAGTTCTTCATAGAAATTGAGAAAATGATCTCAAGTTTCATACAGAAACACAAACAACACAATAAATAAAACAACCCTGAATATTAAGAGGATTTCAGGATGTATCACCACCCCAGATTTCAAGTTGTATTACAGAGCCATAATACAGCATGATATTGGCATAAAAACAGACACACTAATCATTGGGGTTGAATTGAAGATCCATATATAAATCCACACACTCCTAGATACTGTCTTATTTTTGTCAAAGAATCAAAAAAATGCACAGGAGAGAAAAGACAGCATCTTCAGCAAATGGAGTTGTCCAAGCTAAATGGCTCTGTGTAGAACAATGAAAATAGATCTTATCTATTACCCTGCACAAAACTTAACTACAAATGGATCAAGGACCTCAACAAAAGACCAGATACCCTGTATCTGATATAAGAGAAAGTAAGGAATGGGTTTAAAGTCGCTGACAGAGGAAAGACTTTCTGAATAAGATTATAAAAAGGCCAACATTAGGACTAACAATAAATGGTACTAATGGTACCTCATGAAGTGAAAATCCTTATGTACAGCAAAGAGCATAATTGTTTTATTTTTAAGAGATAGCCCTACAGAATGGGAAAAATTTAAACCAATTGTACATTTGATAGAGGGCTAGTATCTAGAATATACAAAGAACTAAAAATAAAAACCCATAAAACCCTTACAAATAGACATTAAATATAAGGTATAGAAATAGATAATTCTCAAAAGATGAAACTCAAGAACTGAGAAATACCTAAAAATATAAAATGAATCATGAATTAAAACTACTTTGAGATTTCATCTTACCCTAGTCACAATTTCTAAGATCAATAAAACAAAGGACAGTGCATGCTTGTAAAGATTCAGGAGAAGGATTCATTGCTGGTAGAGGACAAACTGATACAGATATGATGGAAATCAGTGTGGAGGTTCCTCCCAAAGCTCAAAATTGATCAACCACAAGCTCCAACTATACCACTCTTGGAGAATCTCTGTTACTACAGAGATACTTGCTCAGCCACATTTGTGACTGCTCTATTCACAATAGCCAGCAATTGGAAACAAGCTTTTAAATGTCCTTCAACAGATGAGTAGATAATAAAAATATGATGAATCTACACAATGAAATATTATTAAGCTGTTAATGAAATCCCAAAATTTGCAGGTAATTGGATAAAGCTAAGAACAGTCATTCTGAGTAAAGAACCCAGACCAAGGACGACAAACATTGCATGGCTTCACTATACATGGATATTAGCGTTTAAGCTTGAGATATGTGTGCTTCAATTACATAACTACAGATATTAGGTAGCTAGTAAGGGGTCAGGAATGAGGAGGGACGCTTTTAAGGAAGAGAAGATAGAGCATGATGTTATAGAGGGATTAAGGAGAAGTTACAATAGGAGCATTAAATGGGGAGGATAATGGCAGGACAGGGCATGGGAGACAATATAAACTAGAACATTTAATACTAAAGGTCTTTTGAAAAGCCACATAGAAATCTACTGTAGAAGTTCCCCAAATATATGCATATATAAACTAAATTTAAGTGGAGTTACCATATAATGGGGAGATAGTGCTCCAACTAGACACCATATACTACCAAATAAAACCTACAGTATCAGGAATGGTTTGTATAAATTTTGAGTTATTGGCCACAGAGGTTCCATAGACCTTATCCCAAATATTACAGCCAATGCTATTCTTTAGCCTCCCCCCAACCTCACAGTAAGACTCCATTGTTGAAGACACCACATACTTAAATGATCAAACAGAGAAGTTCAACTGGTGCCTAACTAGAAGATTCACCCCTATGGTCTAGGTTTTATATTACTGGAAGGTGCTATTCATGCTACCAGAGGAGAAAAGTAATCACCAATCTCACCCAGCTATGAACCCTTCAAACTACAGTTAACAGTATGCCTTGAATATTGCACTCATTGGTGCAACAGTGGCATAAATGTTATGGAAATAACCAACCACTTAAAAACATTGAATCTAAGACCTGTTCATGAGTGGGACCTATATCTGACACTGTTAATGAAGCTAAGAGTTTGAGACTAGATAGAGAAACCCCGCCAGTACTATTCTGATAAATGAACATAACAATAAAACTCCTAAAAGATACCGATGTAAGCTTATCAGAAAAGTTTCTTCTTCAAGTAGATGGTAACAAACACAGAGACTAATACCTGGACAATGTACAGAGTGAGAGACTTTGGAGCACTCATCCCTGGAGGCTCAGGGATCTAAATGTAAAAGGAGGCTAAAATATTGTAAGAGACAGACAATTCTATGGAAATAGATTACAAGTATATCAGACAGTGACAGCATGCTCTAGACCTGTACAGGTTTAGGCCATAGAAATTCTGAGCATGAATAAGGAAAAGTGACATAAAGTCCTAGTCAAGGCCTCAGATATCTCAGGTTTCCTTTCCTTGCTGTAGCATTCTATCTGAACCTTAAAGATAGTTTTCAGATCTGGACTCTGAAACTATCAATAATATATTGTGTAAAAATTAAAAAAATAGAAAAGATGATATTACAATTATTTAAAAAATTTCTGAGAAGTGTAATTTCCTTTTCAGATTTTCCTGAGAAATAAGGAAAAACTATTATTTCCTTACGGAGTCCAGTGAGTCATTTCAGTCATGTTCCTTTCAACATTGTAAGAAAAGCATTGGTGTGGGACCAGACTTACCTTAGTTAAGGGACATCAGAGTCTGACTCTCACTTCCATACTATCCTGACACCTGAACCTTCTACTCTTCTTAGCCCATCATGCTTCAGGCTGTTGTCTCTCACACACTCCTCAGGTCCATTTGAAGCTCAGCATATTCATGCAATGATTCCTCTAAACTGTACATAGTTTTTGTTCACCACAGAAATAATGCTTTTTAAAAAGTAACGTTTTTTATTCTTGAGAATTCTATACAATGTAGTTTGATTGTATTCACCCCCCACTCCTGTCCCTAATTCTTCTGAGACCTTCCCCACTATCCAACCCCTCTTCTTATTTATTTTTTTACATGTACACACATATATAAATATAACCTAATGAGTCCATTTAGTGTTGGTTACATGATTATGTACTTAGGGATGCCCATTTGGTATGCATAAACAGCTGGTTCAAGGCTGATTCTTCCTTTCTCAGCAGTCACTAATTGCCTATAGTTCTTTTTCTAGGTAAGAGGCCTTGGGGGATTTCCCCCATTCATTTTGGCATATCTACTGGTGGTGTCAATATTCATTTTTATTAACACCTTTTTTCTTTTAAAAAATTTATTTATTTTTTTTTTGAATGAGTGTTTTACCTGCATGCATCTAAGTATACTGCATGCATTCCTAGTACTATCGGGGGCCAGAGATGGGTGGTGGGTCCCTTGGAACTAGAGTTAAGGATAGTAACTGTAAACTGCCAGGAGAGTCCTGGGAACTAAACCCAGTCCTCTGTAAGAGCAGTGCATGCTCTTAACCCCTGCGATGTCTCCTCAGTCCCCATTGTTCAGGTCTTGTTCAGGTTACCATATTGTTGTGGTTTCACAGAAGCAACTTCCTATCTCATAGCTATGACACAGCCTTGCAGCAGGTCCTGTCCTAGTCCTCTGGCTCGTAGAATATTTACAGTCCCTCTTCTGAGATGTTTCCTGAGGCCTAGGTATAGGTGTATGTAGATGTAGATGTAGATGTAGATGTAGATGTAGATGATGTATCATCTGGACTTAAGTACCCCAGGGTCAATTGTTCTATGCATTTTGACTGCTTGTGGCTTTTTGTGATGGTTTTGGTCTGGTGAAAAAGAGAAGATTCTTTGACGAGGTTGGAGAGCTACACTGATATGTGGGTATAATATTTAGAATGTGATTAGAGGTTGTAGTAGCACAGGAAAGTAGCAAAGCAGGTTCTCCTTTAGGATCTGTGGCCTCACTAGCCTTGATTACTTAGCTAACTTTACAGTGCAGGCCAAATGTTGAGTAACTATATATATATGTATATATATAAATATATATATATAAAATGTAATATTATGTCAACATAGAACAGTATGATTTCCTATGGCTTTTCAAATGTCATTAGTGTTAGAAATATTCTTGTTTATACTTGTCAGTGTTTAGTTGAAGACACAAAGGATCAGTTAGCAACAGGAAGTCTCAAAAGATTCAGGTTGCTATGGGACTTTTACTTCCTCAAATACAATAATATACACATCTGCCCTTTAATTACCCCAGTGGCTTTGATCTGACATATTACTTGAGTGTATCTTGTTTATTATGTACTAGAATCAAGGAGATGACTGGGCATATACCTTTGGTCCATAATTTATCACCTTTTGTTTGGATGGAAAACATGAAGCAATGCACAATGTGTCCAGATAAAGAATCTCAGGTTAGGAGGTACAGAGTGGAACAACATTCATGAAATTTATTTTTCTATTGGGACATGTCTTCCCCCACTCTGCTTTCTGTGTTTTTCTGATGTCTTGCTGCATTTTGTTCTCCAGTTTAGTTGTTTGGAACAGGAGCAGGAAGGGTGGGCAGGCCACATTTGACCAGCCTCCTGTTTTTGGAACAAAGCTTTTGTAACCCCAGCCCTGCCCATTTGTTTATATAGGGCTTATAGATGCTTTTAGTTTTCAACAGACAAGTTGAGGAGTTACATCAGAGACCCCCAAACCTCAAAAAGCAGGAAACCAGGCCTCAGATTTAGAGCATTTGCTACTCATGGCCTAGAGGCAGGGTGAATACACATGATGGAGAAAAAAAAAGGTATTTTATTTGTACCCTTTTGAGTTTCCACAGTCTAGGCCCTGGGGATATTTAGGACTGAAAATGTGTTATGATGAAAAAGTCAGGACTTTGAATCTTGTGCCCACATTCTCAAGTACAGAATTTTCCTCAGTTAAAATAATTACAGAAGTAGTGAGAACAGCTACCAGGAAAATTCATATTTACTTTCACTATGTAACCTAATATTTACTATTTGTTGAGTGCTTACTATGTGATGAGTATCAGACTTAGCATTTGTTGTAGTGTTGTCTTATAAATAATATATAACTGACAGTTTACATATTGACCAATTTACGAATATGCCTATTCCATATAAAGCTTATTTGTATGTCAGTATTCACTTTAAAAGTAAATAATGGAGAATATAGAACATATTTATGGCTGCTCAGCTTGGATGTAAAGACATTTTATAGAGCCAGCCTGTGATTTTGGAAAATCATTATCCTGTTTTGAGTCTAACTGCCTGATACTCTAAAATGAAAGTAGGTCTGATTTGTTTTCTTTATAGATTGCTAGTGAGTCTGAGATGCAATTAAAAATGTAAAACTATAGATCAATCCTTAGATATTAAACAATATTCTACCATTAGATATTTTCACATAAATTTGGTATTTTGTAAACTGCTAGCTATATCTGGAACACCTCTTTTCAGAAACTGTATAATGGAGGTAAATGTGTGGAAAGCAGGCAATATGACCTTGACCTAGAGGCATGACCTTTGTGCTTTGAGGCCTCAGTGTACAGGATGTAGCTAGGCCAGTTTCAGACCAGGTGCATGCTGGTTCTCTTTCTGTTTGCTCTCTTGTGCTCTTGGAGGCCAGACTGCTTCAGTAATGATTTTAATATTAAAGTTCAAGGGGGACTATAAACTATTAGAGTAAAACACTGTGCAGAGGTTATTTCTGTCCCTAGATTCCTGCTGGCCGTTAATATTCTCTTGATATTATCACTTGTTATGTTATACTCATGCAGCTACATCTGTATCAAGGCTTCCAGCTACTCATTCACTCATCAGCAAATAGTTACTGTATCTTCTCTGTACTAAGAGTTGTAATGAGATTACAGAGATGTCAGCCTTGGGCAATGCTAGGCAAGTGCTCTGTCACTAAGGTACATCTCCAATCTGTAATGTAATGATTTTATTCCCTTCTTCCATTTCAAATGTCATATGTAGTCATCTTGATAGTAATATTGTGTCCCCTTTCTTTGTTTTCTCACTATACTAATGTGCCTGTAAGTATTACTCAAAAAATATTTGTTGAGTTAATTTCTGAGACTAATTGGATAGAATGGAAAGGAAGCTGTGAGTACTTTTCTGGAATAGGTGGGTGAGATGAATCTTTCTAGCCATAGAACAAGAACATTTTTGTCTCAGAGTAGGCTAAGATCAGAACAAGGCTGCTATTGCCTCTGACTAAGCTCACTATCTATTTTATTAGAAAGAACTGAAATCTTAGGACATTGTGGTAATATTTGGAGAATTTTACACTCTAAGGAACAGGCCCAGACCATGAGAAATAAAATCCCAGTGACTTATGACAGAGTACAAATAGGCCATAAACCATAAGCTACAGAGAGAAGACAAAGGAAGAGGACTGGAGAGTTTGAACTTGGGTTTGCTCTTTAGTATTTGATTCCCAGAGGAAATCTTTGATGTCTTAATGCAATACTGACGTATATTGATGACTTTGAGTTAATCACTAGAAAGATATAGAAAGAAAAGTCTGTTGCCTTTCAAAGATACTACTTGGGTGTAATGGGACATATTTCTTGTATCTTACTTAAGGTATGTATTCTAAAAAATTTAATTTACTTTTGATCCCTAGTACCTCAGAACTTATTTTCCTTTGTAATAAATACTCTTTTTTTTTAGGCAGCCTTGGGCTAGGGGTATTGACCCCTTAAGTGGTTAACTTCTCCCTCTCTCTTCTTTCTTTACCTATGGAACTCTTGCCATCTATTCCCAGATACATACACTCTCTCACATACTTAGGAAATTCGTATATAGAACTAAGGGAGAAACTAAAAGCTTCACCCCATCCCAAGCATCATCCTCTACCTCTGTGAGTTTCCTAGTAGAGAATTTGATGACATCCAGGAGTGTGACCCCTTCCCCATATCTGACTTAGCCCAAATATGAATACTGTGGGTCCAGGTGTCAGCACTGGACTCGACTCCAGCCTGGGCAGACTGCTTTTTTTGTTTCTCTCTTTCCTCCTTCTTTACTCCATCCCTCTTTGATGTACCAGAAGAACATGATGATTTGTTAGCTCTGCCAGTTCTTAAAGGAAAAGAAGCCCTTTGTATCCAAAAGTAGACCTACAGTGCTAACACATAAAGATTTTTATTCTGTTTGGGACACTTCAGACCTGTCTTAAGAAAGGTGGCATATACCTTTAATCACAACACTTGGGAGGCAGAGGCAGAAGACTCTCTTGTGAGTTTGATGCCAGCCTGGTTTACAGAGCGAGTTCCAGGACAGCTGGGTATTCACAGAGAAACCCGGTCTCAAAAAGCAAAAAAACAAAACAAAACAAAACAAAAACAGACAAACAAAAATTCAGTATACTGGTGAAAACCTGAGATCTAGTTTTCTGCTTTTGTATGGAGCTTTTGAGTGGCTATGCTTGAAGCTGAGAAAGTAAAGGCAAATTTTGCAATAGATTTCTCATGATATTGAAGATGCCAGAATGTAGGATATTTGCTGAGGGAAGCTGCATACATCTAGGAGTTGGCCCCCAAGAGACAGCACACATTTGCTATGGGCAACAAGTTAAAAAGGTGATCCTCCCCAAGTGAGGTGGAGCCCAGGTGATTCCATCACAAACTCCAGATGTTGGGCATGGAGACACAGGCTCTGGTGTTTTCCCTGCTCAGTTTGAGTCTGCTCTTCTCTTAATATTCCTTCATTCATTGGTTTTGGTGGTAATTTACATTGTATCCCATTGTATATTAGAAGTATATAACTTGGTTTTTATTTTATAGGGCTTCACAGTTAAATGATGACCTTTAATAAAGTTAGAACCATTAGGACTTTGGGCATTCTTATAGATTATATAATGGATTAGCATTATGAGTTGACCCTAGACCTTTGATGATGAGGGATGGAACATCATGATTTAACAGTGATGTGTTTGGGTATTACATTAGTAATGAGTAGACTTTCAATAATTAATTTTCATTGTCAATTGGATGGATTTTCAAATTACTTAGGAGATATACTTCTGGGTGTGTCTTTGAGGGCATTTTCCAGAGATATTAACTGAGGAAGCTTGAAGACTCATTCTGAACGTTTACTCAAAATGTAGGTGGTACCATGATCCATATGGGCCAGAGTTTTAAATTGAATAAGAATGGGAAAGAAGGAAGAGCCAGATGAGTGTTGGTATTTTTCTCTTTGTTTTTTGCTTGATGGAGATATGGAATTCCAACCACATGCTATGGCCTTCATGAGCTCTGCCACATCTTTCCTGCCCTCTACACTGAAACTATGAACTGAAATAATCTCTCTCTTAAGTTCCTATGGTCAGATATTTGTCATGACAATGGGAAAGTAACTAATGTACTGGCTATGACACAATAATCTCTTATTTTTCCTGTGAATGGATAGGATTTTTTTTTGTGTTAGGCCTGCTGCTTTGTTTTCTCTGGTTAGTGTGTCTTATAAGCATTGTTTAGGTGGGTGTGGCCATGTTGGCTTCTCTTATCCCTCTAATTAAAGAATTCTTAGGTTACTTGACATTTCTAGTCCCTGCCTTTTTAAATGGCTAATCAGGTTTGTTTCTTTCAAAATTAAACAGATTAAGCTTCAGATGGTTATACAACAAAGACATCTTCCCATCTTTCCCAGACCACATACCAAGAACATCATACTGAACCCTAGATCAAATGGGAACAAAATATTCTTTTAGGCATTCAAGTCAACAAAACCAGCTGTTACTTATACCAAGCAGGCTCCTCTTTCTTCCTCTTGTAATTCTACATTGTGTTTTTAGTTTCCATTTAGTTAAACTTTGGTGCAGTTGGCATCTTATAGATTATGGGCTACTAAGCCTCAAAGGTTATGTCTCAAAGATATCAACTATTATGAATGATATCAATGCCTGTTTTTTAACATGGAAAATTTCTTGGTATGATGTCATTTTCTGATCTTTAGTATTCAGCTACAACCACTTCCTTCTCTACAGTACCTCTTACATATTTTACCCTGTGGTCCCATTATGTCAGATCAGCAATGTCAACCAATACCCACCCGCTACCTCAATTAGCTCTGAAACAGCTCCAGATGATGATCTTTGACCTACTGTTATTGTTATCCATTTTATTGTTAAAATTTTGTCATCTTTGCTCATTTAGATTAGCTTCCACATCTCTCTGACCTCCCTCCCCTCATTCTTTTCTGTTTCATTCATCGCTGAATTCCTATTTAATGCAGAATCTAGGGTACCAGCAAATGACAATAAATGATTGAGTCTCATGCATCATATTTTTCTTTTTGTCAAATGAAGATAAAATAAAATTTTGAAGTACTTGAGGGTTTGCAGCCTCTACAGTATGAATGATTTGGATTTTGGGATAAACCTTTCTCCATTAGCAGGTAGAGGTAACAGGCTGTATCCTGTACCTTAGGCAGCAAAGAATCCCAGCATGCTATGGACATCTACCTGTATTCTTCTACTTTGCCCTTTGTTGTGTACTGAGACCTTGACTATAGAAACAGAGAAAGGGATGAAGTTGATAGAAGGCACACATTCTGTTTTATAAAACTATTGTTTTTTTTGAGACATACAGTTTACAGATCCAATGTTAATAGCTGGCAAATATTGTACTTATGGAATGAGATATTTGGCCACTTGTCATGCAACAATTCTTAAAAAAATGAACTTAAAAAACTCTTACTAGTGCCCCTGTTCCTTTAGTTGGTTTTGTATAGGGAGTTCCTTATGCAAAGATAATCACAGAATTTAATATAAAGGGATCCAAGGAGTCAGTCCAAGATGTTTCGGATCCCACTCCCCTTAGAGGAACACCTGACTCAGTCTTGAGATTGCGGGGAGAAAACTGGATCTGCCAGGAGTAGAGACTGAACTAGGCAATATTGGAACAGTGGGACCTTGGAACCACCTGCCGCCTGCCTGGGCTGGGTGTATGGGGAGTTGTGGAGAAGAGAGAATGACCTGATGTGTTGGGAGGGGGAAAGGACCTTGAATAAGAATATACAGGATAGAAAAAAAAGAATTTAATATAAAGGGAACAATGTCAAGAGATGACACAGTTATTTTATTTTCCTTTTTGGAGAAATATGCACACCTACTATATCATAATAACATTTCTGTGACAGTATATAAGAGCCCTGCATTTTTATTCTTTAAGTGGGGAAATTCAAAAAAAGGATGAGACTGTACTTGGTTGGCTATTACCATGATTAGTCATCTTGATATAAAATTTAAGGACCTTGTATCTTTGGGGACACAATGCATTAGAAGGAGGGTCCCTGAACTTTCATTATTTAATTCTATCTGGAAATACCCTCAAAGATACAATTAGAAGTGGTGATATATTACATGTTCAATAAAACCTGAAATATAAGAGAGATGAAACACCACAGCCAATTCTCACCCAGCTGTCTTGCAACTTTCTCAGCCTCACTCCTGGTTGCTTCTGCCTCTGCTGGGTTCCTAAGAGGTCTTATATACCCTCTCGTCAGCTGTATCTGATCCAGGTTAGGATTAAAGATGTAAACTACTCTATTTTATAGCTATCCTTGAACTCCCAGAAACAGAGGAAGGTATGTGCTATTGAATCTCAGCTGTTTGTCTTTGTAACTCAAGGATCAAGAAATTCCTGAGTGCCTGCCTAGGTTTTGACTGTGTGCTGTCTCTCCAATATTTCAGGTTTTATTAAATATGTAATATATCAGCACACTTAGAGGTGTTCTAATATCTTTTAGGCACTTTCAACCAAGTCAAGTTGACAGTTAAGGTTAGCCCATCACAGATAACAACCAGATCATTTTCATATAGACTGCACATGAATGGACCTCCTGTCACTAAGGGTGATAATAATGATGTCAGATAGGGCCACTCTATTATTATATATTAAAAATTAATGTTAAACAGCCAAAATAAAACAATAACAATAAAACAAACAACTCCAGCCTTTGCATGTAACACTTTAAAGCAAAAATGCAAAGAATTCTTATTTTAAAAAATTCTGTGATAAAACTTTTCCCATAGAATTCCAATTTTTTTTGTTCACTTCCATATAAAAAATGTCACTTAATAAGACCCTGCGAAAGAGAGTGAATCTTCCCTAAACATTAGCTAATTTTTCTTAGAATAGGAGCATATGGAGAAAAACTCACTCAACTCATTTGTGGGCAGCTTGTACTCTTTTGAATCAGAATAAGACACATGATTTACCACTAAGGAATGCACTTCTTAATCTTTTGCATCCATGAAGCTTTTCTTGGAAATTATCCACTAAATGTGGCATGTGATGCTGTCTTGGTTGTGCCCATTGCCTTTGACTGGTTTTGATCTTCATCACATTTCTCTTTAGGTATCTGACAGAATTTTGAGAGGAAGCACAAAGCCTGACTGCTTGCTGTCAGATTAATGCAGGATTCAGAATTACTGTTTTGGTTTGATACAGGGTCTCACACTAGAAAGCATTGGCTTTTCTGGAACTCACTATGAGATTAGGCTGGCCTTGAACTTGCAGAAATCTGCCTCTGCCTCCTGAGTGCTGGTCAAAAGCATGTACCAACATTCTCAACCATTAGAATTACCCTTGATACTTTGGTATTCTTTCTGACAGTAATGATATTTCTAGAGTGTCATAGAAATTTATTTGTGTTTGATTACAAAATCAGCATTCATTTGAAACAAACCTGGTGTTGTAACTTGAGCCTCACTGTATCAGGAGAAAAGCAGTATTGGCTCATGATTTTGTATTACTACATATTCTTAGTCCATCAAACATCTGGTTTAATGAGATGCCCTGAGTGACAATTAAGGTAACATTATTTAAGTCAAGCTGCATGTGGAGATGACAGATTCTGAATCTCTCATCATTTCATTTTCCACTTAGCTTAGGACTGAAATAGGAGCTGTTCTATGTGCTGTTTTCAGAAAGCAACCCAGTAATTGCTCTGTTTTTGACACCATCTCTCAAGTAATACAAGTATTCATTTAGAAGAAACAGTGTCAGCCTCACCTTCATTGTTCATTCCAGTGTAGTAACTTACAGATCATTTGTTTTTGAGCTACCCAAAGAGGAAACCATAAAGAGGGTAGATTTAATGAAGTGGAGTCATATTTCTTGTACTGATGTTACAAGAACCAATTTTTATTCTAGAGTCTTAGAGTTAATTTGGATACTAAATGTGTGTTAGATTTTTTTCTTAATATTTGCCATGTATTTAGCAAAGTAAAAAAACAAGTCAGTTTTCATTTGTATAGTATTGTCATATAGTTTGTAGTTATTATTGCTAGATATGTAATTCTATGATAAACAATATAGTTGCAAGATGTTTTAATTAAAAACATTTCTTATTGTCCTTTTACTTATCTTAAAAATAATGAAGTTACTTTGAAAAGTTTGTTAATAGGAGGATTTAAAAAGGAAATTTTTATAATGCTACTATCCTTAGGAAATTACTTAATATTTTGGTGCAAGCTTTTACAATAATTTTTAACTTAGAATATTTATAATTTTTACTTTTTATAGTTTCAGAAGAAATATTTCATCAGAATTTATCATTTCAAACAAAATGAAAAGATCTTATTGGGATTTCTGGGAGGATTTGGCTTTTGTTCCCTGAGGCTTAGTGAATAAGTAGATTGGTACATGATTCATGCCCAAGATATTTGGAGAGTTAGGAGATGTCTGGAGGACTGTGGTTTGGGAAACCACTGCAGTCCTGATAATATTTCCTGTGGATAAGGGTAAGAAAGAAAATAACATTGTGTGCCTTTGGTCTATCCAAGAGAACAGAGCAGAAGGAAGCTGGTGTGCTAATGATGCCCAGGGCTTAAGAAAGATTACAAATGACCAGCTGGAAAAGAGAGTCACCAATATAGCGAACCTTACCATTAGAAATCTCTGATGGTGGAATAAGAGAGATCTTTCAGGTTCAGCGAGAAACAACACTAGATCACTGAGGTAGGATCTTTAAAGACCTTTATTCATTTCTTCCCGACTAAGGAGATGCTAGAACCTGCTTAAGAAAATAGTGTGCCATGTGGAGTTGAGCTCTGTTACTGTTGGTCACTAAGGGTTTTTCTTAAGTACCATTCATTTTTGTGGTAGTTGCTAAATCTGAATTAGTGAAATAAAATTATATGGCTAACTACTAGAAATGAAATGATTCTCTCTTGTTTCCATGTTGGATGCTCATTTCCTTCTTGAAATTTTCTTTAGGTACTAGACTTGAGGAACAACTTTGGTTGTTTTCCCCTTCTCTCTTCATAGCTGGACTCTTAGAATGTCATCAAATCATACTCTAGTTGTTCTTGTGAAGTTCAGAAGCATTGAGAAGCCTAATAATGCCTTATTGTATTTTAAAAAGTACTTATTTATTGTGTGGTTTGGTGCACATGGAGTGCCACATCATGTATGTAGAGACCAGAGAATAATTTACATGATTTGCTTCTCTTTTTCCATGATGTGGATCCTGGGACTCAGGCTCTGTATCAAGCCCTTTATGTACTGAGCTGCCTTGCTGGCCCTCCTGTACTGTTTTAAGGTTGTAAGGTCCTCTCTATATGCCCATATGGAATTCCAATGCAGATAAAATGCAAATTCTCAGATTAGTGTGTGTGTATGTGTGTGTGTGTGTGTGTGTATTAGGGGGTGATAGCTGGTGATGTGGCCCACAGGTTGAGTGTTTGCTTAGTGTGTGTGGAACCTATCACTATAATACAAACAACCTCCCTCAAAATATACAACAAAAATAAAATACAACAGAACACAATGGCTTTTCTATTTATGTAACTTTGAGGAAGTTATGTAACTTTTCTAAACTAAATTTTTCTAAACTTTTCTCCTCAGAAAATTTTAGAGTTGTTTAGATAAATGGATTAATATATGCAAAGTGTTTGGTATCAAGAAAAATGTTTAAGAAGTGGTGGGTCTTTCTTTTTCTGTGATGTCACTTCCTGTGCCTCTTCTCTTTGTCCTCTCTTCATAGAGGTAAATTAAGGGAATTTTAGATGTATGTGTGGTTTGAATGAAAATAGTCCCCATAGGTGCTTAAGGAGTGGTACAATTAGGAGGTGTGGTCTTGTTGGAGCAAGTGTGTCACTGAATTTGGCCTTTGAGGTTTCAGATGCTCAAGCCAGGCCCAGTATCACTTGCTTTTCCTGCTGCCTGCCAATCAAGATGTAGAACTATCAGCTCCTTGTCCAATACCATGTCTGCCTGCACACTGCCATCCTTCCCACCATGATAATGGGCTAATCTCTGAGCCTGTAAGCCAGCTCCATTGAAATGTTTTCCATTATAAAAGTTGCTGTAGTCATGTTTTTTCTCCACAGCAATAGAAACCCTCACTAAGGCAGCATATTAGTATTGCTTGCAGAATAATTGGATATGTAGATACTTTTGTATTATCTTTTTATCTAGTTTCCCCACTGTTACTGTGATAAAACACTTTGCTCCAAAACAACCTAGTGAGGAAGGGTTATTTGATTCATGGTTGCAGGTCACAGTCCATCATTGAGGGAAGCGAAGGAAGAAACCATGGAGGAATACCACTTGCTGGCTCACTTGAAGGCTCATGCTTAACTAGATTTCTTACACATTTCTATCTAACTGCCCAGGAGTGGTTCTGCCTACAGTGTGCTGGGCTGTCACATATCAATTAACAGTCAAGAGAATCCCCTGCAGATATGCCCATGGGCAGATTTGATCTGGGTCATCTCTTAATTAAGGTTCCCTTATTAGATAGATGACTCAGGGTTGTCTCAAGTTGATAGTTAAAGCTAGAAGCTGGGACATTCTCGTGTCTATCTGTCTATCTATCTATCTATCTATCTATCTATCTATCTATCTATCTATCTATCTAATCTATTTAGGTTAGGTTGACCTCAAATGTACAGAGATCCACTTGCCTCTGCCTCCCAAGTACTGGGATTAAAGATAAGTACCACCATGCCTAGTCTGTTTGAATTTTTAAATGAGTCATACAAATTACACACATTTTTGCCCCTTTGCCTTTAAATATATCAGTTTATATTTTATAAAACCAAGGATTTCTATCATGTATAATACAATAGCCAAGTCAGAAAATTAACATTGAAATAATCTTATATAATTTTAAGAATTTGAAAAGATTTTTTATTTTAAAGATTTATTTATTTACTTTGCATAAACACCTGCATGCCAGAAGAGGGCATCAGATCCCATTTTAGATGGCTATGACACATGTGATTCCTGGGAACTGAACTCAGGCCTTCTGAGCTCTTAACTCTGAGCCATCTCTTTTGCCCAGTTTTAAGCAATCTATAGCTAGACGTTATGGATATTTTGTCAATTGTTCAATGGTACCCTTTAAAGTTGAGGAAAATAAAATTTTTGCTGAATCTAATTGTTATGCCTTTGTCTCCTTTATTTTAGGTTTTCTTTGTAGTTCATGACATTGGTGTTTTTGAAGAGTCAGTTATTTGATAGGATGTTTCTCAATTTAGATTTCTTTGGTGTTTCCTCATGAGTGAATTTTAAGTACTGTGGGAGTCATATCTCAGGAAGATATGCTCAGTTCCTCCCAGTGGTGGTATCAGAAGGCATAAAATGGCCAATTCTATTGTTAGCTATGTGATTTCTATCCCCTGTCAGGATTCTTGACCACAGTTAGCCTGTACACTCTATTAATGGATATTGTGTTGTGGATACACTTTGAGATGTGTAATTATTTTGGACTCCTCAGACTTTTATTCACTAGTTTTATCATACATTGAATTATTTTTATTGAGATATGGTCACTGTACATATCCTTGACTGACTTGAAACTTACTATGTAGACCAGGATGGACTTGAACTCATAGAGATCTTACTACCTCTGCCTCCCAAGTGCTGGATACCACCACACCCAGTGATGATTCTTGTGTGAGTTACTATTACTATGATTTTGGTAACTATTCTAATTCCATTGTCCTCCTTATGTCTATTAGCTGTGCTTTCTATTACTAAAAAGAGACCTTGTTTTATGTTATGAAAAAATGCATAAAAATGTGGACTCTTAAAGTTATATTCAATCAATAGGTTATATTCTGTAGCTGTCATTTTTCAAGGCTCAAGTTTTCACAGATTTGGATAGTGGGAATATCTCTCTTTTTAAATTATTTTATATGTATGGATGTTTTGTCTGCATATATGCCTGTGCATCACATTTGTGCCTCTTGTCTGTGGAGGCCAGAAGAACTGGAACTGGAGTTAAAGATGGTTGTGATCTGCCATGTAGGTTCTAGGACTTAAACCTGGGTCCTCAGAAAGAGCTGCAAGTGCTCTTAAATGCTGAGCTGTCTCTTCATCCTTTCCCCAAAATGAATGTTTTAAAGATGACTCCTGTATGCTTTCACTCTGTCATTATTTATTGAATGATTGTTTGTTTGTTTGTTTGCACATAGTTTTCTAGGTTTGCCCACACAATGCTGATGCTCTAGTCCATTTTCTCCATTGACCCTTAGTTCTATTAAGTGGAGAACTAAGATCTCAGCATTCAGTATGTTTTTTTGTAACTACCAGCTTTTAAGCCTTCTACTGGCTAGTGTATACTAATGAGTTTTACCAGGACCATTACATGCCATTGTTTCCTATGGCTTCATGTTATTTCTCTACCCTAAGACTTAGTGGCACTGAAGAGTATTTGGAAGGATTGCTTACCAAAGTCTGCACTGTGCAAAAGTTTTAATTGCTTTCAACTATGACCTTTTTGGGGATTTTACTAGATGTCTTTTTTCCTTTTATTTATTGTTTCACATATTTATTAAATAAAGATATATATTTATCCACATTTGAGAATTTTCTTCTTGGCAGTGGAACAAGGCTAAAGGTGATTCTTATTAAGTTGTTATTCATTTGTATTATCCATTTATCTGGATTTGATTTGAGATGATTTTTAGTCTTGCTTTGTAAAGAGGTCTGTACTAAGTATTTTTGTGTCCGTTGCCTAGAATGTCCTTTCAAAGGCTGACGTATTGCTGCTATTTGGGGTGTGGGAATTTAGCTATACTGAATTGGTTTATGTCTGGCTGGGTTTTATTTTCTTTTCTACTCAAAGTTTGTTTTACATTTCTGTCATTAAAGATTTGATTTTTAACTTGAAGAGGAAAAATACTTTGCAGTGCTAACTTTTTTCATTTTTTTTGTTTAGTAATTTCATGATGCATCTACCAAACTGTGAGTTGAATTTTTAGGGAATATCATAAAGCTTGCAATATATAACTGACTACTGATACAGTTTTATTATTGTTATTATTATTATTATTATGAATAAAGTCACATTTTCTATCCGTGTATATCCTTGTTCAAGGTCCCTTACCCACCCACACCCTCCAGTCACTCTCTTCTCCTCATCTCCCCATCTCCTCCCCAGCAAGAGCAAGAGGTCCCAAAGTTCCAATATGGCTTAGTTCAGCATGCACTCCTGGCAGATTCAGTTTCCTCATCCCAATATCAAGACTGAGTAAGGTGTTCCTCTAGAGGGAGTGGGATCCAAGGTGCCAGTCCAAAGTGTTTCTGATCCCAAGCTATTCAGTGATTGTGGTTTGCAGCTTGGACATGGTTTGCTTTTTGCTTTTTTGTTTAGAGTCCACTAATGAGTGAGTACATCCCCTGCTTATTTTTCTGGGTTTGTGGTATCTCACTCAGGAGGATAGTCTCAAAATTCATCCTTTTGCCTGCAAATTTTAGGATATCATATTTTCTTACTGCTGAGTAGTACTCCGTTGTGTAGATGTACCACAGTTTGTTAATCCATTCTTCAGTTGATGGGCATCTAGGTTGTTTCCAGGTTCTTGCTATTATGAATAATGCTGCTATGAACATAGTTGAGTCTTTGGAGTGTGAATGTGTGTCTTTAGAGTATACGTCCAGAAGTGGTATTGCTGGATCCTTGGGGAGATTGATTCCAGTTTTCTGAGAAACGGCCATACTGCATTCCAGAGTGGCTGAAAGAGCTTACACTCCCACCAACAATGGAGGAGTGTTCTCCTTGCTCTTCAACCTCTCCAGAATCTGTGTCTTTTATCATAGCCAATCTGACAGGTGTAAGGTGGTATCTCAAAGTTGTTTTGATTTGCATTTCTCTGACGGCTAAAGATATTGAGCACTTTTACAAGTGCCTTTCAGCCATTTGTAATTCTTCTGCTGAGAATTCTCTTTTTAGTTCTGAACCCCATTTTTGGATTGGGTTATTCAAGGTTTTGGGCTCTAGTTTCTTGAGTTCTCTATATATTTTAGAGATCAGTCCTCTATCACTTGTATGGTTGGTGAAAATCTTTTCCCATTCTGTAGGCTGTCATTTTGTCCTATTGACTGTGTCCTTGACTTTACAGAAGGTTTTCAGTTTTAGGAGGTCCCACTTATTGATTGTTGTTCTTAGTGTCTGTGACACTGGTGTTATATTTAGGAAGTGGTCGCCTGTGCCAATTCTTAGAAGTGTATTTCCCACTTTCTTTTCTAGCAAGTTCAGAGTGGCTGGGTTTATGTTGAGGTCTTTGATTCACTTGGATTTGAGTTTTGTGCAGAGTGACAGGCTTGGATCTATTTGCATTTTTCTATACACTACCAACCAGCTATGCCAACACCGTTTGTTAAAGATACTATCTTTTTTGCATTGAATATTTTGGGCCTCTTTGTTGAAGATCAGGTGTTCATAGGTTTTTGGGTTAATATCTGGATCCTCAGTTTGATCCCATTTATCCACAAGTCTGTTTTTATACCAGTACCAGGCTGATTTTATTACTGTAGCTCTATAGTATAATTTGAAGTCAGGGATGGTGATGCCTCCTGAGGTTCTTTTGTTGAGCAAAATTGTTTTGGCTATCCTGGCTTCCCTGTTACTCCAAATGAAGTTGAGTATTGTTCTTTCAAGGGCCATAAAATATTGTGTTGGGATTTTGATGGGCAGTGCATTGAATCTGTAGATTGCTTTTGGTAGAATTGCCACTTTTACTATGTTGATCCTACTTATCCTAAACATAGAAATTTATCCAAATTCATAGTTGGAGGACAAATTGTTTTTCTTTTCATTATATCACTGTGATTTTCTATAGCCTTTTTATCCATTGTTGGATATGTCTTTTAGGATTTAGAATAATCTGTGCACATGGGTACAAATACATTGGCATGATAATAGAACTTCTTGGTGATGGACTTATTTAGAATAATGAGAGCTTTAAAGAGTTTTTGTTTTCTTTCCATGAAAGTAGTAGTATATCACAGTTAAAGACACTTTTCTTGCTACCTAATCTTCCTATCTTTAATTGTGTGAAAACATTTTTGAAAATTTATATGAAGGATATCATAGTCACTTAAGAAATATCATAAAACATCAAATATGCATAGTTATAGGACAAGTAGTACACTTCTACTGACTGCCTGGTATGAATATAAATAATGGAAAAATACATGAATATAAAACAACTGTAAAACAAAAATACTTTTTGGATCACCAAATTGGATATGATAAAACAAATGGTAATTCTATGATAAGGCCAGGATCCTTTTGCTACACCGTCCAATTTTTTTTTTAAAAAAAATTGGGAACATATGCTTTTTAGCATGATGCTTCCCATGTTTTAAGTGTTTTGTAATTAGCCAGTAGATTTTGCTGCTGTTTTTGATAGGAATTGGTGATCTAATATCAAAAGTTGTTGAGAGAGCAAATCACATTAATCATACTTTTGGTCTTTGAACAGTCTCCAAATTGTTGGTATTCTTGATCACAGTTTTTTTCCAAATACATAAATTGATGATTATCATGGAAATAGTTTGTAAAATATTACTCATAGTCATGAATGTCAACCGTCTAATAACTGCTTATAGGATCATGGTAAGTAGTTGTGTGACCTTAGATAATCCACTTAGTTCACAACACCATTTTTTCTCATAGTAATTAAAATGGGACCATGAAATGTATTCCATGTGTAGTTACTGTGAACAAAAATGAGATGGCATGTGGTGTGAGTATGGTCCCTTGAAACAACAAGACCTGTGTCATGCTATTTTTATAACTTTTATAACAGAGACTAACTTGTTTTTGTTATTTGACCTTTGGAGTCCTTGAATTAAGTATTCAGACATTGGCTTGTGGATTTGTTGTATTGGAGTTCTGCTAAAGTGTTTGTAATAAGAGGGAAGGAGGGAGGGAAAGAGAGAAAGAGAGAGAGAAGGAGGGAGGGAGGGAGAAAGGGAAAGAGAGAGAGAGAGAGAGAGAGAGAGAGAGAGAGAGAGAGAGAGAGAGAACATGACTCTAGAAAGAAACATTCTATTAAACTGAAGATAAAATTGTGGGAAAAGTTTTAACAGGAAACTTTCCACAATGCTAATAAGAAAATTGAGCAAAAATCCACGAGATTGTGGAAATTTGGTCTTCTCAGCTGATCATGTCTCAAGAAAGAGGCACGATAAAGGAAGTACTCCCAAAACAAAGAACTAACACCAGGAAAAATACTTTTTAGAAAACTAGCTTCTGAGTTCATTTCTGAATTAATAACCCCGGTACAGTAGTACAAAGCAGCTAAGAACAGCCAACGACCTCTGCTGTTTGGATGCGGACCAAGAGCTTGGCATCTAAGCATGAGTTCCAATTTGCTGCTGAGACCTCATCTTGAGTCACACTTAACATCTTTGGAACTTACCTTTCTTAACAGCATGGTGAGAACTTTTGACTTAAATCTCTCCATATCTAATACTACTTAATGTATTTTTATTGTATTTTATTTGTTTTTATGTACTTTTAGAGCTACAGAATGGAATTAGCATACTATTTTAGAATTTATTATTTTTGTTTTATGTCTTATTATGGAAAAGTGATAAGAAGTACAGGGTGTAGTATAATGAATCTTTAGTACCTAGTTTAATAATTCATGACTTACATGTTTTATTCATAATTCTATTTGTTATGGGTTTTCCCCTGAATGTTTATAAGTAAAATTCAAAATTTGCACAGTTTCTTTTCTAATTACTATATGTAATAGAAAATGACTTTATCTAAATCCTCAGTAAGGCTGTCAGGATGGCTCAGCTTGACCACCATAGCCCCTAGGATGTACATGGTGGCAGGAGCAAGCCAAAGCATCTGGTCTCCACAAAGACCCTGTCCCTGTGCAGGCATGCATGGAAGCAACCCCCCAACACACACACACACACACACACACACACACACACACACACACATAAATATAAAGCCTAAATACTCAATGTAATTATTACATATAAATTAAAAATAGTAATTAATAGAAATAAGCATGTAATTGCCATTTAAATTTCTCTCAGATTTGAAATTTGAGTTGAGATCCAAAAGCAGGTCAAATATCTTCTTTATGTCACAAGCAAATCTTTCTCTTCTCTTGTAACATTGTTAGCTTTTTCTTTCGTCTTGTCACGCTGATTGTGTTCCTGTGTCTCCATTTTTAAAAACAATAACTAGACAAATCTGTAAGATTATTCAGATTTTTATTTGAGTTTTCTTTTTGTAAGAATATTTAGTAGAAAATGATGATTGTTTTTCTAGGTATCACATATTGTCTTCTTTTTGTGAAGTTGGAAGTAAGTAATAATGCTTGCCTATATCTGTTAATTCTGTAGTTCCATAGAAATGGACTTTAACTCTGCTGTGTTTTCTTTATGGTAGGTAATGCTGGGGAGATGTCTCAGTTGGCAAAATGCTTGCCATGCAAACATGAGAATCCGAGTTTGACTCCTCAGAACCCACATAAAACTCTGGGCAAGGTGACTTTTGTCAGAAATCCCAGTGCTGGGAGTATAGAGCTGGCAGTGTGAAGACAGGTGGATCCATGGTACGCTAAGCCATTCAGCCTAACCAATCAGTGAGCCCCAGGTACAGTGAAAGAACCTATCTCAAAGAATATGTTTTAAGTGACCTAGTAAGACATCTGGCCTTCATCTCTGGCCTCCAGATGTATACATGTAACAGGCACTCACACACACACACACACACACACACACACACACACACACATATACATACACACACATTCACTCATACAAAAAATTCTGTAGTATCACAAATGAAACTCAGGGCCAATTATTGGGGGAAGGCTGAAGTATCACAGAGAGGAAGCACCACAGTCATTTCTCACCCAACTGTCTTGCAACTTTCTCAGCCTCGCTCCTGGTTGCTTCTGTCAGTTGCTTCTGTTTTCTCTGGGTTTCTACAGGCCCTTATATATCTTATCTCATCCAGGTTTGGATTAAAGGCATGTAGGCTTGAACTCACAGAAACAGAAGTTCTGTCTCTGGAGTTATGGGATCAAGGGTGGAGGTCACCACTCCCAGCTCTCCCTGTGCTGGGATTAAAGGTTTGTGTGTTTGACTCAGCTGTTTATCTTTGTATTCAAGGTTTAAGAATTTCCTGAGCTGTCTGCCTAGGATTTGACTGGGTGCTCTCTCCCCAATATTCAGGTCTTATTAAATGTGCAATATATATCCATACAATTCTATCATCAACTACTACTTGAATATTTTGGGTATAGTTTACTTAGTAATGGTTGAGTAGATAACAACTAATTTTCACAATATTAATTTGTTGCCTGGCATATACCAATAATTATGAGTGATTAAAACTTATGAATCCGCAGGATTTAACATACTGGATGTGCTTAAGTCCACTACAGTTGGATACTGGGAATACTTGTCTTGTCTTATTCTCTATTTCCAGGCATTTTCAATGGATGGAAAACAAGCATTTAAATAAAATAAGACACTAAAAATACTGAGTCTTTATTCTTCATTTAATTTTAAAAAGTGTATGTGTGTGTGTGTGTGTGTGTGAGTTTGCGCACACGTGCGTGTATGTAGGCCTACGTGTTATGACATGCATGTGGAGGACAGAGGACAATTTGCGGGAGTCAGTTCTGGCCTTTCACCCATTGAGGCAGGGCCCCTTAGGTTTCTGTCTGTTCCAGGCTGGCTGGCCCGTGAGCTTTCAGGTGATCCTCCTATCTTTGCCTCTCACCTCTCAGTAGGAAAGCTGGTGTTACATCATATCAGGCTCAGGTTATAGGAATAGAACTCAGTCATCAGACTTTCATTAAAAGAGCTATTACTTGCTAATTTATCTTTCAGACCCATTATTATTTTAACTATTCATGCTATAAAACAAACAACCAACTGAGAAAAAAAGCAAATTGCAGATATCTATATACATTTGACAAACTTTATTATTCATCACAAAATATTTTATTGCCTTCTGTTTTTCCAAGTAATGGTTTATTAGAATTTCTGCAGCTTTTGTTTATTAGTATTACCTATCTAACTGTATCAACATATTTATATTTTGTTTTTATATTTGCTACTGACACAGGTATACTCATCTTTGAAAGGTCTTTCCTTCTTATCCCTAACAGCCTGTCACTGACCTACTCTGTGTCTTGGAGGGAATCAGACACCAGACAGTGGAAATGGGGAAATGTGTAAATAGCATGGGCAGAGGGCCAGATGAACTGAAAAGCTGTTTCTGTCCAGAGAACTACTATAACAATTATAAATCGCTTTAGAGGTGTGGCAAAAGATAAGATACATTGAATAATGAAGTGGCTACATCATAAAGAACTGACATATCATGTTAAGGACTGTTATTATTTTAAGCCTAGAGATAATTGAACAAAAATTTTAGTATGGAAACAACTTCATCAGATTTTTGGAAGGTCTTTGTATCATGTGAGAGTAAATTGAGGCAGGTAAGCAGTAAGTAAGGGCATAAGAGCTTAATAAATGTGGGAGATATTTGGCAGGTCAAATAATCAACTAGGAATTACTGATCAGTTTGTTCTGAGCAGGGAGTAAAAGAAAAGAGTTTAAGGTAACTCAGGTTATGTGACTGTGTATATGCTGAGATACATTCTTCATTAAATGAGATAGTGAAATTGGGAAAAGGAACAATTTTGGTTAGTGATATGTGAGTTTGATTGAGCTGGGATGTCATTTCTGTTTAGGGCATCAATAGCATGCAGTATTTCAGACTTTTGAGTGAAGATGTCAATAAAAACACAAGTATACATAAACATCTTTATATTTAAGAACACATATTTGAGTCCAGATCTCAGCCCTGCTATGATGCTTCCTTTGCATGTGATCATAAGCAAGTGACTTTACAAATTCCTATCAGTGTCATTACCCTGTTAGACACAGAGGTTGACAATGCCTTGCTTTGCCTACTGCCTCAGCCTCCAGATGCTTGGATCACAGGTATGCACTGCCTTTCCTTGAAGTAGTGTACTTCATTTTATAAAGATCACTGTGAACTCAGAAAGCAAGCATAAGGCAGGGGACCAAAAGCAAGAGACTACTGAAATCACCTAGATGAGAGATGCTTCATTTTTTTTTCTCTTTCATTTAATCATCATCAAGCTAGAGCCCCATTCTAAAGCTCTTGGTTACTGAGCCTCAAACTGATCTCTGTTAGGAGAGCTGGATTTGGAGCAGGTGTACATAAGCCCTGAGTGTCACTTAGATGTTGAGCCTGATCCAACACAGTCCAGAAATGGGTCTGCGAGCAGCGTTCATCTGGTTACATTTTTCTGGGGTATGTGCAGAGCCTCTCATCAGCTTGTCAAAGGGATTTGTGACTCTCCAAAGGGTTTGCATTGCTAGAGAGGGTATTGACACTGTCACAGAGTTACAGAAAGTGTGTGTGCCCATGTTAGTGCTGCTTTCTAAGATCATGAAGGAGAGAAGGAAGACATGGAGTCAGGTACCATTAAGAAGAAAAGTAAATGGAACTAGGACCTTACTTTTAATCACATTCTCAGTGTGCAGGCTTTAATTTCAGAGTCAGTGTTCATAGAAGCCACGAGATGGCGAGCTTGTTCCTCATAGTGAGAGTAAGTGGCAAGGGGAGGCAGGGAGGGAGGGAGAGAGAGAAGGAGGGAGGGAGGGGGAAGGGAGAGGGAGAGAGAGAACAGTATGCTTTTCTACAACTGCCTTAATTCTCAGTTTCAACAGAAAAAAAAAAAAAAACTTTTTCCCCTGTTCACTTTGGATAATAAGCACAATTGTTTTTGAAACTATAAGGATAAAAATAAAACAAAACCCAACTGTTTGAATTTCATACTCAGATATTTTCAGATATTTATTGAATTTTTCAACAGACAATTACAGTTTTCAGATTACCAACAGAGAAATCTAATTGTCAAAACTATTGATATATTAATAGCACTTAAGTAGTTAAGTATAAGGTGAAAAGACAATAATTTTTGGCTCACACACATACATGTATATGCACCCATGTATATTAATATTTTTATGTTTATTTTTTGAGACATGGTCTCTCTATGTAGTCGTGGCTGTTTAGTAACTCACTTGTAGGCCAGGGTGGTCTCAAGCTCACAGAGATTGACCTACCTCTGCCTCCCAATTGCTGAGATTAAAGATGTGTACTACTATACCCAGCTTTATTATATAATATTATTATTACCACATTCTTTTATCTAATGAGTAAGCATTAGGTTCCAACTGTAAAAAAAATCATCCATTTTTTATGGATGTCAGACAACTTAATTTAAACATTTAGGATTTCTATTCTCATTCTTTTGACTTACCTCAAAGTAACTTTTCATATGCTATTGTAAATATGGCATGGTAGAATGTAGGCTAATGTATTATTGATGAATTAATATATATTTATTGATTAATGATATTTAATGTTCAATGTGAAATTCACTTTGCTTATGCTGTAAAGTAAATTTTGACAGTAAATGTGTAAGATAACTGTTAGTATTATCATTGAGGCTCAGGGAAATTAAATGAATTGTTGATGATTTCATAGTTGGCAGAACCATAATTTGAATCCGGATTTTTTTCAACTCTTAGAGCTTTTTTTTTCATTGTGCTTATTGTGTGCAAAGTAACTATTTCTGTATTTCTTTACTAGAAACACTTGGAAGTGACAATTTAAAATAGAGTATTTTTGCCTCACTCATGTTATAAGTTGAACAAAAAGAATTTATATCAAAAGGCAACCATTGAAATGCACTTTTATTTTATAAGTTGTTTGATTTTCTCCTGAGCCTATTTCTATTTCTCTGCACGACCATTTGGAAGATTCCATTTAGAATGGTGCTGATAGGGAGAGGCCTCAGCTACTCTCATCTGAGGATTTGGACTTCTGGCTATAGGTATATATTGATTTCCCTAAGGTTGAGCTCCTTGAGACCTGCTGAGGTCACCAGTGGTTTTCCAAGCACAGTGTCTCTTCTGTCTGTGTACCAGTAGCATTACTCTGCTCCAGGATGCTGTCCCATGACACTGCAGGAAAGACTGAAGCCTGATTTAGGATACCACTTACAGATGCAAACTAGCTATACTGAAATCCATTCACTCAAGCTTGGAGAAACTTTCCAGATTTCTGCATGAAGATTGCTGACTTGACTTTGTTTCTTTTGTTATTATGATCTCTTCATAGTCTACCCCCACTTTTTTAAAATCTCTTAATCTCTGAGCCATCTCTCCAGCCCCTTTTAAAAATCTCTAATAGTAATAGTTTAGAAATTATAAGCTTTATTTTTGAAATGAAGAGAAAACACACTTTTTTTTCTTTACCAGAACATCAGGACATTCATACAATCGTATTTTTCATACAATAGTTATATTTTTTTCATACAATAGTTGTAACTGGATGATAAATATACAGGAAAGAAAATTGTCTGTAAATAAATGATGATTGAAATTAAATGATAGGCTTATTACAAATTTGTTCTATTTTTGTTTGAAAATTTGCATAATAAAACCCAAGTAGACATATGGCACATTTTCTGTCTTCAGTGATGAAGGATTTCATCCAAGCTTATTGGCACACACTTGTAGTTCCAGCACTTAGGGAAGGCTTGAGGCAGGAATACTGAGAGTTCAGGGTCTCTAGGCTATAGAGCAAGTTCTTGTCTTAAGACCTAGAAACACAAACAAGCAGAGAGATGAGTATCTTTTAATCTTTAACTATTTTAATATCTTAATGTTACCTCATTTTTCATGGGAGGATTTTCATTTCTAACAGAGACTATTTATGGTAGCAAATGTCTGGGGAGTTTAACTGATGGTTAGACCATATAAATATCCACTTCTTTTGCCTCTTCATTTAGTTTATAGATTGATCTTAAAAAACTGATTATTTTTGAGTAATAAGTATTTATTCCTCCACTAAGTGTTATCAAGCATTATATTAGAGGCTAAGGACACAGCAGTTCATCAAACAAAAATTATTCCCAGAGGTTACATCTCAGCACAAAGGAAACAACTGTAATCAATAAACAAGTACATATGTACCTTTGAGGTTAAAAGCTATGAATACAAATTGCATAAAGGGAATTAAAATATGATATAGGCTTCTTTCTACAAAGAGCCATTAAGGGAATATTTGTTTTTGTTTGTGTTTGCTAGGGAGACTCTAAAGCAGAGGACTGGAGGGAGGGAGAGAGGGAGAGGATGCCACAGGGGCATCTCCCAGTGTCTCTGAAGCGAGCCCTCCTGAGACCCTTTCTAGATACTTACGAAACTGGGTATGTACATAAGATGTCAGCAAAGCTCTTCATTTGTTCGTTCTCTGGGTAATAAATTGGATTTGGACATGGAATCCCATAGCCCCTGATATAACCTTTAAACAATAAGAACATAGACGAAAAAAAAAAAAAAAACAGGAGAAAATACTACTCATGTTCTCTTGATTTTTGTGTTTGCTTCTGAACAAAAAAGTCAGAAAGAAAAAAAATGTTGTACTTAAAATAACACTGCTAGGTCATGAAATTGTATTATTTATGGCTGCTGTTTTTTGAGACAGTGACTAGCAGTGTAATTCAGGCTAACCCCAAACTTTGGGTCTTCCTCCCTCAGCCTCCTAAGTGTTAGGATTACAGGGATGCACTGCACCGTGATGCCTAAAATGTGTACCTTTTTAAAATTTGTCACTCATAATTTATTTGTTTAGGTAAAAAAGTAGGTAAACATAATCTAGGAAAATGCACTTTGCTTCACTTTGTGGGCTGTCACACAGAAGGAGAGCAGGTAGTGTCTAGTGAGACCTGGGAGCTGAGCTGGAGAAGAGAAGGTGGAAACCTCAGAAAAGAGGAGGTGAAGTTTGTACCCCAGGTAAAGGGCAGCTGTTATCCAATCAGGTAAAGGGCAGCTGTTATCCAATCAGGTAAAGGGCAGCTGTTATCCAATCTACTGCCATGGCATGGGCTAACATTAGGTGTCTTTTCTGATTTTTTAAAAAAGTTCCAGAAATTGTGTGGAACTATTTCTGTAGACCAGGCTGGCCTTGAACTCAAAGATCCACTTGTCTCTGCCTCCTGAGCATTAGAATTGATGGCATGCACTACTACCACCTGGGTAGAAATTGTGTCTTATGTGTTATCTTCTTTATTTTATTTTTTAAATTGTTGCCTACTGAATAAATTTATTTCAAAATGTTCTCAAAGGCCAAACAAAACACTCCAACACTCCTAAAGGTAGGATGTGGCCAGAAGTTCAGTAGGTTTTGTTTTTCTTAGTATAATACATTAGTTAATTTTTGTTACTTTTTTATTTAAAAGTTTTGTCCCCCTCTTCTCCTCCCCACCAGCCCCATAAGGCCTCTCATGGAGAATTAACAAAAGTAGGGATATTAAACCCCCTGTATCTAGGCTGAGCAAGGCATCCTTCTATAGGGAAATGGATTTCCAAAAGCTAGTTCATTCACTAGGGATAAATCTTGGTCTCTTGACAGAGGTCCTACAACTGCCAAAGCCACTACAACTGTCATCCACATTCAGAGGGTCTAGTTCAGTCCCATGAAAGTTCCCCAGCTGTCAGTTCAGAGTCAGTGAGCTCCCCATAGCTCAGGTCAGCTGTCTCTGTGGGTTTTCCCATCATAATCTTGATCCCCTTGCTCATATAATCTCTCCCTCTCTTTGACTGGACTAGGATATCGGCCCAGTGCTTAGCTGTGGATCTCTGCATCTGCTTCTATCAGTTGCTGAATGAAGGTTTTATGATGACAATTAGGATGGTCATCAATCTGATTATAGGGGAAGGCCAGTTCAGGCAGCCTCATTGCTCTTTGTCCTAGCTGGGGTCATCCCTGTGGAATCCTGGGAGTTTTCCTAGCACCAGGTTTCTCTCTAACCCAACAATGGCTGTCACTATCAAGGTATCTATTTTGTTGTTCACTCCCTTCCTCCCCCAACACAACCATCTCATTCCCTCTTGTTCTCCTCCCACCTCCACTTCCCCCCATGCTCCCTCTTTACTAAGGAGATCTTATCTATTTCCCCTTCCCAGAGGGATTCATGGATGTCTCTCTAGGGTCCTCCTCATACCCATCTTCTCTGGGGTTTTGGATTGTACTCTGGTTATCCTTTGCTTTATGTCTAATACCCACTTATGAGTGAGTACATACTGTGTTTGTCTTTCTGGATCTGGATTACCTCACTCAGGATGATTTTTTTCTAGTTCCATCCATTCGCCTGCAAATTTCAAGATGTCATTTTTTTTTCTGCTGCATAATACTCCATTGTGCAAAAGTACCACATTTTAAAAAATCCATTCTTTAGTTGAGGGGCATCCATGTTGCTTCCAGGTTCTTGCTATTACAAATATACATTAGTTAATACTTACTGTTTCTTATCAAGGAGCCAAACAGATCTAATTGGAACAATACTGAACAATTTCTTGAGGAGAATGGCTTTAGCACACTTTCACACCCATATAGCACTGATGTCTCTTCTTGTTGCAGGGTACGGCCAGACAGGGCCCTTGTCTCAGAGAGCTGGTTATGATGCTATTGCCTCTGCTATGTCTGGTCTGATGCACATTACAGGGCCTGAGGTAGGTATTCTTGCAATATTCTTAGTTATTTCTCTTATATATGCCAGAAATAAATTATTTGTATTTAAGTTAAACTTTACTGAATTTTGGGAAGAAACAGAAAGGTGAAGATTTATTAAGCTACAAAGTGAGTGTGGCTTTTTATAAATGAACTGAAGCTTAAATGTCAACTTGAGTTAATGGAAAAGGACAAGCCTTTTTATTAATATTATGTGATAAACCTCTTTTTCATATCTTTTTATATTATCCAAGCATAATCACCTATATGTGACCTTTAGAAGTGTTTCTTTCATGAAAAAGAATGGTTGACTAGATGGTAGATATCCATTTCTACCAGTGACAGTATTTAGTAAATACACTGAGGAGATACTTTTTTTCATCTAGGATTTTTTAAGTGGTCATGTATTTGAAAATCTGTTACTTATAGTGACTGAAATAGTTGTTACTTGCCATATGAATTGCAGTCTGGATTATTTAATACTTTAGTTGCTCTCAATTAATAGTGTGTTTGTGGGGTTTCTTTTTTATTTATTATGAATAAAGTCATATTTTTTATCCGTGTATATCCTTGTTCAAGCTCCCTTCCCCCTCCCGCCCCTTCCAGTTACTCTCTCTTCTTCACATCACTTTATCTCCTGCCCAGCAAGGACAGGAGGTCCCAAGGTCCCAGTGTTGCTTAGTTCAGCATGCACTCCTGGCAGATCCATTTTCCCCATCCCAACATCAAGGCTGGATCAGGAAAAGAATGTACGTTTCCAAAAGTGTCTAGTTAGATGAGAGCAAAGACTTTTGGGGAAATGGCATGAACATTATTAACATAAAATAAAAGCATAGTATGAAAACCTCATAGATAAAATGAAAAGACATCCATTTTAAAACAAGTGAGGTTGGTAAGCTTAAAACCCTTTTATGGTAGGTATACCTTTCCCAGAAGTTTTTTTCTTTAGTTAACTCTAGGCACATAACAGCAATGGTAGGATAAACTGAGGCATAGTGACCTCTTTAAAAATCTTATATTTACCCGGTTCCGGGACCAGGTGCTGTCTGTAGAGCGTGTCCCCATGCACTCTTGCTGTGTTGGTAACTTTGGTTCATAGGCATCCTGGCTGGCTAGGGCTTTTGGTGATTTCTTTCCATGGCAGCTTGCATATCAGCTTCTAGTTTTATGAAAGCTAGATCCCAGGGATAAGGCTTCCAGACCCAGCTTGAATTTCTTGAGTCTTGTGTTTGAAGTACATGGTATCTTTAGCAAGAGAGACTTACTTTAAACCTGTGGGAGGCAATAGTCATAATCTATGTGAGCTTTTAAACAACTATTTGTCCTTTAGGAATATTGTTCATTCAGATATGGGAAAACTCCATTTTAACTCTTTTTATGCATGTATATACATTTTCTACATTAGTTTTGTTTCTGTATCTTTTCAAAAGATCTTTAGTGTGATTTATACTTTCCCATACTCCCTATTTTAGTCTGCCCTCCTATCCACCACCTCAGTTTAATTCTAACTTTTTCATTATTCCTCTTTATCCCTTTATACAGGTGTGCTCTATCTCCCCTTATTTTAAAGCCTCCCCATGTTGCCATTTTCTCATCATTGTGGTTGTTCTAAATTAAACACACATATTTGAAGATTTCATGCTCGCATCCATGGTTAAAAATAAAACACGTAATATTTTTCTTTCTGGATCTGGATTAATATACTAGAATGATTGCTTCCAGCTCCTTCAATTTACCTGTAAATTTAATAATTTTATTTTTCTTAACATCTGACTAATATTCCATTGTATGTATGTATGTATGTATATATGTGTACCTTTAGAATTATGGACATCATGCTGTTTACATTTCATGATTATTGTGATTGGAGCATCAGTGAATATAGGTGGGCAGATGTCCTTAACATGGGATATGGAGTCCTTTGGGCATACCATAAAGAGTGGAATAGGTGGATGGTAGATACATTTTTAGCTTTTTCAGAAACATGCAAATTGACTTTTGTAGTGAATGCATGAGTTTACATCAATACCAACAGTGAATAAGTTTTCAACTTTCTACTCATCCTCAGTTGCATTTGTCATCATTTTACATTTTATTTTTTAACTTAGCCATTTTGACTGGGATAAGATGAAATCTATTTATTTATTTATGGATAAAGTCTCATTTTTTATTTATGTATCCCCTTGTTCAAACTCCCTTCACATTCCCACCACTCCCAGTCATTCTCTCTTCTCCCCATCTCCTTATATCCTCCCCAGCAAGGGCAGGAGGTCCCAAAGTCCCAAGGTGGCTTAGTTCAGCATCCTTTCCAGGCAGATCTGCTTTCCTCACCCCAACATCAAGAGTGGGTCAAGTGCTCCTTTGGGTCAAGTTGCCGGTCCAAGGTGCTTCAGATCTCATGCTGTTCAGTGGTTTGGTTTGCAGCTTGGGAATGATTTGATTTTTGTTTAAAGTCCATTAATGAGTGAGTACATCCCCTGCTTATACTTCTGGGTTTCTGAGCGAGGATATTCCCCAAATCCATCCATTTGCCTGTGAATTTTAGAATATCATTTTTTCTTACTGCTGAGTAGTACTCCATTGTGTGATGTACCACAGTTTGTTAATTCATTCTTCAGCTGATGGACATCTAGGTTGTTTCCAGGTTCTTGCTATTACAAATAATGCTGTTATGAACATAGCTGAGCTAATGCTTTTGGGGTGTGTATGTGCATCTTTAGGGTATATGCCCAAAAGTGGTATTACTGGGTCCCTGGGGAGATTGATTCCCAGTTTTCTGAGAAACCACCATATATCATTCCAGAGTGGCTCAACAAGCTTACACTCTCACCAACATGGAGAAGTGTTTCCCTTGCTCTGCAACCTCTCCAGCATAGGCTGTCATCTGTGTCTTTTATCTTAGCCAATCTGACAGGTGTCAGGTGGTATCTCAAAGTTGTTTTGATTTGCATTTCTCTGATGGCTAAAGATGTTGAACACTTTTTCAAGTGCCTTTCAGCCATTTGTAAATCTTCTACTGAGAATTCCCTTTTTAGATCTGAATCCCATTTTTTGATTGGGTTATTCAAGGTTTTGGGATCTAGATTCTTGAGTTCTTTATATATCTTAGAGATCAGTCCTGTATCACTTGTAGGGTTGGTGAAAATCTTTTCCCATTCTGTAGGCTGTCATTTTGTCCTATTCACAGTGTCCTTGGCTTTACAGAAGCTTCTTAGCTTCAGGAGATCCCACTTATTGATTGTTGGTCTTAGTGTCTGTGCCACTGGTATTATATTTAGGAAGTGGTCGCCTGTGCCAATTCGTAGAAGTGTATTTCTCACTGTCTTTTCTATCAAGTTTAAAGTGGCTGGGTTCATGCTGATGTCTCTGATCCACTTGGATTTGAGTTTTATTCAGGGTGATAGGCTTGGATCTATTTGCATTTTTCTACACACTACCATCCAGCTATGCCAACATCATTTGTGAAAGATACTATCAGGTGTTCATAGGTTTTTAGGTTAATGTCAGGATTTTCAATTCAATTCCATTGATCAATGAGTCTGTTTTTATGCCAGTACCAGGCTGTTTTTATTACCATAGCTCTATAGTATAATTTGAAGTCGGGGATGGTGATGCCTCCTGAGGTTCTTTTGTTGAGCAAAATTGTTTTTTCAATCCTGACTTTCTTGTTATTCCAAATGAAATTGAGTATTTTTCTTTCAAGGTCTGTAAGGAATTTGTTGGGAATTGCATTGAGTCTGTAGATTGGTTTTGGTAAGAGTGCCATTTTTATTATGTTGAGCCTACCTATTGAGGAACATGGGAGATCTTTTCATTTTCTGATATCCTCTTCAATTTCTTTATTCAGAGATTTAAAGTTTTTGTAAAATAGATCTGTTACTTTCTTGGTTATTGTTACTCCAAGGTATTTAATGCTATTTGCAGCTTTTATAAAAGGTAGTGTTTTCCTTATTTCTTTTTCAGCTCTTTTATCTTTAGTGTATAGGAGGGCTACTGATTTCTTTCAGTTAATCTTGTATCCTGCTACCTTGCTGAAGATGTTGATCAGCTGTAGAATTTCCCTGGTAGTATTTTGTGGGTTACCTATGTGTACAATTATATTGTCTGCAAATAGAGATAGTTTCACTTCTTCTATTCCAGTTGTATCCCCTTAATCTCCATGTGTTCTCTTATTGCTTTAGCTAAAACTTCGAGAACTATATTGAATAGATAAGGGGAGAGGGCACAGCTTTGTCTTGTTCTTGACTTTAGTGAGATTGCTTTGAGTATTTCTCCATTTAGTTTTATGATGGCTGTCAGCTTCTTGTAAATCAGTTTTATTATATTTAGGTATTTTCTCTGTATTCCTGATCTCTCCAGGACTTTTATCATAAAAGAATGTTGGATTTGTTAACGGCTTTTTCAGCATCTAAGGATAAAATCATGTGGTTTTTTTTTCCCTTCAGTTTGTTTATATGATGGATGACACTTACAGTTATCATATATCGAATCACCCCTGCATTTCTGGGATGAAGCCTACTTGATTGTGGTGGATGATGTGTTTTATATATTGTTGTATACGGTATGCCAGAATTTTGTTGAGGATATTTGCATCAATGTTCATGAGGGAAATTGGTCTGTAATTGTCTTTCTTTGTTGCTTGTGTGTCTCTTGTCTGCTCTGAACACAGGGTCTGCATGGTCTCTGACTTTGCTCTGGACATGGGTCAGAATTTCAAGGGCATCTGTCTGTCTGTCTGTGATGATGCCTCATTCTAGAGGCAGAGCCCTGCCATGGGACATCCCTTCTGCTAAGGGTTACTGGGCAAGGACCCTCCCAGTTTTAATCTAGGACTAACCAGCTAGCCAATAGTCTGAGATCAGGATTCTGTGTGTGATCCTGGTTCCTGGACAGGGATTTTTCCTGTGGGCAACCCAGGATCTGAGATTCCCTCACCTCTGAGTTTGCTCTCGACAGGGTTTGGAGTACATCTGGATAGTGTTCTTTTCTTCAAATTAGTTTTGGTTTGAAGTCTGTTTTGTCAAATATTAGAATATTATACCTGCTTATGTCTTGGTTTATTTGCATGTAATATCTTTTTCCTTGTAGTGGTATGCATCATTGGTCATGAGAGGTGTATCTTGAAGGCAACAACTAGAGAGATCTAGTTTTCTGATCTAATCTGTTAAGTCTGTGTGACTTTATTGGAAAATTTAAAACATGAAAATGAAGTTATTATTGAAAAATGTGTATTCATTTCTATCATTTTGTTGTCGTTGTGCTCATCTATTAGATCTCTTTACCTCACTGTTTTAAAATTGCTTACTTGTCCCTTGTGTCTTCTTGCATGTGTTGGTTTTTTTTTTTTTTTTCAGAATTAAGTATTTCTTGCAGTATCTTCTGTAGAGCTGGCTTATTGGTCCCAATTTCCTTAAATATCATTTTGTCTTGAAAAAATATTTTTCTCCTTCAATCATGACTTGGTTGTCACTGAAGTTCATCACATGGTATTACTACTTTTACCATTTTATAACTGTCTGCAGAAATATATGTAATTATTAATCAGGTCACTTAGTCCTTTTAAATAAAAACTAAAAATTATTTTTTAAAGTCAATATGCAAGTGATTGGTTTCAATATGTTTTTCTCATATACATATGTGTCATTATGTATATTTCTAAAAAGTATATGCCATTAGGGTATTTCACCAGCTATTAGCATCATTATAAGGAAATTAAACCAGGGTTTTTTTTTTTTTTTTTTTTGCCTCCTCCTCTTCTCCTGTTTCTGTTCTTAAGACAGCATTTTATCCAACAGGAAAAAAGTAATGTTCTAATTTTTCTTGCAGATTAACATATTTAAATTCAAATTCAGCAATTCATTATTTTTTAAAATAAAATACATGAAAGAGGAACTTCAGATGTGTTTATAGAGATTTATTTCATTTAACTTGTTTAGGTTGGCTTGTATGCCTCCTGAGCAACACTTTGGCAAATATACATAAATACATTCCTATCAGCTGATATTCTCAATGCTAATTTTTTAGAATTATTTATGTGTATGTGTCTTTTCATTTGTAGATATGCATGTTTCAAATATAATTCTTTTATTTAGCCACAGAATGTATGAGAAATATAAGATAATTCAATATTTAATTTCTTTTTTTCCCATTCAACCCTCAAATCAGGATGGAGATCCTGTTCGCCCAGGAGTGGCCATGACTGACCTTGCCACTGGCCTGTTTGCTCATGGAGCCATTATGGCTGGGCTCATACAACGTTACAGAACTGGAAAAGGGCTGTTCATTGATTGTAATCTACTGTCATCTCAGGTACCAATCCAAATAACATTTTAATTGATATAACAATACATTTGGGTTATATATTTTTTAGATAAAATCCTATGGTTACATGTCACTAAAACTTAAAAAATCAAAGAAGCTCTGATAAACTGTTTTGTTTTGATGTATTTACTTTTATATGATATCATTTAAAAATCATGACAGTTTTGTTACAATTTAAACACTGTTGTTGAATTAGAATTCCTGGTTCTTCTTGAACTAGAAGGGTTTCAGTGTTCATTGTGACCACAGTACAGTTGTCTCTATTTCACTGTTATGGAGTTATGAACTCCATAACTTCCTTTGATGCCATTTCTTCACCTTTTATGTGCCATGGAATCTCTTGTAAATCTAGTAAAAATATATGAACCTTATCCTGGGATCATATTTTTAAGTTCATAGATGAGGTAATTGTATTACAAAAGAACTAGGTCATATGGAAATATATTTATCTCAATCTGTAAATCATTTTTGTGTTATCATAATATATGGCTTTTACTAACACATTAAAATTTATGAAAATTGAACTGTGCTAAGTAAGTGCCCTCCTGCTCCTATGCTAGATTTCCAGCCCTCTTTTTATTCTTCATTTTGAGATGGTCTCAATAATTTGACTGACCTTGAACTCAGAACATAGCCCAGGGATTCTTTGAACTGGACATCTTTCTGCTTTAGCCTCTATTGATATAATAGTGATTACAACACCGTTAAAATTTTTATGTAATGTTAAGAAATGATATTTCAAGAAATATGCAATAGATAATATGATATGAAAGGATGTATAAAATTATCAGTGATCAAGTCATAGATATTACTAATACTCTGGTGGCTTCATAATTGTTTAGGTCAGAAGTTGATGAAAATAAAGATATCCCTTTACACACCCATGCCATTTAACTCCTAGAACTCTGTTCATAGACTAACCTCCCTGGTGTAGACACTTACAGTGTAGACACTGTAGCAAGCACAGGACTGTTGAGCTGGAAGGGTTAATAATTCACTTTTAACGTGACATTTTGCCTCTTTCACTGGATCAGACCCAGATGCTGTACCATATGTGGAAGTTGATTCTGAATAGATAATTTTTCAGGGATAGGAAAAAGAAAATATCTAATTTGTGCAAGGAGACATTTTACTGTGGGAAAATTACTTTCTAGACATAGAGATCTCAGTTGGGAATTTCAGATTTAAGTGGCATACATGGGAAAATAGTAAACTTGGAACACTACATTGGAGATTTTTTTTCCTCTTAGGCAAAATTAAGGAGGTGTGTAGAAATAAAAAAGTCAATATGGTTGACAGTAAAATAGTGTGTATGCGTTTTTAACAGCAATGTTGAATCACTGCAATAGGACCAAAAGAAAAAAAATCTCTCTTCCAATGAGTTGCCTTGCTTCTCCACAGAAAGCCATAGATGGTAGTTAGAAGAAGGAATGAAAAGTCTTTTCTTTGAGTGTGTTAATAGCTGTAATGAACCTGAGATAAGTTAAGAAACCAACATAAAAATTATATATTCAATAAATGTGGAAGGCATGAAGGTTTCATAGGTGTGATATGTGTAATTTTACAGGGCTCTAGGCTTTATGGATCCTACTCCTGTGTCTTGAAATGCTTAACATTTCTGAACAGAAGATTTTCTTTCTTTTTGTTTTTTAACCAAGCCTCCCAAATAATATAGATAGTCATAGTTTTGTCTATACTAACTTTTTAATTTTATACTCAATTATTAATGAGGACATTCGTGTTTGTAACAAAAATTTATTATAGTATAGGTAGAGGTTAGAAAAGTCTTCTAGCACTGAATTGGTGATTCCTCATGTGGAATATATTCTCACTTGCAAGACTGCTTCAAAATGATAAATTCATGCACCTCCATAAATATTTATTAAAGTCATTATTATGTGTCTGTGGATATGTGCTTTTAGGCATGATATCCATGTTGGTTCTTGAGATTATAAGCTCCAATAGTCTAAGGAAAATGTCTTTTTGTGCTTTTCACAGCATTTTCAATGCTTAATTTAATATTTGTCAAATATCAAGTTAGAAGTGGTATTATACTTTGAATGAGATATATCCTCCATAGGCTCATATGCTTTAAAATTTAATTTCAAGCTGGTGGTGCTGTTTTGAATGATGTGGAGCCTCTGAGATGTGGAACTTTGCCAGAGGAAGTGTGTCTTTGGGGTGTAGGTCTGGAGGTTCTATAGCCTGACCCCATTTCTTGTTCTCTATTTTCTTATTGCTAATACAGTCTGACGTCACCTACTAGACTGCCCCTGGCACCATGCCTTCCCTTCCTGCTGACATGATGGAATGATCCTCTGAAAGTGTTAGCCAGAATAAATATACTTCTTCCCTTAAATAGTGTCTTCTCAGGTATTTGATTATGGCAACAAGAAAAGTGATCAACACAGAAAACTGGTACTAAGAAGTGGGGCTTTTGTTTTTATAAATCTAATCATGTAATTCTTAGGCTTTAGAACTCGTTTACAGGAGGAACATGTTGGTTTGGATTTCTACTGCTGTCAAGATACACCATTACCATGACAACTCTTATAAAGGAAACATTTAGTTGGGGTGGTTCACTTACAGTTTAGATTCTGTCCGTTATCATCACAGTGGGAAGCATGGCAGCTTGCAGGTGCCCCAGAAGAAGCATCTGAGAGTCCTACATTTTTCAGGCAACAGCAACTCCACTGAAACACTGGGAGGTATCATGAGCATAGGAAATCTCAAAACCCACCCTTACAGTGGCACAGTGACATGCTTTCTCCAACAAAGTGACATCTTCTAATAGTGCCACTCCCTGTGAGATTATGGGGCCAATTATATTCAAACTACAACAAAGTATGTGAAAAGGTTTGGAACTTGGGGCTAGAAAATCCATGGAATGCTGTGAGAGAATTTTTTAAAAATTATTTTTATTTTATCTTTTTTTAAATTTTTTATTTTAATTTTAACTGTTACTTCTCCCTCCCCTTGTCCCAGTCATTCCCCAGCCTCTCCCCACTTCAGCCCCCATCCATTCCCCAGAGGGCAAGGAATCCCAAGGAGTCAGTTTGGTCTGGCATATCCAGTTGAGTTAGGACCAAATTCCTCCCCCAAGTAACAAGGCTTAGAAATGTGTATGGGTATGGGCTCTGAGAAGCTGGTTCATACACCAGGAATAAACTCTGGTCTAACTGTAAGAGGCTCCACAAACTGTCCACGCCTTTTGATTGTGGTCTACATTCGGAGGGTTTAGTTCCTTTCTATGATAGTTCCTCAGTGGTTATTTCAGAGTCAGTAAGCTCGCAATTGCACAGCACAACCTACTCTGTGGGTCTCCTCATCATGATCCTGACCCTTTGCTCATGTAATCTCTTCTCCCTCCCTTCAGCTGGACCAGTAGCTTGATCCAGGGTTTAGCTATGGATCTCTGCATCTGTCTCCATCATTTGCTAGATGAAGGTTCTATTATGGCAGTTAGGGTGGTCGTTAGTTTGATAATAGTGGAAGGCCAGTTTAGGCATCCTCTCTACTATTGCGTAGAGTTCTAGCTGGGCTCATCTTGTGGGTTCTTGGATATTTCCCTAGCACCAGGTTTCTCTGTAACCCCACAATGGCCCCCTCTTTCAAGATATCCACTTCTTTGCTTACCCTTTCTGATGCTGCCCCTACTCAACCATCCCATTCTCTCATGTTCCCTTCTCACCTTCCCTTGTTCCCCCCATGTATGATCCCAATTTGTCGCATGCGACCTCGCCAGCAAGGAAGACGCAACACCGGATCCTACTCTTTGCAGTTTATTCTGGCCTTTCAGATATCTTCTTGTCTTTCACTCACTCACTCTCACTCTCACTCTCAGACGGATGACGAACGACAGACTCACTCACTCTTAGACGAACGACCCCGGGGGAAGTCCGCTCGTGGCTAAATACCCTCTGGGCCTCCAATCCCGGTAAGCCACGTGGACATCGCCCATAGGTCCTGAGGCACGGAAGCAAGCCACCATCCTCGCCTACAGCCAATAAGGAGTTGTTTACTCCCGAGAGCACTCACCATCCCATCAGGAAGGTGGAAGGCAGAAACCAGCCCCACCTTTAGGGCGTGGTACAACGCAGCTCTCCACACCAATTTACTCAGGAGCTCTTCTCTATTTCCCCTTCCCAGAGGGATCTACACGTCTCTCTTAACTTCCTCTTACTACATAGCTGCTTGGGGGTTGTTGATTGTAGTCTGGTTACCCTTTGCTGTACATCTAAAATCCCATATGAGTGAGTACGTACATACCAAATCTATCTTTTTGGGTCTATATTACCTCACTCACGATGATATTCTTCAGATCTATCCATTTGCCTGAAAATTCCAGTATGTCAATTTCCTTCCTTCTTCCTTCCTTCCTCCCTTCCTGCCTTCCTTCCTGCCTTCCTTCCTTCCTTTCTTTCTCTCTTTCTTTCTTTTCTTTTCTTTTCTTTCTACTGCTGACTAATGCTCCATTGCATAAGTGTACCACAATTTTTTAATTCATTCTTCAGTTGAGGGGCATCTAGGTTGTTTGCAAGTTCTGACTATTATGAATAATGCTGCTATGAACATTGGCATAACTATTCTACATATAATATATGATATATGTATATAAGATATATAACTTATATAGAATATGTATACATAAAATATATAAGTATATATATGTGTGTGCTTGTGTGTTTCCTACATATACACACTTGAAAGCATTACATATAACTTTAGGGAAATATAAAGCAGTGTGGTTTCTTGAGGCCTTGCTTATCAAACGATCTTAGTGTCTGCCCCCTGCCCTCCTTTTCCTTCCGTGGGCACCTCTGTCTTCCCTCTCCAGGTGGAACCCCTGGCATTTTTTTCTGTTTCTGCCTTTATATCACTGATATCTGGCTATTTTCTTCTAAATGCCTTTCCTATCGTGGCTCATTTATAGTTTTTTGGATTTTGCAAGTATCACTTGTTGTATACTTATATCTAAAGATTTGGAGCTAGGAACCATAGCTGAGAGAATGTGTGTCATTTACCTTCCTGGAGCTTTTTTTTTTTTCCTTCTTATTTATTTATTCTGTATTTATCAAGAAAAACAGTAAAATGAATTTAAAATGCTGATAAGTTAACAATAACTATAAAGAAGATAAAAATCATAAGCATGACTTATCAAGGGTGATAATGCAAATAAGATTGCTAAACATATATTTACTTTGTGTTCAGCTTTCCCTCTGAATTTTTTTTCCATCCCTGTATATCCTTATTCAAGGTCCTTCCCCCTCCCACCACATCTGGTCATTTTTTCTTCTCCACAACTCCCCATCCCCTCCCTGGTCATCCCCATTACTGACCCAATAATGCTTAGTTCAGTCTCCACTCCTGGCAAATCCAGTTTTGTCTCCCCTCCCTCAAGAGTGAGTCAGGTGTTCCTCTAGGAAGAGTGGAATCCAAGGAGTCAGTCCAGGATGTTTCTGATCCCAAGCTGTTCAGTGGTTGTGGTCTGCAGCTTGGGCATGCTTTGCTTTTTTCTTGTTTGTTTATTTAGAGACCAGTAATGAGTGAGTACATCCCCTGCTTATCTTTCTGAGTTTGGGATACCTCGCTCAGGAGGGTATTCTCCAAGTCCATCCATTGGCTTGCAAATTTTAGAATATCATTTTTCCTTATGCTGAGTAGTACTCCATTGTGTAGATGTACCATAGTTTGTTAATCCATTCTTCAGTTGAGGGACATCTAGGTTGTTTCCAGGTTCTTGCTATTACAAATAATGCTGCTATGAACATAGTTGAGCTAATACCTTTGGAGTGTGAATGTGCCTCTTTAGGGTATACACCCAGAAGTGGTATTGCTGGGTTCTTGGGGAGATTGATTCTCAACTTTCTGAGAAACCACCATATCAATGCAAAGTTTTTAATATTTTTGAGAATTTCATATCTAAGTTTAGTATTTACATTATTTCTACCCCTCTACCTTTCTTCCAAATCCTTCTAGTGTCCTCAACTTCCTCTCAAGCCTATGATCCCTTCTTCTATAAGTAAAGTTGCTTTACCCACACTCACCTTTCTGTGGTGGTTTGAATAGGAATGGTCCCTATAGACTTACGTGTTTGAATGCTTAGCCCATACGGAGTGTCTGTAGTAGGAGGTGTGGCAGCCTTATTGGAGGAAGTGTGTCATTGTGAAGGCGGGCTTTGAAGTCTTTTATGCTCAAACTGTAATGTGAATCCTAATTGGTCTTACTAATAAAAAACTGGAGCCAGCTATGGGGTTAATGCTGTAAGATCAAAGGGACAAAGAAGGAGGCACCAGGGAGTGTTCTCACCTCTACTGAATCCTCAGGCTGGAAGGCTGAGTTCCTGTCTCCTCCTGCCTTATACTCTTCTCTCTGCCCAATTCTGTCACTTCCTATCTTCTCCTTGCTAGTCCTGGGATTAAAGTCATGAGATCCCAAGTGTTGGGATTGAAGGTGTAAACCTCCACTGCCTGAATCTGTTTCTTTTTTAGACTGTATCAATCTTTTATAGCCTTGAATTCCTCATCTTCCTGCTTTCTCCTCCCAAGAGCTGGGGTTAAATGTTTGTGCCACCACTGCCTCACTATGGTTAACTAGTAGTTAGCTTGCCCTCTGATCTCCAGGCAAGCGTCATTGGTTAGAGTGCAAACAAAATATCACCACACCAAGTTATGCCCAAGATAGCACTTAGTATCATCCTGCTGCCTGTGGATCAAGATGTAGAACTCTTAGCTCCTTTTCAGAACCATGTCAGTCTGCATGCTGCCATGCTTCTTGCCATAAAAATAATAGACTATATCTCCAAAACTGTAAGCCAGCCTCAGTTAATTGTTTTCCTTTATAAGAGTGGCCATGGTCATGGTCTCTCCATAGCAATAGAAACCCTAATTCAGACATCTACTAAGTTCATTTAGTGGTATAGTTCTTATCTGCTTATGTTGAGGGATGACCAGTTGGTATTGGATAACTGGATAACTGGTATGTGTGGGGGAGTGGAGGATTCTCCCTCTCTCACAGCCATTGATCGCCTGTAACTCTTCATACAGAGGGAGCCTTGTGAACTTTTCCCCATTCACATTTGCATGTAGACTGGTGATACATTTATGCAAGTCACCATATGGTTCATGTTTCATGATTGCAACAGTCTTGTCATGTCTTGAGGACTCTATATAGTTGCATATGTTCTGTTCTAGATAATACTAATTATGGATGGGTACACCATGGTCACTTACTCTCTATAGTTTGATCAGTTGCAAATCTCTGTAATAGCTTTCGTGTGCTGATAAAATTTTTTTTTCTCGATGTGCTGAAAGTTACAATTATTTGTAGGTTTAAGGATAAGTATTTAGAATACAGTTAGAAATTACTTTAGTTTAAAAAAAATTGTAGTAGTAGGATTTTCTCTAGGTTCTATGATATCTGCAGCTATAGGAAGTTGCCTAGGTTACAGCACCAGGCATGAATACCTTCATATTGAGGAAGCTTACAGTTGAATTAGATAGCTGCTGCTCACCCTGAAAATATCAGTGCATCCTTGGGAATATCTAGCCAGTCTGGTCATTGTGATTCATAGGCTTCACAGCTGGGTGGGATTATTGGTTGCCTTTCTTCTTGTTTTAGTTTGCTTTCTGTTGTTATGATAATGGTCATGGCAGAAAACTTGGCCATCATTCAAGGATTTAAAGTCAGAAGTCAAGCAGGCCAGAAATCTGGAGGCAGAAATGAAACAGACCATGGAGAGGTAATACTGGTTTGCTCAGCTTGCTTTCTTATAGAACCGAGAACTACCTGCTTGTGGGTGTACCACCTACTGTGGGCCCGCTCACATTAATCATTATTCAAGAAAATGCTCAGAGTGGCCTATCAGTCAGTCTTATGGAGGCATTCTCTCAATTGATGTTCTTCTCGATTATGTTAGCTCATGCCACCATATTGACAAAACAACACATTCTTTGTCAGCTTGCACAACACCCTCCAGTACTTTGAAATCTAGTTCTTAGAGAGGCTTCCAGGTCAGTACCATCTTGATTCCCCCAAGGCCCTTGTCTGAAGTGTATGGTGTTATCAACATTAGGGTTTCACCTTCAAGTTCTGGGAAGCAATGGAGAGCAATGGAAGCAATGTAGTAGGCTACATTGTTTTGTGAGTGTTTTGGATACTCCTTGACCAATAAATAACTCAGAGGGAGGGTTTCAATGCCTGGTGTGGGGTAGTGTTGGTAATGTATCAGCAGGAGTTGGACACTCCATTGTCGGTTGTTCTTTGCAGTTTGACCAGTTATAATTTTCTGGAATGATATCCTGATGAAAAAAGGAGCTTTGTTGATGAGGGAGGGGTAAGATCTACACTTATCTCTGGGTATAAGGATAAGTATTTAAAATGAAATATAGTTTGATGTGGGATATCTTTCTTTATGCTGTGAATATTATGAGTTAATAAACCGTTTTGGCTTATGGCAAGGCAGCTTAGAGGCAGGAGACAACCCAAGCATAGATAAAGGAGAAGGAGGGCAGAGTCAGAGAGAAACACAATCCAGCCACCAAGGGAGTAATATCTAGAGAAATTCAGGTTAGATATGAGCCATGTGGCAAGACAGATTAATGGAAATGGGTTGAGTTAAGATGAGAGAGCTAGGTAAGCCATATAAGCCTTAGCCATAGATTGAAAAGCATGCAATTAATATAAGCATCTGAGTCATTCTGGGGATGCTAAGCAGCTGTGGGAGAGTTCAAACAGTAGGACTAGGCTGGGTCAGAAACTCACACTACAATAGTTAGGAATTGTGCTAGTGTGCTGCTAGTGTTTTGTCAACTCCATACAAACTATAGTCATTTGGGAAGAGGGGCCCTCAACTGAAAACCTACTTTCACACATAGATTGGCCTATAGGGCATTTTTTTTGATTAACGATTGGTGTAGAATACTCATTGCATCCATAATCTACACCATACCATGGCAGGTGCTCCTGAGTTGTATAAGAAAGCATCTAAGCAAGCCAAGAGGAGCAAGCCAGTAGGCAGCACTTCTCAGTGTCTTTTGCTTCAGTTTCTACCTCCTGGTTCCTGCTCTGAATTCCTTTCCTTACTTCCCTGAGAAGTGTGATTTGAATTGTAAGCTAAAACAAATTCCTTTACAAGTAGCTTTTGGTCATGATGTTTTATCTCAGTAAGAGAAAGTTAATTAAGATAACTGACTTAGGAAAAGTGGCAGTAGGTTCCCACCTCCATAGGGTCCATGTCCTTAGTCATGGGGAGTTGGCTAGAATTCTATTATCAGGAATTGTTTACCTTTTGCTTACATCTTATTAGAGAACTGTTGTTTACCACCAAAATATATGTGTAACTGTTGCACTTTTAGGGATGTCTTGCAATTATGGTCATTGTTGTGGTTCATGGTAATTAGTGCTGAGTACAACTATTGATTGCTTTCCTTACATAGCAGCTTGCATATCACCTTCCAGTACTATGAAAGCTAATTCTTTGGGTATAAGGCTTTTGGGTCAAATCCAGCCTGAGTGCACCCAGTCATGTGTCCCAAGTGTACAGTGTCTTCAGTAAGGTAACTGTCTTTAACTTCTGGGAGGCAACCACAGGAAATAGCAATAGCTTACATTGTTTTGTTAGTCTCTTGTACTCTTCTGATCAACAGAAGGAGGTTGCTTTGTCTGGTTCTGGAGTTTCATTAGTTCATGTCTCTTGGAGGCAGTCATCTCATCCTAAGTGGCATAAATTTTTTAAAATTATTTTTATCTTTAATTTTCTAGTTCTAACCATTTACTTTCAAATTTCATTTTATTTACATCCAAGTAATATTCCGTTGTGTGTGAGAAAGCCAGGTTCTCATTTTACATTCATCAGTTGAAGTATATTTAGTTTTTGTTCTTTTTGTAACTATTCTGGGTAGAGCAGCAACAAACACAGCTGAGCATATGATGTTTAGAGTAGGATGTTAAGCCTCAAAGTAGTTTTAAATTGCATTTTTTTGACTGTTGGACATGTTTCCAACATTTCTTAACCTTCTCTATTTCTTCTGAGAATTCTCTCTGTATATCTATATCCCATTTCCAGTAATTTATTTCTTCATTCTTTATTTTTTGACTTCTTTGTAGTGTAAATATTAACCTTTTATCAGATTTGTACCTGACAAAGATTCTCTCTCACTCTGTGAGCTTTTTCTTCACTTGGCTGATTGTTTTCCTTGCTCCAAAGCACTTTAGCCTTTGAGATCTCATGTGCAAATTGTTGACCTTAAGTCCTATCTGAAAGGAGTTCCATTCAGATGTCTTTTCCTGCACTTGTGTCTTGTAAGGTGCTGCCATATATTCATCTACAAGTTTTAGCATTTCAGGTTTCACCTTGAGGTCTTTGATCCATTTGAAGTTGATTTTTGTGCAAGGTGTTAGATGTGAGTCTAGTTTCAGAATTTTACATGTGAACATCCACTTTTCCCAGTATCAGTTGTTAATGATACTGTCTTTCCTTAGTGTGAATTTTAGGAATCTTTGCCAAATGTCAGGTGGCTCTAATTACATGCATTTGTTATTTGACTCTTCTGCTTTTTTTCTATTGAAGACCTTATTTGCTTATATCAGGAAAATTTTTATTGACTGATTATTGAAGATTGGATTGAGGCCTGAAAGTCAGAACTTGATGAACAGGTTAAGCAATATTCTCACTAGCTATTGGGTTAGTTCTGTTCATCTCATATTAGGGTAAGAGGTGTTTCCCCCCAAAATTATGTGGGATAATTTTGACTAAGGGAACTATGAGTTTTGATTAGATAAGCCATAAATATTTACTGTACTGGCATGCATGATTGTTTGAAGATGGAATGCAATAAAGGATGTGAACAAAGCATTGTAAATTGGAAAGTATCATACTGATGGCTATCAGAAGGTTTATTTGGTTAGTGAAATATATTTCACAGGGTTAGATATATGCTAAGGTTGAAAAGTTATATGTTAACACAATTATTTTATTATATCTATAACAATAGAGGAATAGTGATTTATTTTACTTTATCTTTAAGTTTTTTTGTCATTCACATGTATATATTTTTAGAGCTGACTTACTCTTTGACTTTAAATTTTAAAAACATATATAGAGTCTAGATCCTAAAACAAAATCACAAAATGATTAATATCTGCTTTATGTATATATATGAAAAAATTTACTTTTCAAAGTAGCATGATAGGAAACTTCACTTTTAAAAGAAGTATTCCTTTTATTTATTTGTAATATAAATATTTATTCACTAACATGTAGCACATAGCACTTGTTTTTAGTTTCAGCTGCCTGGAAAATAACTTTTTTCACACAGTGCTCAAAAACTACTACTTGTTTTGATCACATAATATAGGATGATATATGACATTTAATGTCAGCCACTAGAAATGTGATTTGAACTCTCTTAAAAGTGATCTACTGTACAATAGGCAAATTATGCTTGATTTGAATAGTAGCTAATTATTAACTCAGAGATGATTGCCTTAACCACAACAAAACCATTTCAGCGAGTTCACTGTGGAGACATGATCGTGCCCGGGATGTGGTTTGTAGTGGGCACGAAATATTTTGTAGTTTCAAAGCTATAAACTTTTAACCCTTGTCATAAAATTCTTTTGATTTTCTTTTAGTCTTAATATGATTTAAAGTTGTTCACTCAAAATTGTCTAATGTCAGCATCTAAATACTGTGTCCTCAGATGATATTGGTAAAGAGCAAGGAAGTGGGTGTGGATGTGGTTCCAATTACTCTGGTGCTCTTATTCCTCTGTTGTGGCTTTCAGAAATATCTTTTGTAAGTTTAATATCCTTCCTGTACGTAATTGTATCCAGGCTTCCTTCATTATCTTACAGTGAGCTTGTATTTTAGTTCTGCAGTTATTTTCACAGATAGAACATTTTGTCACTTTTGATGTCACAATCTTTTCCTATATTTGAATGTTGTTCCTATTACATGTACATAAGCATGTTAGGGTTTATAAAAGTTTAACATAGTAGAGCTTTGGCAGTAAACTTTTAGAATCACAAATAAATATACTCAGCTGAAATTACCATTTTGTTCTGTTATATACACTTGTGCTGGTAATATTTATTTCACTTTTATAAAAGGTTAATTTTATTGAGGTATATATAAAATCCACATTACATACCAACTTAATTTTTTAAAGTAAATATATAAAGTTACAAATCCACCATTATAAATCAAGATTTGAAATGAATATTTATACAGTGACTCCTGGTTTCATATGAGGCCAGAGCAAGCCTGTTTTGAGGTGTGGTGGGATCCAGAGCTGGGCAGATTCAGAATAATTCAAGGTTTATTTTACCGTCTGTCACCTTAGGAGCTTGACATTCTTGGGCCTTTTTTTTCTATAAAATATTAAAAAAATATTATGTAACTATATAAAGATGAATAAATACAGTTTATTATTTTGTTTGCTGTCATTACATTATTATTTTTGTTTTACAATTAAAAAAGAAATTAAAATTAAACCTTTTTATGCTCCTGAAGTACGGTGACTATCAGACACTATGTCTGTTGTTCCTATTAAAATGGTTCTGGAAGAAGCCTGGTAAGAAAGGTCTTGTGCATTCTGGAAGGAACTGGAGCTAAAAACCAAGATTATGTTGAGGTACGGGCAAAGGATGGATACTGCAGGAGCATATGATACATGGTGAAAGAAGCTGAGACAGTGAAGTAAGGAAAGAAAGAGTAGGGACATCTAAAGGTTAAAAGTTCAGGAGCAGTGATTTGGAATTTAATATCTCTTCTAAGAGGCTGATTGCATTCTTGCTTTTAAAAACCCCACTAATCCTTGTATATCTGTTGTCAGTTTTTATAATTAAGTTATGTTTATTTTTTAAATTTTCATATCTATGTACTATATTTACACAATTTCCCCTTACTTCCCCTCCTCCCAACCCCTCCCTTATCTTCAACTTCCATTTCTTCTCAAATCATGGCCTCCTTTTCTTTAATTATTATTGTTACACACACACATTTGCATACAATGTAGTGAGTCCGTTTAGTGCTGTTCATATATGGATGTTTTAAACACTGAGTAGGTGATATTGGATAAACAATTAGGGGCCTCAAACCTCCAGACTGTCCTTTTCAATTTCTTTTATCAATATTTTACTCATTGTGTATGTGTATTTTATTTTTTGGTTGAATTTATTCTCAAGATATTATTTTTTATAATATGTGAGATCAGGTTCTTTGTTTCTTCTGGAGATAGTCACTAGCAGGTGTATGTGTGTGTGTGTGTGTGTGTGTGTGTGTGTGTGTGAAATCTTAAGGTTTCTTCCATATATAAAAATCACTTTTGCAAATGAAGACAGTTTTACTTTTTCTTGTTTTAGCTTTGACAAAAGAATATTTTTTTTCTTTTGACCTGATTGACCTTCCTAGGATTTCTAGTATTTCATTAAATAGAAATATTTGGGTCTTGTTTCCAGCCTCAGAAGAAAAGCTTTATATTTCACATTTGATTGTTGCTTTAGCTGTGGGCCAGTATATATTTCCTTTGCTTCATTGAAGCATATTTGTTCTATGGTTAATTTGTGGAGAGTCTTTATTATGAGAGAAAGTTGAATTTTACCAAATGCTCTTTATACATCAATTAAGAGGAGTATATGATTTTTATCTTTCATTCTGTTAATGTAAGCAGAGCATTCAGCAGCAAAAAAAAAAAAAAAAAAAAAAAAAAAAAAAAAAAAAAAAAAAAAAAAAAAAAAAAAAAAAAAAATCTGGATGGCTTATACTTCCTGATTTCAAAGTATACTTCAAAGCTATTTTAATTACAACAGTATGGTATTTGAAAATAAAAGACATATAACCCAAAGAAACAACATGGAAAACCATAAATAAACCACTGATTTTGAGTCAGCTGATCCTAAACAAAGGGACCAATTACATACAATGGAAAGAAGGAAATCCTCTTCCATAAATATTATTAGGCTTGTTCATGGTGGCTTATGCCTGTTATCTTTGCACTTGAGGCAAAGGGATTGCTGTGAGTTTGAAGTTAGGCTAAGCAACATGTTAAGTTCAAGGCCACCTGCATTATAAAATGAAATATTGTCTTAAATAGTAGCAGCAGCAACAAAAAACAACAACTTTATATGAATATAAATGTATACATACATGCATACATATATGTGTATATGTTTGTGTATATATATATATGTATAGAAACATATATATCGGATTGCATTAAAATAGAGAAAGCTTCTACATAGGAAAGAGAAAAACATCAATGTGTTGTAATAAGTTCCCCAGCCCGTTTTGGGTCCGGGAGGTTTGTGACCTGGCGTCCGGCGGCTTGGAATCTGGCGCGCCCCGGCCCGTTTGGGGCCAGAGGTTTGTAACTTGGCATGTGGCGGCTTTTGTCCCCCAAAGAAATGAATCACACGCTTATATCCTTTAAACTGTTTGGCCCATGTCTTAAGCACATTACTAGCTAGCTCTTTCATCTTAATTCAACCCATTTCCATTTATCTTTCCATCACGTGGCCCACAGCCCGTGGCTCACCTGGATTCCTACATGCTGCTTCTTCGGGGGACAGATGGAGACTGACTAACTCCACCCTTTCCTACATGCCTGAGCTCTGATTCTCCACCCACTTCTACGGTGCTGTGCATAGGCCAAAACAGTCCTTTATTTACAGCATACAGAACATTCCACCACATCAATGCAGTGAGTAGATAACATAATAATGGGCAAAAGCCACCCAGAAACCATATGTGAAATAAACAATGTCTAAGATGTGTGAAGAACTAAACAAAACAATGGGAAAAATGCAAATTACTCAAAACTGGGGAAAAGACTCAGATGTTTCCTAAAAATAAAAGAAGCGTACAACCAAGATATGAAAATATGTCTATGAAAACCTGATCTTTGACAAAAGAGGCCAAAAATATTCAATGGAAAAAAAGATAGTATCTTCAACAAATGGTGCTGGCATAACTGCATGGCAATATGTAGAAAAACGCAAATAGATCCAAACCTATCACCCTGCACAAAACTCAAATCCAAGTGGATCAAAGATCTCAACATAAACCCAGCCACACTGAACTTGATAGAAAAGAAAGTGGGAAATACTCTCCACTGCATTGGCACAGGAGACCACCTCCTAAATATAACTCCAGTAGCATAGACACTAAGAACAAGAATTAATAAGTGGAACCTCCTGAAATTGAGAAGCTTCTTTAAGGCCAATGACACTGTCAGTAAGACAAAACAACAGCCTACAGAATGGGAAAAGAGCTTCACCAACCCTACAACTGACAGAAGACTGATTTCTAAAATATATAGAGAACTCAAGAAACTAGAGCCCCAAACCCTAAATAACCCAATTAAAAAATGGGGTTCATAACTAGAGAGGGAATTCTCAGCAGAAGAATTACAAGTGGCTGAAAGGCACTTGAAAAATTGCTGAACATCTTTAGCCATCAGAGAAATTCAAATCAAAACAACTTTGAGATACCACCTTATACCTGTCAGAATGGCTAAGATCAAAACCACAGAGGACAGCCTATGCTGGAGAGGATGCAGATCAAGAGGAACACTTCTTCATTGTTAGCGGGAGTGTAAACTTGTACAGCCATTCTGGAATGCAGTATGGCCATTCCTCAGAAAACTAGGAATCAATCTCTCCAAGGACCCAGAAGTACCACTATTGGACATATACCCAAAGGACTCACATTCACACTCCAAATGCATTAGCTCAGCTATGTTCACGGCAGCATTAACAAACTGGTACATCACACAATGGAGTACTACTCAGCAGTAAAAAAAAAATGACATCCTAAAATTTGCAGGCAAATGGTTGGATTTGGAGAATATCCTCCTGAGTGAAGTCTCACAAGCACAGAAAGATAAGCACAGGATGTACCCACTCATTAGTGGACTTTAGAAAAAAAAGCAAAGAACACCCAAGCTGTAAACTGCAACTCCGGAAAGCTTGGGATCAGAAAGAACTTAAGAGAGACATCCAGGGATTCCCCTAGGAAGAGAAAATAGAGAAGATCTCCTTAGCTAATTGGGGGCATAAGGGGCACAGCCAAGAAGAGGTGGGAACAAATCATGAGAGAAGGGGATGATTGAGTGAGAGGAACAACAAGGAGGGAGAAAAAGAAAAGAGAGATGGAGATCTTAATAGAGGAAGCCAGTGTGGGTGTGGAAGAAGACTAGGGTGCTAGGGTAATTTACAAGAACTCACAGGATGTCCCTGCATAGGTTTCTAACACTAGTGAGTGAAGGTGTTGCCTAGAAAGGACTTTCCCTTTAATCAAATGAATGGCCACCCCAAGTCCTATCACAGAACTTACATCCAACAATGAATTGAGGTAGAGGCAGAGATACATGGCTGAGCACTGGGCTGAGCTCCTGTTCTAGCTGAGAGCAGGGGAGGAGAGTCTATATGAACAAAAGGATTGGGCTTATGAGGAAAATTCCCACTGTGCGGCTGACTGGAGCTCTGGGGAGCTCAGTGACTTAAGAACAGCTAGAGAGATGACTGGGCGGTTAAGAGTGCTGACTGCTTTTCCAGAGGACCAGGGTTTGGTTCCCAGCACCCACATGACAGCTCACAACTGTCTGTAGTTCTAGTTCCCAGTTCCAGACAAACACCAATGCAAAATAAAAAACAAACAAACAAACAAAAACAAAACAAAACAAAACAAAAAACGTACAGCCACTCTGGAACCTACAAGAAAAAGAACTAGGTCCTCCCAGGATAGGCAACATGGGCAGTATGTAGAGCCTCGAAGGAAGAGGTTGGACTGTGTTTTTATGGGTAGACTGGCACTTTGGAGCCCCTTCCCTCCAGAGGAACACCTAAGCCAGTCATGACATTAGGATGAGGAAATCGGACCTGCCTGGAGTGGATGCTGAGTTGGCCTTCCTTGGGACTTCTTGCCCTTTTGGGGGAGGGGATGGGAGGATGGGGAGGAGGGAGGCTGAAGGCTGACCAGAAGGGATTGGGAGGGGGAAGGGAGGGAGAACAAGGGGATACATGGGGGGAAATGACTTTGTTTTGTTTATAAATAAATAAATACATACATACATAAATAATAAAAAATATGTGTAACATAATTATCAGTGAAAGGCAAATCTCAAATATCAATGAGATCCTATTTTTAATTTCTTTGTAGCTTACAGTGCTAACATACTGGAAATGAGCTGTGAGAACCTAATTAGCTTGAGTACTCAGCCATGTGGATTTTATGGTTAATTTTAGTTTGAAGGTGACAAAATTATTTTAACTTCAAGTATCGTTATGTAACATCTTCTGTCTTTATCTTTCTATTATATGTTTATATTATTATATTATATAGAATATATTACTATATATTCTATAATATGTTTATTATATACTATGCTTCACTTATAGTAAATGTAATATACTTAGTAAATATATTCTAGTAAATTCTATTTTATTTTTAAATATAATATATATTATGTGTAATATATACTAGTATTTAAAGTATAAATATAATTTCAAATAACAAATATATTTTAGTATATTTTTAGTAAATATTGTATTTTATTATAGTAAATGTAATATACTTAGTACATACTTATTACATTTTACTTATGATAAGTGTAATACACTGACACATACTTATTAATATACTTATTACGTTTTGCCTTAAAGGTTACTATTGATAACCAATTATTTATTCATATTCAGATATACTTAAGGAATAAGAAATTAAGTTACATGGAATCCATCCATGTATCTGTTCATTCATCTATCCATCTGTCCATCTGTCACACTGTAGTTGTTTACTACATACATATCCACTACATATCAGATACAAATTTCCTGCCATCTGGAACTTTTGTTGTAGTTGGAGATATAGAAGATATCATCAAGAAATAAGTGATGAATTCACAGAGGTAATACACTGCTTGATAAAGTGGAAGGCTTATTTGCATTGATTACATAGTCTGGTTTAGAAGTATTCCTTACATAGGACAATGGATATAGAAATCTGAAGTGGAGATTCTAGAGACTAATGGAATGTTGAGATAACTGACTGAAAGTGATTTTCCATAATAGGAGTATAAATAATTTGTAATATGTATTTTGAGGATAATTGAAATTAAAGTAACTCTTAGTCATGGGTATTAACTCTGGTCATTTAATAATATCCATCTGGAGAATAAAACCTTTCAAACAAGTTCTATGCTTTATAGTTAGTAGGTCTTTTAAAGACTGTAGCCTTTAACGATTTAGGATTATGTAATAGACTTTTATTTCTGTGGGGAAAGATTTTTGGGCAAAGAACCTGTCAAATCTCTAGAGAAGGAATTGAATCCTGGTACTGTTTTTATGAATAGTAAGAGAAACAACAAAGGGAAATTCAGGCTTCCTGCTTCTTGGGCTGCTTGGACACTAACACTGAGACAGCAAGAAAGAGCTGTATTTATTAACTGCATCTGCCTACTTGCTGTACTGCCTAGTTGCAGAAGTGCTGCCAATCTGCTGACATGTGTTGTATTATATAAGTTGTGTTTTCATCAAAGTTACAGTATTGTGACTTAATAAGTTTGTGCTTTAACAAAGCTCAATTTGTGTAATATTTATAATGTACATACATTATCTAATATTTTTTTTAAAAAAATTCACCTATTGTAGTCTCAGCTTACTGAGAGAGAAACAGAGGCACAGAGTAGTAACTTATCTCATGACACAACCAGTATCAGTGCAGGGACTGAACCAGAGACCATGCTGTCCTCTTTGTCACTCCATTAAATGCTTAAGGCCTTCTTAATATTTCCAAGTATTTAGTTCTGAAAATATTTACTGGATGCTTGGAGGCAATTCTGCTGTCATTTCTAGAGAAACATAGTTTTCTGGGGATTTTTTTTAAAAAAGAAATATTTATAAAAATATAAATTCTACAAATGCATCTCTGGAAGTCTTGCAGTGATGCTACCATGCAGTATTCTTTTTTGTTTTGTTTTGCTTTTAGTGACAGGAATTTTTTTGTGTGTGTGTAACAGCTCAGGCTGTCCTGGAACTCACTCTGTAAACCAGGATGGCCTCAAACTCACAGAGGTCTGCCTATCTCTGCCTCCTGAATGCTGGATTGAAGGCATGCGTCACCACCTCCAGGCACCATGCAGTATTCTTACAAACACCAAGATGCTGCTACATTTTAGGTTGTATAGTTTTATAACTGACGAAAATGCCATTATTTGGCACCTGGCTATCATGCTTTATGTTTGTATAAGTTTAGTAGAGATATTCTTTCTATCATTACTGATTCAGTAACTTTTATCTGACCTTTTCTTGGTGAGTTTAACTTAAAACTTATTTAGTTGATTTGTTTTAAATGCTTTTATTAGGATTTATTAATTATGCACAATAATGGATTTCATTGTGACATTTTCATACATATGCATATTTTGATCATATTAATTTTTAAAATTTCATTGCTTTCCAGTGATTTCCTTAATTTTTCTATTGTTTTGCTGCATACTATTTTATTTACATCTACTCTTTTTAAATTTAATTTTTGAGTTAGCAAGCAAAATAATAGTATCTTTATTGTGTCATTTTAATTTATATAGTTGTTACTAAACTCTGTTCTAATTCATTCCCCTCATCCACTATCGCTATTGCTTTTTATTTTTTTCTATTTCCTAGTTTTGGATTTAACTTACTATTCTTTTCCCAATGTCTTCAGCGAGAATTCTATGGCTGTGGATCTGAGACATGTATACAAAGAGTAGGTATGATCAGATATAAATTTTTCTCTAAATCAATTATTTCACAGTACTTTCAAATAGTCCTATGATATAGTGGCTTTTAAAGCATGTATTATTTCTTTTATTTATTATTGTATTTCCCAAAATTATTCATTTTATCCACTGTAATTAGGAGGTATTCTGTGGATGATTTAAATGGCTTAAGCTCATTTATTTATTTATTTATCCCTAACAAATGATAAATGCTGTAGGGTGCTCTAAGAACAATAAAGAAGAACATATAGTTTTCTATTGTTGCGTTGAGTGTTATTCTGACATCTTTTAGGCTTTATTGGTTTATATGATAACACTGTGTTTAGCATAGAAAAATAGTATTAAATTATTTTTGAAACTGCACAACTTACTAAATACAACAGCAATTTATTAATTTTTTTATTTCTCCATATATTTGTTCTCTGTCATCTTTAGTCATCACAAAATTCTCCTTCAAAGACTTAGTCCTCTCCTAGTACCCTCTGCATTCCCCTTAGATACAGGTTTTCTCAGGAGGGCTCTGCTTGCTGTACTTCCATTCTCTGTTACCTCTGCAAACAGACTTGCAGGTGCCTGAAGAGGTTCAGAGGAAGGGATTGGACCTTCAGGAACTGAGATTACATGTACTTGTGAGCTGTCCAATGTGGGCGCTGGAAGCTGAACCCAGGTCTTCTACAGAGGAGCAAGTGTGGAGCCATCATCTCAAGTTTTGCAAGCCCTGTCTTTTTTTTTAAAAAATATTTATTTATTCCTGTGTTTTTGTGGGAGAGCACATGTGTCTCTGTAGTAACAAGTTTCTCGCCTGGCTTAGCCTTGAGATCTGGACCAGCAGTCCCAAATAATCACACAGAGTCTCATATTAATTACATGTTGTTTGGCCTATGGCTCAGGCATATTGGTTGCTAACTGTTATTCCTCAACTAACCCATGATTAGCAAAGTGGATTAGTACCTTTTCTCAGAACAGCATATTCATCTTCTTTCCTCTGCATCTCTGCACTGCTTTCCCTCTTTCCAGAGTTTTCTTAGTTTGGTAGCCATGCCCATACATCCTGTCTGCCTTCTGGTCAATCAGTGTTTTATTAAATCAGTAGGAGGGACAAATATTTGCAATGTACAAGAGCATAATTACACAGCATGCCCCCTTTTCTTTTTAAAACAAAACCCTCAAACCTAATTTCCTTCATGCAGTTGTGTGTGTGTGTGTGTGTGTGTGTGTGTGTGTGTGTGTGTGTGTAGAGCAAACAGTTTTCCCAAAAACATGCTGCTACCAAGAAGCCATGCTTGAGTCTTCCCTTTGTGTCTATATTACCAGTAACCTTAAATTGGTCATACAGAGCACGTGCCTGTATGTGAGACTTCAGAAACTGTTCTCATAGCTTATGCTGCATGCAGCAAACATGCCATTTTGTAATTCAAACCCAGTGCCACTCTGTACGATGGCCCAGTTGAGAGACACAAATAGGAAGCTGTTTTTGGCTCCCTTTTAGAATCTTTAATAAACTTTCTCAGGTATATATGGTCTATGCCCCATGTTGGAATGCCATTTGTAGTCAGAAGTTTCTGGCCTGGTCTGGCCTAGCCCCAAAGTCCAGACCTGCCCACAGCTGCTTAGCTCTAAATAATGAGCATAGCCAAGGAAACTTTCAGATTGGATTCTCTCCTTTCACCATGTCAGTTCTGGGAACAGAATTCAGGTTGTCAGGTTTGGTGGCCAGTGCCATTACAGACCATTATACTCTCTCCCTCTCCTTACCACTTGATAGCCTAGATAATGGTATTGAGAGATGAACTTGGAGATTAATCCAGCACCAAAGGATCAGCATGTAAGGTAACACAGGTGAGCCATGGGCCATGTGTCAGGACAGAATAATGGAAATGGGTTGAATTGAGATGAAAGAGCTAGCTATCAATATGCCTGAGACATCGGCCAAGCAGGATGAAATTGATATAAGTGTCTGTGTGTTTCTTTGGGACTTTGGGGTTGCTGGTTCAGATAAGCAGTGGCAGGCAGATTCAGACACTGGGGCTAGCTAGTCTGGCCATAAACCTCTTACTACAGATGGTGTCCCAACATGGGCCAAACATCCATATAAAGCCAGAGTAAGCTTAAAAAATGGCCCTAGAGTACAGAAACAGGAGTCTACATCAGGCAGCTTAAACGAAGGCTGGTTCCTGAAGTCTCACAGAAGACTTGGCACAAGCAACAAGTTGCATATGATCAATTTAAAGTTTCTGTTTATATTGAACAAATGGGGAACAGAGTCAAAGATGGTTTCTTGGCAGCAGCATTTTCTGGGATTGCTCTGTTTGCTGGTGGCAGGCAGAGGCATGGCTCCTTTAAGAGAAGAAGCTTCCTGACTTAGCTTTATCAGCAAAAATTGAATCTCTTTAAGAGTCCTTGCTACCAAACATTTAAGTGGAGTAAAGAGCAGGCAGCGGTGGTCTAGATAGTGTGGACCCTAACATTCCCTAGAGTTGTGGTGGTAAATAGGTCTATAATATTTAAATACTGCTTCCTATAATTGAGAAGGTAAGTATGGCTCCGGCTCCTCTGCCATGTTGAAAAGCGGCTGAGCAGGACAGAGTTGTCAAGCAAAGCAGCCCTGCACAAGTGTACCATTTTAAAAGCTCTTCTGTTTAGAAAATGATTAATGATAAGCAACAAAATGGATTCAGATGGAGAAAACCTCTTAATGGGTTAAAATATGTGTGAAAAAGAATACATGGACTGGGAGAGAAAAAGGGTAGAGAAAGCCCTTAAAAAAAGAAATAGAGTAGAAAAATATAAGGAGTTATGTAAAGATAGAAATAGACAAAGAGTCTGGATTATGGTTATTATTGTGTTTTCTTTTAGTTTTTTAAACTGTCAATGAGCTAACTGCAGAAAGACAATTGATTGCAAAGCCTGCTATGTTAAACAAAGACATATATTTTAAAGGTATCTTGACTTTGAAATTTATGTGTAAGAATATTTTGTTTTGGAAAAGAGGTTCTCCTTTTGTTTCCACAGGAGATGAGAACCTGTGGTTTGCATCTAGGCAAATATGGTTTCATCAACCAAAAATGCCTGAAAATTCTCTGATGGGAAGAGATGGCCACATCAGCTTTAGGGCTACAGACTAAGATGATCCAGGCTCATGAACCTTGTAAGATTGCCAGCACCCCTTAATCAGTAGCAAGTAATGGAAAACTATGCCCAAATTCCCAAAATAATGTTTATAAATGTTTGTTTTCATTAAAAATGGTTAATAGTCATAGTCAATCTCTTTATAAGAAAAAAAGGATATGGTATATGAATGATTTAAAAAAGATAATTATTGATTTTACTTTAATCTAAAAATCAGCTGTTAATCTCACAATATTTTGCATTGGTATGGATTTTGTTTTATGGACACATATTTAAGGTTAATTTTGTTATGCTGTATATATTTTTCTACTCTTGTTTAAGATATATTTATGTAAATCATTTAAAATTGTAATGTGTAATTAATAAATGTAGATTAATAGTCATTTGTGATAATCAAACTTATAGTCATGGTAGGTTTTTTTTGTAGGTATACAAAGATAGATTTCAATTAGACAGTCTTCAAACATTTCAAAGACCTAAAGAATATGGCATTTAATATATTGTAAGAAATGAGAATTTTCTGGGCATTGAGACAGGTCTGCTCCTGGCAGCACCAATCTACTTCAGAGGATGATGAGCATTGAAGAAACTCCATATGGAATTTACTTTGCTTGTGGCAACAGTTAACCACTGGACAGGAAACTTGTTATATTGACTCCTTGACAGTATGCTGTATAAACTGAACATGCAGGACCCATAAGAAAGTAACCTCTGAACTTCAACAAAACAAGCTGAGGTGATCCTTCAGATTCCTGGTTTGCAGAGAAAACTGCCAGTTAGCCTTCAGGACACAAAGAGAAGCGACTAATGAACTATGCCAGATTTCCTGGAAGGTATGCCAGAGACTCTGGGCCTGTAGGCTGAAGATGGATTCCCCACCAATTTACAATGGACTTTGGGTGACTGTTCAGGCAGACAGATGCCATCTCTGTCATTTCTAGATTTTGGAAATGGCTTTCACTTTCTGTTTACTTGGGTAATATATTCTTCTGTGGTTTTTGAAGTATTTGAAGATTAGATATAAGTAGTTTTCTTTAGCTATTTTAAAAGGTATGTTAGTTATGAAACTTTAGAATCACAAGGATAAGGTAGATGGTAGATTATTTTCTTTAATTTTTCTAAATACAAATAGACTAGATATTGTAACTATAATTCTTGCTTAATAGCTGTTTGTTATATGTAATTTTGCTATGTTGAAATTGAAATCTTCCTTTCTGATTAGACAGAAAAGGGGAAGTGATGTGGGATGTCCATATGTTGTGAATAAAGGACTGCTTTGTACTGCAGGCACTGTAGAAGAAGTAGGCAGGGAAATGAGAGCATAGGTAGTAGGAGGGTGGAGTCATAGGGAGATTGATCCAGCCACCAAAGAATTAGCATGTAAGGTAACCCAGGTGAGCCACGGGACACGTGGCAGGTCAGATTAATGAAAATTGGTTAAATTTAGATGAAAGAGCTAGCTATCAATATGCCTGAGACAATATGCCAGGCAGGATGAAATTGAAAAAAAAAAAAAAGAAAGATGAACTTATTCTCAATAGCTGTAAATAGCTCTCATTTCATGATAAAGATTTATTATAGGTTTGATTTTATTGATTATGAGAAGGTATTAAGGAGCATTGTGACGGGCTTTGGCATGAAGAAGGGAAAGGGCTTGTTAGTAGTTTGGAGTGTCTGACAGTTAATAAGAAACAGGGATGGACTGTGAGCTAGAGTGTGCTTTCAGCCTTTAGACGTTAGAAGGTGCAGGAAAACAGTCTTACTTGAAAGATTCTAGAAGGAACCAATCTTGCTAATATCCAGACTTTTCTCACTGAGAATATCTGTGGAGTTTTGTCCTTCAGAATTGTAAGAGAATAAATTTAGATTGTTTTAAGCCATCAGATTTGGGGCAATTTATTACAGCATCAATAAAAGCTAGTTTACTGCTTAGTACTAACTGCCCTGTAGCAGTAGAAGGTTTTATATACCAGTGTTGGGGGTTAATTTTAAAGAAGTAATGCTGTATTCAAACAAATACTCACTGATTCTTTAATTGATGTTTAATATTTATAATGATGATTCTAGTTGATGCTTAAAATGTGGTACTCACTTTTAATTTCAGCAATTTTGTATTTTAAATGGATTTTAATAGACCTAGTAGATTAGAACATCATTTGGACCAGGGTAGCCTAAGAACCTGTATATTTAGCCCTGAAAATACAAGAACAATGTATTTTCTTGGCATGATAGTTTAGTTTTAGTTTAATCAATTATTCCTGAATCTAAACAACACTTAGAGTATAGATGAGGATTCAGATACATTTCAAGGTTTTCTTTTAAGAAATCTACAGCATTCCACTCTCTCACCTGAGGCAGGTAGCCCTAGTGATCCAGATTGACCCGCTCAGCTACCACTCAGGCCCACAGCTGGGCCTTGGGTTGGCCCACTCTAGCATCTACGCCATCAAGGACCTGCTGGAGCTCATGAAGGAACTGGTTCTGTGAAAAATATCTGCAGTATCTCCGGGACTTAGAGTGGTCACAGGACATCCCAGAGGAGTTCTGGTGAGGTTTCAGTGATGATGGTGTATCAGAACCAGACTCATTGCAATGAACATTTGGTAGTGATGCTGATAGAGCAAAATATATACAGTGTGACACACCAAGGCCTTCAGTGCCATCAGGATTGATGAGGAGGTGTTGGAGAGGCAAGAAAGAAGGAGAAACAAAAAGGTTTTTGGTGCTTTTTTTTTTTTTTTTTTTGATTGTTTTATTCTTGGTTTGTTTCCTTGCTTTCTTACTGTGCTTGTTTTCTCCAAAAAAATCAATAACCAAGTTAAATTTTTAAAAGTTATATATTATGTTTATTAAATCTGTAGCAATCTAAAGAATTATTTGGAATCATGTAAATCATAGCAATCACAGATCGACATCTGGAGATCCCACAGCAGTAGCACCCTGGTCCAGAGGTGACTAAGAGCTGGCTAAAAGTCAACTTAAGAGCCTACTAAGTGTGACCCCTGCAACAGTTGGAGACACATACACCCCAGGCCCACAACTAAGAGCTGACTAAGAGTGAACCCAGAAAGCAATGGGCAGATGCCAGTGCAAGAATACATATAACAATATTCAAGAACAGCAAGGCACCACCAAAAGAAGCTGGTGGTTCTACAACTCCAAGACCTGAGCATAGCAATGAAAAGAAAACAGAAGGAAGCAACTTTATGAAGATTATAGAATCCTTGAAAGAGAATATAAAAATTCCCTTAAAGAAATAGAAGAAAATAAAAACAAAAAATTGGAAGAGATTAGTAAATCCCTGAAAGAAAATAAGGAAAACCAAGAAAAAGAAAACCAACAGGTGAGAGAAACATTCTGGGAATTAAAAATTGAAATAGAAGCAATAAAGAAGGCACACATTGAGGCAAAGCTGGAAACAGAAATCTTGAAGAAATGAACTGAAACTACAGATACAAGCAAAACCAACAGAATGCAAGAGATGGAAGAGAGAATCTCTGGAGTGGAAGATTCATAGTGGAAATAGATACATACATCAGTCAATGAAAACACTAAAACCAGAAGAGTCATAACACAAACCATCCAGGAAATTTGGGACACCATGAAAAGACCAAACCTGAAAGTAATAGAAAAAGGAGAAGAATACCAGCTCAGAGGCACAGATAATATATTCAATAAAATCATAGAATAAAACTTTCCCAACCTAAAGAAGGAAATGCATATAAAGATAAAAGAAATTACAGAACACTAGTAGATTAGATACCCCCCTCCCCCAAAGTCTGCTTGCCATGTAATAATCAAGCCAATAAACCTACAGAACAAAGAAAATATACTAAGAGCTGCAAAGGGAAAAGGTCAATTTACCTATAAAGGTGGACCCATCAGAATAATACCTGACTATTCATTGGAAATAATGAAAACAAGAAGGTCTTGATAGAAGTTATATAGACACTAAAAGAGCATGGCTGCCAACCCAGACTACCATATACAGCAAAACTATCAATAACCACAGATAAACAAGATATTTTATGATAAAACCATATATAAACAATACCTATCCATAGATCAGGCCTTACAGAAAGCACTAGAGGGAAAATTCCAATTTAAGGAAACCAGATACACCTGTAAAACTACAAGCAATTAATAATCCTACAGCAGAAAAACTCAAAGGTGGGAAATACACACATGATACCACCAAAAATAACAGGAAATAACAATCAGTGGTCATTAATATCTGTTAATATCAAAGGACTCAATTCACCTATAAAAAGACATACCCTAACACAATGGATACAAAACATAAGCCATCCTTCTGCTGCTCCAAGAAACACACCTTAACTTTATTTTTTTATTTTTTTTCTCTCTTCTTTATTTTGTATTTATCAAAAAAAAAAACACAGTAAAAAGAATTTAAAATGTGGAAGAGTTAACAATAACTATACAGAGGATAAGAATGATAGGCATGGCTTATCAAGGGAAGAAATACAAATAAGATTGCTACACCTATATTTTCTTTGTGTTCATCTTTCCCTCTGAATTTTT